>CAFUXE010000761.1:203704-227531 GCA_903364295.1 Serranus cabrilla | reverse complement strand
CAAAACACAGATGCATTTTTTTTTTTTTTTAAAGGCCCCAAATGTTCAGTGCATGCTTGAACCAAACTTCTGTCCCACCCAGTAGTGTCAGTCCACCGTGGTGCAAGATTACCACACAGGCTCTCAAAATCAATATCCATTAAGCATGCAATCGATTTACCAGTTCAGCAACCGAGTGAATAATGTGAAAATACAGGAGGAGCTTAAAATTACCTGTCAGAAAATTAAGCCACAGCTTGTCAGGGGATGTGAAGTTAATCAAAGGCAGATCCAGCAGGCCTCATACAGTGCCTCTGACATGGTTTTTACACTATCTTCTTTGAGGCTACTTCATAAAATCTTGACTGTATTGCTTCACTTGAAAATGTTTTTTCCAAAATATTTCAGCTGACACCCTTAGGTGGGTGATAACAGGCTGTGGCATTATATCTGATGGCCCCTGAGGGCACCACAGTGGCCACACATTGGCTATATTTAGATTAGAAACATTGCACTGCAAATATCTCCATCTTATTAAGGTCACTGGATGTAATATTCCGACTTAAAGTGTGTTTACAGTGGGGTCAAATAATGTCCCCTGTTTGACACTGTAGTTCCTTTTTAAATAAAAGGAAATTTGCATGTGTTGCGAGGATATTTTTGTTTGTCTTATGAGGGAAAGAGTCCTCATAATTCACAGTAAATCTCTCGTTAAGATGGAGATTGTTTTTTTGCAGTGCACACAGCATGAGAGCTACTTACTCCGCTTTCCTTGCCAGTCCAACTGAGCGGCACAGCGCGGTGGGAGTCTGCGGAACCAGCGACTTGCAGCAGGGGCTCCTCTTGTCCTCCTCGGCGGAGTCCGGGCTGGCTTGGCTCGCTTTGGGCGACTGCGGCGAGGTGGGGACGAGCTGCAGCTGCTGCGGGTGGTGGGAGGAGGGTGCAGGAGGGGTCGGATGCTGCTGAGGCTGGGCGGACAGACCGGGGATTTGCTGCTGCTGCTGCTGCTGCTGCTGTTGCTGCTGCTGCTGCTGCTGCTGCTGCGGTGGCGGCGGCTGCTGCTGCTGCGCCTGCTGGCCGAGGTGAGCCGCAGCTTTGTTGCTCCCCGGGTGCTGATGGAGGTTGGCCGGCGCCTGGGGACTGGCGCTGCGGTGAGTCGGGTGGTGGTGGTGGTGGTGGTGATGTGGAGCGGGCTGCTGGACGTAGTGGTGGGGGTCCCGCAACTGTCGGTTCTCGCCGATCAGGTCCTCCACCTTTCGCTCGAGTTCGTCGATGCGTTGGCGCTGCGTCTGGATCAGGCTTTGCTGGTTCTGGACGATAGTGGTGAGCTCCTTCAGGTAAAGAACGGCTTTCATTGGATTATCCAGCAGGCTCTCCATTACGGACTGTAAATGTGGCCGTGTGCCCGGCTGTGTTCACTTCTTCTTCGGCTGGTTCTGGCGCTGCAAACCGTCGATGGGCCTCTGAACAGAAACCGGGATGCTCTGGCGGCCGTCTGACGCCTCTATGCTCTGCTGGGGCTAGGTAGTCTCTCTCTCCCTCTCTCTCTCTCTCTCTCTCCCTCTCTCCCTCTCTCTCCCTCTCTGAAATGGTGCTGATGCAAGCGGGGGATCAGCATCACCGGAGTGTGGAGGAGGCGGGGCCGTAGTGGACCGGTGATGTCAACACGCAGGGGAAACAGTGAAGCTGTCATGCACGTTTTCACACGTAAATCCTCTGGTTTTTTTGCATCTCATAGCCCCAACATGTGTTCAGGGCCGGTCTCCTCCCCTGCAAGCTGAGTTCAGCTTCACAGACGAATTCTGTCAAATAAATGCCTTCAGACTTTAATTTGCTTTTAAAATAATTCTGCATGCCCCGGTCACGTACATGGTCTTTAATCCCACCATCATATTAAACATACAGGAATAATCTAATGTAAGAAACAACCAGTTAACAAAATGTTTTTTCTTCTTTAACATTGTTAGTTGTATAATTAATGTCATAACAACAACAAAGATGAATATTATCATTATTAGAAAAGGTGCAGTTAACATAAACAGAGAACATTTAGGGGTTTCTGTTGCTCAGATGGTTGCCATGGTAATCTACATGTTGATGTATCCTTGGGCAAGATACTGAACCCCAAATTGCTCCTGAAAGTATGTGTGTGTACAACAAGATTTGCCGTTCGTGGTACAGAGTGGAAAAAATATGCACACATCATCAAAAAAATAAAATAAAATAAATTCAATGTTCGAGCTAAAACCTTTCTGGTTAGCCGTTATTAAAGACGGTTTAAACAGTGAATAAATGTATGTAAATGCTGGAGGTTAAGTAGTGACGAGGGCGATGTGACTAGCACAAGCTACATAGTTACGTAAAAACGTTATGCATAGAACGTAATACAAGGAAGTTCTGTGATGTTTAAATTACATCACTTCCTTTTTTTTTAGTTTTTATATGTGATACTGACCCGGTTCTCCTGGGTTAAAAGTCCCCAGTCTGTTCTGCGACTCCGCCTCGCTGTCATTCATAATTAATACGGACACAAGAGGGCGATGGAGGAATAAATGTGGGTCGTATTTTGCTGCATGTGCACAAACCTATGGGGTCAATTTGAGCGGAGGCCAGTCTGTTGTGTATGAAAACTTACTGATGAGTAGGTTGCACCTTGTGTGGCAGCCTCAGCCACAAATGTATGCATGTGTGTGTGTTTGTGAATTGGTGAAAGCTGTCTAGAAAATAAATTCTATTTGCCATCTATATGAGGAAATGTGTGTTTCTGCATGTGTGTCCGTCCCCTACCCTCTGATAGTGAGTGATATTTAAATATTTACCATGGGTCTTAATTAAAACTTAATATTTCATCTATTAAATCTTGATAGGTGGAATCTGCTGCTTTTGAAGTTCTTTTTTAAATTCCTAATTAAAGCAGCTATATTAAGTCATTAGGGACCAAATAATGTAAATGGTAATTAGATTTAGGATGATAAAACCCAACACCTGTGAGATATGACAGAAAGAATACCTCAGGGGTCTGCTGTCTGTTTGACTGGTTTGAGGTACGGTGGCCCTGAAAGCTCAACTTACTGCAACTGAAGAAAACACATGTAAATTAATCAACTTTACCCAATTTGACAACACATGTGCAGTATTTAATCCTGCAAAAACAGAAAATACCACAAAATGCTGCAAGTTATTTGGGATACGCATGCAATCAGCGGTGCAGTGTTGAGTTTTTCACATACTGATTGCATTATTACATAAATAATTTCAGATATTTGCTTGGTGATCTTAGCTATCTGTACCTGAATTAGTTTTGCTATATAGTTTAGTAATTGGCTATTTAATACAAATGTTTGTCTATTTGTGTTAAGTTTTTTATATAAACTATCTGAGAATCAGACAATCAAACAGCTTTAGTGATGATTTCAACCTCATTTATAAAGTCAAATGCAGACAAATGTTTAAAAAGGAGCTCGATCTTTTTTTATACATTTTTTCAATGGGTGGCGACCGAGCCATCAGCCCAGAAGATTTAATTTGGCCTCTCAGAGCCACCGTACTGAAATCTGTCCACCACAGGGCTTCTTCCTCATTTCTACTTCAAGCACTGTTTTACCACAGTAAAAGTCAGGAAACATCTACTTATTCAATGTGGCCTTTTACAAAATCTGCTAAAACGTGTAACTGGTGTTGTAGAAGTGACTTCAGCATGTGAATTAATCACGCTGGAGCTCGGGATGTCCCTGTTCTCCATGTGAATGTGTGATGTGATTAGTTTCGCTTGTGGTGCTCTTTTTGTCGCACAGCAGTCTTTGTGTGTTGGATGGCAGCAGATTTTTTTGGGGATGTTGCCCTGCAGGGATGTAAAAGAATAGCATGGTGGAGAATGTAATAGCTTCCTCCTAATGCTGCTCACTTAGCAGCACAGTATTGTAATGATTTGATGAAATGTGGATTTTTTTAAATAGGGTAGCTGTAGTTTCTTTTTAGCATTTTTTTAGATTCTTTTGGTATGCAAACAAATCATAAAGTTTGGAGGGGAAATTATACTTTATTCCTGCTCTGATGAGATAGCCATTTGAATTTTTGCAAATTGGATCAGGCTGCCTTTCAGTCGGTGCCTCGGTATCTGTGACTTTACCAAAAGGGAAATAAAAAACAAGTCAACCAGACAGATAGCACGCAGGCACAGCAAGGAAAGGAAATGGGTTTTAGGTTTGTAGCGATGATCCCTCCTGATACACACTGAAGTGATATCTCACTGAAAGTGTGCTCGGCTCTTCTGGTTGCTGCAGTTTGATGCTTTTCAGATTTGCACTTTAGTTCAGTTGTTGCATTGCAAAGGTGCATGAATTCATACCTTTGGGTTTGTGGTTGACAGTTTTTGAAACCCACAGGGTTCCCGCATTCAGCTCGGGTGCATTACTGCTCATTGGTGTCAAAGTCTAATGAGGCAAAGGGAAAGCTGCCAAATGCATCCAGAACAGGAGAGTCATAAAAAATACGAGAACAGGAAAAAAAATGAAATGGGTTTTTATATATAATGTTAAAAGTTTCATGAAACTTTTTTAACATAGCTCACAGGACGTATAAATATGGTATGACCTTGAGACAGTGAAGCATGAGGACCACAGTGGTGAGTTAGTGTGGGTGCAGCCGTGTCCCTCCTTCCATATGGCTGCTTTACAAGCTGCATGAAGTGAAAAATGGCTTGCGCACCCGACCGGCGACACGTGGCTGGAAGGAGACAGAAACAAGTTTTGCAGTGAGATTGTAAAAATGAGAATGATGCCGAGCAGTGACTGTGGTATTGGGTGACATCTGCGAGGTCCAGCTTTTCTTATTATGTACCTTCTGCTGGAAGAGGCGCAACTCACCTTTAACACCAATTACCTCACGGAGTCTGAGGCCTGAGAGGGTCACACATCCTTGATCTGAAACGACAAGGACGGGGCGCACAGTGTGATATGAATAATCAAGTTTTTCACCTCAGTTGCCGTGCATCTGCAGATGAGAAAACTTCCTTTAAATAAAACGATTACACTGCGATGCTAGCAGCTTTAAGAGGTGATATTACTGAACAGGACAACTGGGCCCAGGGGCATAAAAATGTATGGGCCTTCATCTAAAATATGTCCCTTAAAGAGACACATACCAGGAAGGAAGAGACTCCAAATTATCACAAAGAAGAATGAAACTTCTACAAAGAGACGATAAACAACTAGAAGAGATACAAAACAGCTGAAAATAGACTCAGTGACAATGAAAACAGGCAAATAACAATAAAACTGTTAAACTTTTTAACTCTCAATTAAAGTGGGTTTTCATATTTTGTGCTTATTAGCATGCTAGCATTGTAATTATTGGACATATAGACCAAAAATCAGATGATCAGTAATATCCAGATCTACCAATATCTGCATCAGCTCTCTGATATTCTTGCTCTAATTTCACTAAAATGCCAAGATGTCATCCTTGTGGTGGTGCTAGAGCAAAAGTCAGGGAATAAAAGTTAACAAAGTTATTAGAATGTATTGTCTGGGCACCATGAATGTACACAATGAACACAATTTCTTTATATTCCATTCAATAGCTGAGATATTTTAGTCTGAACCGGCCAACTGAACTGCACTGCCATCCCTAGAGCCGTGCCGCTAACATGGCTTAAAAGCACACAAACTTTAGGTAAAAACTTTGAATTCATTCCATTTAAAACCTTTACAACCTTAAAGAAAAGCCTTCTGCTGACATTCCTCACTCCTGCAAAAGAGAAGTTTGAAAGTTGGCTGGCGTTGTCAAAGTTTTGCCCTGTCTTCGGATCCTCCTCCAGAACTTTTAATTTCAAAGCTGTGTTATATCAATATAGGCTTACTCCCCAGAGTCCTGTTGTGTCTCGGGTTTGTTGTTAAGTTGAAAGTAGACCAGCTGTATTCTCTCTCATTATTCAGAACTGTTTGATGCAGAGTCTAACACACATACACACACACACACAGGCTGCATGGTTGTGAACCCACAACATTCACAGAGACAGAAAGTTGCCTTTCGAAACAAAGAGTGTCTGGAACAAACAAGGACTCTTGCCTCTGTTTTGAATAGCCATGGCACTCAACACCTACATACATATTTGAAAAGTTTCCATTTGAAGTGATAGCTCTCATTCATTCTATCACTACAGCATTTAGAGTGATTTCTTGCTTTTCCCCGATCTTCAGACTCGGCAGTAAAAGAAAACTGCTCCATTCTCTACCTTTTTTTGCGGTTAGCGCTCCTCATTAATGTTGATGAATGGCTTGTTGCATGCACCAGACTTGACTCAGAATATAAAAGATTTTACACCCTAAGATGACTCATTGGTTATGGATGTTTTATGTGTCATCACTTTCCCTTTGGCATGAAAAGTTTTGAAAAAAAAACACAATGAAAAGACAAAGATTCATCTAAATTGAAGATGTCGTTGCTCGTGAATGACGCCGAACAAGTCGAACAAGTTCAAGTAGTAAAAACAGATGGAGTGGGGAAAGTTAAAGGAGAAAGGGATTTAACATTTTTCCAAGGACTTTGGAGCATTAATGACATGAAGAAATGCGATAAGAGCAGATGACACGATAAAGCAATTAATGTCAGGTAGAGATTAATTACTTGAAACGCTACACTTCATTAGTGACACTCTGCGGCGGTGCCAGTTTGAGATGAGCAAGTCAGCGAGTCATTGACACCACGAGCATCTGGTAAGAACAGCACTTTAAATGATTCATCTGAGTGGCAACAAGGGTTGTTTACTATTTACACGACATGCAGCTGTCTCAAAAATGTTTTTTTTTCATTCGAACATGATTTGAAGGTCATGTTTTAATATAAACAAGACTCATATACGAGTCAAGCAGCTCTGTGAGGCTATACTTAGGCACAGCAGTGCTAAGTACACATTTCACATGCTTTTGTGCTTGCTGGTGTTTAGCAGGTACAATAATTAACACCATCTTAGTTGAATGTGTTTGCATGCTAATGTTTGCTAATTAATACAAAGTACTGCTGAGGCTGGTTGCAATAATCTTTTGCAATTATGAAGTAGATCATCTACGCTATTGTAATTACTTCTGAGAGAGATATAAATATCACATTTCATGGCAGTCCACCGCAGTGTTGTGCATGATTTAGATAAATAAATCATTTTAAATGAACTTGCTCATGTTTTTGGGGTTGTGTCAAAGTTTCCTTCCTCTTCAGAATCAGATCAGAATTAGGGTTAGGGATGAGGTTTGATTCAGATTTAGGTAGGTGGGAATCACGACAGGGAAACAGTCCTTGGCACAACACAGGTATAGCTTTTTCCATTGCAGCTGGTAATCCAGACAACCCAGTTACCAGTAATCCAATTTAACAAGTGACCCTGTTAACTGGTGACTCTCAGCTGGACAGCAGCTGTTGAAAATACATGTAGGCATCCTTGTAAAAGCATTCAGTTTTCCTTTTATATATACATATTCCCTTGTGTTTATTATCTGCACCAACCAAAGGTTATTGCAAAAAACCATGGACGCATTTGGCTGAAAGTGACCAGTTAACACAATCACACGCCAAAACATAGTAACTGCCGATGCAATATTGAAATTTGAAGGAGTTACATTACTTTGGACATTACTTTGGACATTAAGTCAGACCTGTCTGACCAAAATGTTCAAAAGTGATTATAAGGGGAAAGGGGAATGTAACAAAATCCAACAGTTATTACAGTAAATCATCAGGGTACCAAGAATATCTGTACAAAATGTGATTTCTATTTGCTCAATGTAAAGTTTTAATCCACTAAAAGTAAGAGAAGCCCACATTGACTGTTGGAACTACTGCACACACATTTTATGAAGTATACTGCTGAGGTGAGTCAAGGTAAAAGTCATTATTCTTTATTGATTTTTCACAGTATCTCTACACCGAAGAGGAGATGGAGATAAAACAGAAGCAGGCGAGTAACAGCAGGAGTGTTAAGCTTTGATACGAGTGAATGTGGGTTATGAAAAAGAGGCTGCACCTAAAGGTGTCCCTAATACCATCTACATTTAGTTTTGTCAAGATTTAGTTACAACTGCAAGTATTAAATGAAGATTTGGACAGTATAGCTTACATAGAGTATCTGTTTGTGCAAACCTGTACCTCCATGGCTGCACTTTTCCATCGGTGGTTAATTCCAACATCATTATTAATAATTTATCGAGACAGGCTGTTCACACAGTTGCTCCAGGGAGACTTGAGGCGACTGGATCGGCTGAACAAGTTTCACTCTGTGTTTTAAATCCAGTGGCAACCCCAAGATTCCCCAGAAATTACCATTAGTTTGCCATCTTGTCCAAAAAAGATGGGAATATGCTTCTAAATATTCCATGTCAATGTGAAAATAGCTCTCACTTTGTTATTCCAAAGTGGAAAAAATAGTTTCCTGGATTTCTTAATTCACAAAGCATTTGTTAAATGAAATTTAAGTGAGCTGTTTTCTTAGTAAGTTGAATATAGGATTGACTCAATATTTGTTTGCCGCCCTTTTGAAAGCTTCCACCTGATTAAAGCAAAGAGAATCTTTAATGGCTGCATCGTGTTGACCCCTGGCCAGCTTCAGTGTCCAAAACCAATACCCATCAGCCCCCTCGTCCTCCTTATTGGCTCAGAGGAGATCAATAAGGAGAAGGGAGCGAGGCCACGGGCACCTATTGTAGATCAACTTAAACCATTAGAGGTGATGGGTGGTGTGGATGGTGCAGTGCAAGATTAACATGCACATATATTAAGCGTTTTATGTTGAGCTTTTCCTATGATAAGGAAAGAAAATGAGGTCTCAATGGAAGAATTTTAGACACATGTTTAATGTGAATGTGTTGTGTGCATTGTGTGTCTGGTGAAGTAGCAATCTACTATAGGTAATATACTGACTGGATAAAAAAAAAAACCTTATACAACTCAACTTTAATAAATCCAAACTATCCCTCTAACACCTAAAAGAAAAAGAGTTGCAAATCCTCATTGGGAAGCATTGGGCTTTTACCACCTTTGAAACTGCATACACCTATGAATGAGTCTCAAATAATGCTGAGCAATTTAAAGAGTCCATTAAAAGGTGTGTGAATACTTAATGCTGCAACTGAGAAAATCAAAGTCTGCCAGTATTCTGCTGCTCACCCCTATATCGACTCACTTTCCTCTGTAATTTCTAGATTCCTCTCAGCATAGTTCAGCGAGGTGAATTTACTATGGAAGGGGAACAAAGACAGACCAAAGCCTGTCACAGGTTTGGGGTGTGTGTGTGGGGGGGTGAGGTTGGCCTGCTGTGAACCCCCGCTGAAGCTGATGAAACAGCCCTGAAACCGCTTTTAGAGAAAGACACAAACACACGTGTGGAAATGTCTTTCTCTGTGATCCACTTAACATGTCGCCTCGTACAACTCATAAAGTGTTTGAACTCAGTCAAAACTCATTTTGGCGTAAACGTAAAGCAGCATTTATCAATGTTTTTATAGTCATAATGCTTTAAATGACTGATGTGTAAGGTGAAAGACGTCGGTTCCACTGAGCGTTTTAGCATCTTTCAGCTAATTGTTTTGGTTTTAATATAATTAGCTGAAAGATGCTAATTTTAATATTGTTCCAGTTTCATCGCTCTTGCAACTTCTGCTTTTTTTGTTGTTGCCAGAAACACAATATATGCTACCTAAACAGCACTAAACAACAGACAGATAAAGTTAGAAGCTAGCTAGTGAACATTGAGAACTGAGAATTTAGTAGCTAAAGAGACAAATATTTCCCCCAGGAGATGGTGGAGACCAAAAATGGAGCTTAAATTGGAGGTTAAATATGGATTACATTCCTGTATGGAATTCAAAAATCCCATTGACTATTTGTCAAGGACACCAGAGTGATGCTAACTTCTGGGTCCGCCTACAAAATACAACAAACCTAAACAACAGAATGAGTCATTTGTCAATACCTACAGGTACGCAGTTGAAAAAAAAAAGGCTGCAGTTTTGTTGCATTTAGGCTACAAAACCACTGATTTACCTTTGGTGCAAAAAACTTCCTGGTAAGGCGTTATAGAAGACAGTTTCAAAAGTAAATAAATGTACGTAAATGCCAGAAGTGAAGTAGTTACAAGGATGACGTGACTACCAGAAGCTACATGGAGGTACAGAAGTTTAGCGATGTTTAAACTCTATCGACTACTTTTGTTTTCACATGGGACGTTAGTTCAACCCATCGCGGTCATTCATTATTATTACAGCCACTAGAGGGCAGCGGAGGACAGTCCGAAACATAAATGCTGGTCGTAAATTACTGCCTGTAAAAACGACCTATGGGGTCATTTTTGAGTGGAGACCAGTCTCAGACCAGTCACTCTATTGGGGTAACATAACTTTGCAGTCAGCTGTTATTTAAAACTTTAATCACATAATCTTAATCATGAGCCATTATGGATATTTAAGTATGAGAGGTACATCACTGTCTGATACAGATGCGTTGATACAGAAAGCTCAGTTAGAATAAAAAATGAAATGAGTCTGCCTCATTAGACAACTTGCAGCTTCAGTTCAAGTGAGGCGAAGTTAACCCTCAACCTCTTAGTTGGGTCAAATGGATTAGCAATGAATAACAAATGTGTGTCTTCATCATTTTGTTTCCAGTCATTTCCATCTGCTGCCTGTGAAGCTTTCATTGAGGTTGAAACGAGATTCACCTCACACTCCGAACCCAATTAACACCTTTTGACTGAGGGGAGCATATTGCATATTGTCTGTGTGTGTGTGTGTGCATGTGTGTGTGTTTCTTCTGGTTTAAACCCTTGAATCCACCAGTCTAATGCTTATTTTAAAGCTCCTTTTCTGTGTCATTACCTCCAAATATAGACTAACATTTAGAAAAGAAACAGGATTTGCCTCAAGCTGCTTATTTGTGGCATCACCACAGAAAGCTGTAAACACATACAGTTAGTTAGCGCCGCACAAGCCCAGAGGTCACAGAAACGAGCTTGTTACAGGAAGGTCGCCAGATTACAGCCCCAAACCAACAGGGGGGTATGAAAGAGGAGAAGTAAATTAATACATTTCTCCACTGCTTTCATGAAATGTGTTTGAAGCGGTAATTCCTGTGCCAGGAGGTGTGGGAAAGCCAAAACATTCCACTCCACACGCTCTCTTCAAACTAGAAAAATGAAAAAGGCTGTTTATATTTGGCTCTTATTTATTGAAAAGGCCATAACCCTGAGCTTAATATGAAATATGGAGTATTTCAAAGGTTTTAAAGGTACGGTTAAGTGGACGCTACTGGCCATTTCCAATTGTGCCAGCAGCCGTTATCGATGAGGAGCTGTTATCTGTGCTCTCCACCAGACTCCTTTGGTAAAAACAATCATTTTACCTCATAGAACACAGAAGTTGCTGGTCTACCGCTGCTTCTGTAAATTCATTTTTTGTGTTATTGTGTGACTTTGGTGTGTCAAAAGGTTCACCAGTCATATAATTACACAAACAGACTAACTGATAGTGTCAGTGGTAGGCTGGGAACTCCCGTGTTCTGCAGGGTAAAATTGCTGTTTTTGCCAAAGGAGTCTGGTGGCTTTGACAAGAGCACAGGTGGCTACAATGTCTTTAGTTTCCCCCCATGTAAAGTCAAACAGGGTTGTCTGATGGCAAAGTAAAGCAGATAACCAGGACTGCTTGTGTTTGAGATATGTATGAAGAGAAATGTTTAACAATGTGCAAAAATACAAACTTTCCTTCAAACTCATTTAGATACGTCCTGGTGACAGCAGGCCCTCAACAATCACCTGATTGCCCCCCTGGCTGCACACCTGCTCCTCATTCCCTCGTTATCCCAAGTTTGCATTTACCTCCCACTTCCTGTTTCCTCAGTTGCTCACCTGTTGTAGCTCTGCAGCCATCTTTTCCCTCTTTAAGCAGTTTAATATGAACAACCTGAGTCTGTTTGTGTGTGTGTGTGTGTGGCTGGCCTGCCTTGCTCTATTTAGTTGTTTGTCTTATTCAGTCTGCCTCCAAATTGGAGACTGTTGGTCTGTGAAAGTACCTTTAATTCAACCTGCTCCGCTTGGGTTTCTGCGTTTAGTTCCCGTTGCCAAACGCCTGAGCTGTGTCAGGATGTTGATAATGTGGGAGTCTATTTGCAGGTGAAATTAACAAGAAAATAGCATGTCAATTATGGGTTTAGAAAACAAGCAAAAGGAAAGTTTTGCAATTTTGTGTACCATGTTTGTGCCTTTGTGAATTCTGCTCAGTATCACTTCTGATTCTGGCACATTTATCTCAGCACGTGACAACATTAGCCCCGAGCTCCCAGTCACAGGACAGCCCGTCTAATCACAGGCCCCCCCTCTGTTACTGTCAAATATATTCCAATATCGCAACCCCCCCGGTCCCTGCAGCAATAAATACACTGCTCGTGCTGTATGTTGAAGATTAATAACATCAATCACACTTCCTCATCAAGCCCCACACACGCTGCAAACACTGTAATCTGCTTCAGTGTTTCCTTCGCAGACAAACACACATTTTTCTTTTCCTTTGGGTTATTCCAGGAGTGAAATGAACTGGCGCCGGTTGCAGCCCTTGCAGTAATTATTTATTGTCAGGCTCCGCTTGTTCCATCTTACAACTTGTGCAAATGATGGTTTGTTGTCTCCTCCAAGACAGAAGAGTCACAGCTTTTAAACATGAAGGAATGGAGTTTTGTTAAGTTTGGTCGAGTCAATTTTATTAATTTAGCTCAAAATAAAGGATCAGAGTCAACATAAAGCGGTAATTGACTCAAGTTTCTTCCTTTACTTTTCATAATATTCAGGTTTTTTCCCCTTGGAAATAAAATGTGACATGCAGATCCTCAAGGTTTTCAACAAAAAGAAAGCTTTTCACTTCGAATAGGAACAATTGTCTGTCATTCTTACATTAAAAGTTACAACAAGTATAAACTCTTTTGAGGCTTTTTTTTTTCATTAAAAATCAAGAAAATTGCACTTATATTACTACTACCACTTTTTATTTGACTTTCCCTTTTTGAATCTGTCCCCATGACCGGTTACCTTACACAGATTTAACTTATTCTGCTTTTCAAACTTTCCTCTTATGTCATTCACTTATTTTTGATTGTATTTCTTTATTCTATTATTTCCCCTGTTGTTTCATCAGTGTGGTTGACATATTCAGTGATGCAAAGATTGTGCAAAAATGTTTTATATCACTTTCTTTTAAAGAAAAACCTTTAAGAAATGACAAAAAATTGCACATGCAAGCCAGAAAATGACAAATCATTACAGTTCTTTTGTCATTTACTAAACTCCCATAGCTCAACATGCTTTTAAATATCCATAGCAGCAGATATATTGTACTTTTCTGATTGTGTGCTGCCACCCAGTGGCTCTGACAGTGAAACACAGTGTTGGATCCCATTGTGCCCATGAACAAAACTAACCGTGTTGGTTGAGTTTTGGCACGTCACGCCACACTTAAATGTGTTTGTCATCTCAACCGGTTTGCTGGAAGTCTCCCGCGCCGTGACCTTTTTGCATTTCACAGTCACCATGTGGTGTTGACACGAATGGATAGCACATCTGGAACATTTGTTCTATGTGAAGGTCGCTCTCATCAGAGCCTATTTATAGACTCTGAGTGTGTATCGAGCCCTGGGTTGCTTTTCATTATCAGCCTGCTAAACCTGCAAGGGGTCAGATGTCAGCTTTTCAACATGGCTAAACACACACATACACGTGGAGGTCGAGGATGTGACTCTTCATCATCCGGATTTCACAAAATCATCACATTTTAAGAGGACTTTGGCGTATGTAAGAGATGTGTGTCAGCTGTCTGTAAGCAGCCTGTAAAAATATACAATTCACCAACTGAAGCTATTGCTGGTGTCGCTGTCATACTTCAAATAACAATAGCTGGGCGACAACAGCCCGGCAACCCACACTGACAGGAGAAGCAAATGCATGCGTGCAATGTGTAGGATAACAATGGCCGAGGGTTTTGCTTTCCAAGGCTGGGAATTACAGAGGACAGCATCATGGATAAAAATACTTAAACCAGGTCCTTCAGAGTCGAAGATTCAGACTCTTGAGGTTTATTTCTATCATTGAAACACTAAAGAATTCTAAAAGTTAAACTTAAAGAAATACTGATAAAGTAAATAGTTTTGTTTGCCATTATTTGTGACATAATTAAAGTATAAAACAAACTTCTGGTGAGAGTTATTAGCAGATTGGAGACCAGTTTTCTTTCTTCAAAATGTTCCGGTCTGGTAAAAGAAACCCTCTTTTATCATTATTATAATTGTTATTCAAATTGGATTTACTTTAAATCAGTCCTTCCCCTTCTTTTCTAACTGTGTCTGCAAGATCTATTTAAACATTATGAAGTTGAATTTAGGTAGGTAACACCTGTTGCGCCCCCCTCCCTCGACTTATCATCTTCTTTTTTTAATCCATCCTGAGTTAAGCTGCTTTCCATCCTCTTAACGTGCCGCACATAAACCGACGGGTGCCAGTGAAGTGAAACATGATAAAGTCAAGTACGGATATGGAACATCAAAGACTGAACTTTATTCATATGCGCTTCAATTGTCTCACAATAAAACAACAACAGTTTGTTGGTAATAAAAAAAGCTCTCTATTCCTTCCACACTTTTCTTTAAGTGCTTTGAATCGTTGCACAGAAAATGGCCACGGAGCTAACAGAGGTACTGTTTGGCGTACTAGGGGTTAGATATGCTTATGACCTTAATTCCTACAGTTTTCAAGTCACTTAGCCATCAGATGATTCAATAATTCTGTCTAGACAACTTCCTTTTCCCTGCTCTTAGTTGACGAGCTTCAGCGTTTGCAGGACTCCTCACAGAGAGTCTCACTTGTCTCCGCCACCTGTGTCGAACATCTTCTTGCGGCCCTCCATGCCCGACATGGCCTCCACGTTCTTACGCCAGTCGCCCACTTCAGAAGTGAGCACCTGAAGTGAAAAATTAAAGCACATCAGTGTTTCCCATTGATTACCAAGACTGTGGCGGCCCACCATAGTCTAATTTACATTTTCATACGGTACTGAAGGTATTTTTACACAATCATATAAAGATATTTTCCTTGAGCCTCCAAATTTGGGATTTCACGGCAAAAAGTTTCTCCAGGATGGCATGTTCCTGGACACCCCTAGATGGTCCAAAGTCCACCCACCATAGTCTCATAAAAGCCTGTGGGAAACACTCCACATCGTCTCCTGAAGACGAAACCTCAAGCTTAATGTTTGGGAATGTAGAAACCAGTACCTTGTCCTGTTTGACGTCCTCCTTCTTCACGGACTTGAGGTTGGCTCTGAGGTCCATCGAGCCCTTGTGTTTGGAGCCCAGCAGAGCTCGCATCATCTCATCTGCCGACACCCTCACCTTCCTCAGGGCGGGCTTTTTGAACTTGCCACCAAGGTCCTGTATCTTCAGCTTCAGCTCATGGATCTGAAAGATATTACAGAAAATATAGCCTCAAGTTAAAAAAAACTTTCAGTGTTTTTTCGACTGCAAAGGTTAACAAACAGGCGGGGCTGTAGAACTCGATATAGTCTCGGTCTTGAGTCTATAGTCCTGAGACTTCTTTTCTGTAGTCTTACACTTGTCTTGGTCTTGTGCCTTGTTGGACTTGGTCCCAATTTTTTCGCTTTTAATTATCATCCCCATCTGGCTAATTGGGGTCATAATTCTTGGCCGGCATTTGCACCCAACTTCCAATCATTCGTTAAAATTGCATGTTTACGATGACTTTTCAAAAACCTTAATAATGATTTAAAAAAAATAGGTTTTCAGCCCTTTATAGGCTTGAATCTCTTAATAAATATATATAACAAACACACAGAAAAGAGAGAAATCCGATTGAACTCATTATTCAATTTCTGAGCACAAATTTGATCTGAGACTTACGTCTTTATTGTGTTTGCCCACTTTGTATTCACAGTCGTATCTCTCCTCATCCGTAACATCAATTTTTGAATGAAGCTGCTTGCATAACTTCTGCAGGGAAAAGGAGAGTTTAAAACATATTACTGGTGCATTTTCTGCTGTAGTAAAAAGCTGCTCTTCGTTGTGGTTTATGACCCGTACTTGTAGTTCATCCAGTGATAGTCCTGACATTTGCAAAGGGGGCAGCTTTTCTCCTAGGTAGCGCACTTTCTCCTCCTCCCTCTCCTGTCTCTCCTTCTCCAGGTCCTCACAGGCTCTGGTGAGGAGGAGCATCTGTTGGGTGAAACAGATACCAATCAAAACTTAGCAAGTGAGTTATATAAAAGTACATTATTACATTGCAAAAAGGGGTCTTTGCTGTACATTTTGTATAATCTATATGGGCACTTCTGCGCTTCTCACCTTGAGAGAGAGCTTGCGAGACGCCGAAATCTTCGACTTCGGCTGTGGAAAAAGATCATATTTTAAAACCAAATCGACTGTTTTATGTCACTGATCATTAATCAAATATAGTTATTGGAATTACTCAGGTGTGGAAAGAGACACATGGACACAATTACAATTAAATGGCAGGAAAATTTAGTTTTTAAGGACTTTTATTTTGGAATTACTCAGATGTTCCTTCTTGGAGTCCATCAACTGTCCATATACAGTCAAATATGCATGGAAAGACTTGTGAGCGCCACACACTCACCACCACTCACCGCAGCCGCGTGTGTAAAGATAATGCTTTATTATTAGGATGAAGTCAAGGGTAAAGCTCTCAGTGATGCTGATAACTACTCCTGGCAGATAACGACTGCCAGGTCTTTGCCATGTGCATCGGGACAATGTGTCCCCTCTCCATGCATGGAGGATTAACACACTGGAATATAGCTGGCTCACCTTATCTCTGAGATTCATCGCTGCGAGTCTGTCGGGCTCCTGAAACCCAAAACGGAGACAAATGAGGGCGATGATGCTACAGGCAATTAGCTTTACAGGACCATAAAAACTGTTTTATCCATTTTTTAAAAAGTGACTGCAGAAGTCAATTACACAAGTATGAAACACGGCAGTGGCATTCAGGGATAGAGGATTAATGTCCTTACCTCGCTTTGACTTTAATCACACAAACAAACAACACACGAGAGAAACAGAAGTGTGTATTAGTACAGTTTATGTGCCGCCCTGGTGAATCACAATGTAATTGTACCCATCAAAGCACCACATACCAAACATTTCTCAACATCCATTAACAGGAGGATTAAAGCAAGGACATGACAAGAACAGTTTTTTCTACTATATTCAGCTTCATCTCAGGTTTTTTCTTCAGTATGTCTACTGACAACAGATTTTTTTAAAACAAGATCTATATCTGATAAAACAGAACAATGACAGCAGCATTTAAAAGCATAAATCTAATACTCATCAATAGTAAAGGCTTAAACACTGTAAAACTGGCAAACCTACTGTCTATAATAACAGTTATACTGGAAATGATACATCAAACTTTCATTAACATAAACCAGAACAAAGAATGACAAGCAATTTTACAGAATTTGAGACCTTTCTGAAAGCCTTGAATATTTTCAATGAAGGAAAGGCTGTTTTACCTGTGAATGAGTGTCTATAAAGATGTAGGAAGTCAAACACTGGCTGCTGGAGACAATGGGCAGCTTTTTATGGGAGCTGTGTTGCGCATGGACAGCAGATATAACCCAAGAATGTGCTGGCACGGGACCAAGCATGAAATATCACCTCCCCTGACTCTGCGACAACACAAGGGGAGGGCAGTAATAATAAAGCATGAGCATTACCTTAATGGTATTGTCTCTATTGTGTGAAATAATCTTTTTGTTCCCCCCTGGAACAGTAGGAAAAATACATCAGTGCATATGCAAGATCCATTTACATTTAGAAGCATAACTTAATGGAAACGTTTGGCATTTTATTTTCGTTTCCTGCCAAGATTTGTTGAATGTGTAGCTGGAGTCAGAAGCAGGTTAGCTTAGCTTAGCTTAGCATAAAAACAGAAAGCAAAGGGAAACAGCTAGTGTGGCTCTTTCACCACTGGTGTAATGTGAGAAAGGTTTCTAACTCTCAAGAAATCGATTAAAATTCTAACTGTAAACCAAACATGTAATCTAAGTAATAACATTCATGAGTTGGGGTAAGAAGACTAAAGAGGCTGAATGTATTAATAATAATGTATTTGATGGGTACGATACACACCCAAAGATCTCAGACATAGCAAAAGAGCCCAATCATGTTCTAAGAATAGGTCGGACCTCTCTCCCATCATCGGCAACTACTCTATTTAAAGAAACAATTCACTCAAATAGTTTTTTCTTTTCAGTTTCTGCGTATTTAGTCCAACAAGTCATCAAGTTGCCTCAAAGGTTAATCCCAGGTTGGACATATATATCTTTATCTGGGCCACACACAGGCAGTTAGCACCTGTCACTACCTCTGATTTATCCACAGCACAGAGTGCAGAGTGACATTATCAAGGTTAAATAACAGGAATTAGCTCCTGTGACATTTGATCTGCTCTAATCACAGTTATTATGATAATAATACTGCTTGGTTTAATTATGTAGCGTCCCAAAATAACACGAGGTTGTTCCAGTTTTGCCACATTGGCTCTGAGTTCGTCAGAGGAGGAGTAGGTGGAATTGTAGGTTTGAATGGCTGCTCGAGTGAAGATATATAATTTATTGTCTCGTCATTAAGAAGATAGCAAACACAGATGGAAAACGATGAGACACAGATGAGTTCTGTCCAGATCTGCTTATCGCTCCTATTGTTAGCAGTGACAGATGTTCTGCAAATGTTCTTGTAGTGACTAATAGACAGAAATACATTTAAACAAATGTCCTCAGGGGAAAGATATGCAGAAAGCTCAAGTTTGTGTGTCAAAGCTTATCTCTACGATTCCAGAAGTGTGTTGTTGTGTTTGACAATGCAATCATACACAGTCAGCCTCAGCTTTTTTTTTTTTAAAGAAAGTATAATAAACATGAACCTCTGACTGAAGTCTTTATTTACTTTCTCTACTTCCTCGATTATCCACTTCCAAGTATTCAAAACCACAAGATAACAAGACAGAACAAGAGACAAGCAAAACCCTTTTAATAAATCTGCTGAATTGCAATGAAAATTTCACATAAACATCTGTTAAAATTATAGCCTACAGCATGAAAAAATCTCCAGCATAGTATATACAATGTGGAAAAGTCTACAAAACAGTCATTCCATCGCCCTCAGCTGTAACGTCGTTAGGCAGATTTAGCATGCTGGTGAAGATTGTTAATGTTAAAGCTGCTACCATGTTAGCATTGCCATCGTGAGCATGTTAGCATGCTGAGTTTAGCATTTAGCTCCTTGTGGAGTATTGTTCCTAACGGGTGCTGGAAGAAGTATCACTTACATGTGCACAAGTATCATTGCATTCCTGGAAATACTCAAGTAAAGTACCAGTACCTTAAAATTGTACTTAAGTACAGTACTTAAGTAAATTTACTTTGTTGTATTCAAACACTCGCAGCAACCGCCAGGGCTGAAAAATGAAGCCGATGTAATGTTAGTGCCAAAAACTGCAGTTCCTGAAATGGCCACCGGAGGCTGGCTCAAAAAGCGAGTCAAACCCCATAGACCCCCATGTTAAAATAACCAACTTCACAGCAGAAGTTAACATGTTTACAGCCAGTTTTTGTCTCTATAACTTGAATATTCATATACCTCAACTGTTTGAATTATATCAAGGCATAAAAGTTTTGCAGAATTTAGAGTGTGGCCACTTTAAGTGACAGGTGGGGGTCATGACGGGGCGTGTTTCAGCTCCACCCACCTCTTTGCTCCATTATGGATTAACCAGAAGTGAGGAGACTCAAACATTGAGCTTAATTTTGACTCTTCAGAAACCTGTCGGGGACATCACTGAGACTACATCCATTTTTATACAGGCTATGGATTCTATATGATGATTTACACAGTATAATGGATTTCTATCATTCATTTGTTCATTAAAAGGCCTTTGTCCGCTCAGAGACTTCTCACTTCCGTTGACTTTGCCCCTCTGTCCTCTTAGATGTGTGTTTACATCTGCTGTCAGCAGTTCCTCGGACTGACTCGATCAAGATTTCCGAGCATGAGCTCCGCTAATCTTGTCCTGAGCTCCGACACTTCTTACAAATCACTGAAGCCCCGAGCATCAAGTTTCTCTTCTTTCCACTGGCTTATACTGGAATAAAAGTGATGCAAGTGCTAAGGTGTTTTGGTAAACAGAGCATCAGCTACAAGGACATCCGCAGAAGAGTCACATGAAGCGGGGAGCGTCCGTGTTGAACCTTTGCACTCTGTGGGTTGTGAGGGCTTCTCGCAGATTACGAGAAGATTTGTGTGGAGAAATAACACATTCAGACTGAGCGAGGAGATTTCTTGTGTCCGATTCTAATCTATTTGCATTTGTCACCTTTAAATGTATTTTTCCTTATGTCCCCCAATACAAAAATCTAATATATGGTAGTATATTTTAATTATATTTGATAATATTTATACAATTTCTAATAACAAAAATAATAGATTTACATGTCATTAATAATAATTTAAAACAAATGTGTGATAAATATGCACATGCATTAAAAAAAACTACTACTTAAAAAAACTTACTACTATCCAATTTTAATTGATTTTCCTGAGTGCACAATAATAATAAAAAAACATAATTCAGAAAAAAAGAAATATCTTATCAAAATAACCCATATTGACCGATATTTGCTGACATGCACACACAAAAAAAGTATTTAGAAAAATAAATAATTTAGAAAAAATAAATAAAAACAGAAAGGTCTGCTTTTTCAAAGGTACCCTTTTCTTATTAATTAAATATTTATTTATATAATGGTTTTTTCCTCTTGCATTAGGCTTAAAAATAAATCTATATCATATATAATATTAAAAATATATAGACAAATATTTAACACATATATAAGCCTAGTATATTGAACTTAAAATCATCAAATTTAATAAATGCACAAAAAAAATATTTAAATGTTTTATTTTGAAAATGCTGGCTGATAATGACTACAAATTAAACTTCTCCAATCAAAAAAAATCCCATAATAAATTCAATAAATAAATAAAATCTAAATATTTTTTCAGGGTGCACTATATAAGATAAGTAATCTCTCTGCCGTGTGCCATCAAAGTTCCTGTTAATTAGCACCACAGTGTCAGACGCCATCCGGTGTTGCTTCCTGTGACTAACACCACAGAGAGGAACAGGAGCTGCAGAGACGAAGCCTCAGCGAGCAACGAAAGGCAATAAGAGAAGGAAGACGCGAGGGGACAACAAATGTTCTGTCATCATTTTTTCTCCCATGATCCTCAGCAGGTGGGCGAGCTATTTCTGCTGCAACCCAACTCCCCCCTGTCTCCACACAGACACACACAAAAAGAAAAACACAGGGAGGAATCGGTGAAGTGCTTGTAATGCACTTTCGACTGTCATATTCATAAATAGGTGGGTGACAGCTCAATGTGTCGCCCCGTGGCTCGCCTTATGTGGTCGTAAATCTGAACTCATTTTGAACCTTTCAGGGGGAAAGAAAGAAGCGACCTGTTTGATTCTCGGAGCCGACGGCCTGTTGGATTGCAGACCGTCCTCAACTGCTCTTTGGAGCGTTGTTTGTTTTGTCAGTTGTTTGATATGTAATCCATCTGAGCCCTTTGTCACGACCCGCCCAGCGCGGACATGAGGCCATTAGATGCCTTTGAGGTCTGTGGGATCATCTGAAACCTCTGTGCATTGTCCGAAACATGACCCAAACTATTCTAAAGGCTCTTATATAAGAGATACAGTGGGTACAGTACACTACTGTCAGTGTTATAGTGTTATAGGAAAACTTTTATGATATATTTCATACTCTCAGTGACCCACAGTGCAGCTTTGAGGTACTTTACTGAGTTTTTTTACAAGAAAAATGCTGAAATAAATGCACCAAAATCATGGAAACAAATCCTGCAAAACCAACATTTAATATTCCACTAATTTAACCCTGAGACAAACATTTAGATTGATTTGATTTCTTCACTGTAATACATTTGGTTTCCTGTTGTTATTTGTTCTTCGCCTATGATTTTGATACTTTTTTGAAGTTTTGAATACAGGACAGTGGATATAATTTAGAGTAAAAATGACTTTATTCACCTGTAGTGATCTGACACCACTGCTGTTTCAGAAAATACAGAGTCACTCCTGTATCTAATAAATAATCTTGTGTTTTTTTTTGTGAGAATATTATAGTATTAAAATCTCTGCAGCCCTGCCTGCCTCGTCACTCTCTGGATCCTGCACAGATCTCCATGGTAACAGCACTGTTGGGACACGGGGCACAGAGAGCAGCTGACACATGACTTCAGCCAAGCGGCCTCCATGACATCCCTCCGCCCGCTGGCCTAACCTTGACGCTGCTGGTGGAGATTCTCAGCGGGGGGCAGAGGGAGCCGCCAGCAGCCAGCATGTCTTTCATCAGCCTTTATGTCCTGACGAGGTAACAGCAGCGTGGTTTGAGCTGCTTCTGAATTTATTTATTCACTATTAAAGGTTTTATATGTGACTTTTATGCATTCAAATGTCTCAAAACAACTTAATCTATGTTCTTTGTTGTGTTGTGAAATTACATTATTCCAAATCCAGATTTTCAATTGGGGCTGTGAAGCTGCCATTAATTTAACTTTTTTTCCAGTTTTAAGTCACACTTTTGCAATAAAAATGTTTGGATCTTTTTGGATCTAACTGGAGGAAGAATTTAAATCATCCCACGCCTCAATCTTAAATTAGCTGCAGCTGTCCGCCAATGAAGAAACGCTTATTTTTAATGTGAAGCTGCTTTAATCAGTGATTTTGCTGGTCCGTTTATTTTGGAGAGGAGAAGCCTTTCGTGAATAATTCGGCTCCTGGCAAAAACTTCCTGAACATCTGGATCTTAAATAATCAGAGAGAAAAATCTGAGCAGTGTTAGAGGCAGCTTGGCACGCAGCTCCTCCAGGAAGTCCTTTACCGGCCGGACAGCACTGCAGGAACATTTATTTCATGTTAAACTGCATAATTATGTTATTTTAATCACCGGGTCTGTTGGCTTTAGAGAGGAGACAGTTCAGCTCCCAGTAAAAAAAGCTCCTGAACAATGAATACTGAAGGAATCTGCTGCTGCAGAAACTTTTGCTGTTGTTTTGATTGTGAGACCCCTGGTGGCAGAAAATGGAACATTTCTATACGAAGATGTCACTTTTTACATCTCTGGATACACTTTTTTACATTTATATATAGCTGCAGACAAAGGCATCTTTGTATGTAAGTTAATGTTATTGTGTGCACATCCTGTCTTTGAGAGGAATTGTACTTTTGTTTAGTGTGCAAAGAAAATAAAAAATGCCACAATCTGAGGCATTTTTTCCTGAGAGACGTGAAAAACAACTTTGAACGCCGAGACTTCAGAATGTACAAGAGGGCTCGTGTGGGGGCGGACAAGTCTATTTAAAACAATGCGGCTGGGTTTCAATAGGCCTGCTATTATGTCACAGAAACAATTGCACCCAAAGAGCCGTGTAGACCTCGTCTAATTATGCCCTCGACCTAATCCCAAATTTACCATCCAAATCCTAGAGTCAATAAGCCCTTATAATGAGGATTCCTTCCCCTTTTTTCTTTATTTTGTTGTTATTTTATACTTTTTTGTACACTCTAACTTGGTACAAGAAGCTTGTTGGAAAGATTCCTGTGGTTCCTGAGCTGAATTAAGACATGTGGACCTCATAAACACAACCACGGAGATTTCAACTCCTCACACTCACAGACACATCTGGAGAGAAAACAGCTGGCAGCCAG
>CAFUXE010000761.1:165639-203644 GCA_903364295.1 Serranus cabrilla | reverse complement strand
CTGTAAAAAAAAAGGCCTCAACCCAAATAAAACAATGCGGACTCTGTCCACAAGAGGGCAGCAGAGGTTTATTTTACACTGCTGGTGTGCAGGAAAAATCCGAATAAAAAATGTTTCCAGGCAGAATGTGGGTGCTGTATTTTGTAGAAAAGAAATAGAATTTGAAAATAAATAAAAATATCTGGATTAAAATAAAAAAAATTAAACCAATCAAATTATTATTCACAGGAAGTTCAGGTTTAAATAATCCTAACACGGAGATAAAACAAGGCTGTTCAAACAAACTTCTTGTCTGTACTTTTCAATCTGAATATGTTTGATTAAATCCCGCACAAGGCAAAGTCTTGTCGTCTCCAAGTTTTTCCCCAACAGTGTCCTGAGGTAGGAGTTAGGGTGTGGTGCTCTGACTGACAGCTGCAGCAGCGTCTCAGTCAATCAGCGCAGTGCGGACAAACGTCCAGCAGGGGGCGGCAGCGCCTCACATCACACGACTCAGCGGGGAGCCGAGGCCGGACGGCAGCGCGCGTGAAGCCCGCAGGGATACAGGCAGGAAGAGGAGGCAGGACTTTCAAAGTAAGAGCCCTGTTAATCAATGGTTTTCATTACAGTAAATATGAAATATATATCCAAGTTAAAGCTAAATGATTAGAAGTAAATATAGGCGCCATGAATTGTCATGAACACTGTTCTGCTGGTGTGACAGATATAAACATATATATAAAACGGATGTCTGTAGATTTAACTTCACTCTCTCTGTGTCTCTTCCTTACCTCCTTTTTAAAAAAAAAATGTTTTTAGTCTTTGCATTGCTTCTATAACCTTCTCTTACTTTGTGTTGAGGCTTAATTGAACAGCACTTTGGTCAATCAGTGGTTGTTTTAAATGGGACTAAGATGCAAGGAGAGAAGGCAAGGAAAGGAATCAAGGATGAACTTTCATGCACAAGTGTTAATGATTGTATCTTTTTCATTGTTGTTGCTGTTTTTAAACATTAAAACTATTTGTTTTTGTGTGTTTTCTGTCCTTTACTCTGAACCGTGAGCCAGTTTTGTGACAAACTGGGGGCTCGTCTGTTCAGGTAATGAAGAAAAAACACTAATGTGAACTTTTTGCAATTTAACTACGTAATCAGAAGTTTGAAAGCTTGTGTCAGTCTTGTTAAATATTACAATTTGTTGTGTTCAAAATAACTTTTGAGCCTTTAGTTTAGCCTTTTGCTTGGGGTGTCTTCCACTCTGTATGCCCAGGACAAGTAAAATGCCATAAATACTAAATCTAACAAATCACTGACAGTTGAGAGAACAATGAAATGGTCAACTTATATGAATACAAACACTTTATTCTGCGATAATAGAAGATTGTTCCAAATCAAAGCTCGGTTCTTTGAAGGATAATGAATAAATGAATGAATGAATGAGACAATTGTCAAGCTTCCTCTCCTCACCTGGCTGCCACACCTGTTTACACACCTGCTCCCGCTCCCTTCACCTGCTCTGCCTGGTCCTGTCTGTCACCTCCCACCTGCTTGCAGCTCCCTCCAGTTAGATCCAGCTCCACATATCCAGTAACCCCAAAGCTACAACACTGTTTCCTGTCTGCCTGTCAGCTTCCTGCTGCGCCAACTGCCATTCACACCTCAATGCTTTTAAATTATTCACAATAAATCAAATGAAATCAACCCAGAAGTTCTAATACAAAATCTTACCATAAAACATTTTAAAGCATGTTATCCTAACTAAAATATTTATTAAAAAAATAACATTTAAGTTATGTAAAGTTATAACAAAGACGTAAACATTTAAAATGTTTCAATTTTTTCTCACTTTAATATGATGGTAAATTACTTTTTACAGTTTTGTTACAATTTTTTGGAATTTTCCTTTTTTTTTTTTTTACATACATTTAAAGTTTTACTGTAAGAAAAACAAAGTTGTTTTTATTTTACATTCAGCAATATGATGTGTATTTTTTTGTATATTTACATAGAATTCAATGTAATTTAACATTCAAGACGATAAAGCATGAATAATACTGTCTGTCCCAGTATATTAATTTACAGATTTCAACTTCTTTTTTGTGGATAATATTTGTATTAGTAGTAATTTACTCTTTTGTGTATTATAATCTCTGGGAACATAAAGAAATATTTCCTTCAGAATGTAGAAGGTAATGCTTTAACTAAGATATCAAAAGGTTAAATTTGACCAAAAAATATTCTTAAAATGTTCTTAAAACAAGTCATCCTACTCTATAATTATAATATTCTGAGAAGAAAAAAAAAACAACAACTTGAAAATGTAAATAAATAAATACAAATAATAATAATGATAATAATAATAATAATGATAATAATTATAATTATTATTATATGATTATTATTATTATTATTATTATTATTATTATTATTATTATTATTATTTTCTAACAATGTTGTCAACCTGAACAAAACAAACATTCCAGGATGAAAATGTCACTGAAACATCTTTTGGAAATCTTCTCGGAATGATTTCAGGAAGTCTTTGAGTCAGCGGGAGCGGCTGCATGGCAGAAGCTTTCCAGTCTTACTGGTTTTTATAATTGCTGCAACTTCCCAGCAGTTGCTTGAACACTGGCGCTGTCTTTATATGAGTATAGTTATTGTCATGTCTTAGTTATTTGGCGCCTGCACCTCCATTGCTGTGTGTGTCGGAGGCGGTGAGCTGTTATGCAAACTGGATTTGTGAGTATAAGTGTGTTCTACTGAATGTTGGCCTGTTTAGTAATATACGGGGTTTAATGCAGTCTCCTGCTGAGGAGTTATTTTACCAATGTTTAAAAGAACAACACGTGACTGAACATGATGGAGTGCCTGATAAAAAACAGATTGGCTGAGGAAGTAAACAGACGAGTAAAGCTGTTTTGTTTTTTTACTTCCTTGTCCTTCTGAGAATCTGCTGTCTTGTTTCAGTGTCTTTCTGAATGTGCACCTGCAGCAGAGAGGTGAGGAGGTGAGGGCTGGGTGCAGAGGATGCTTCAGTTTAGAGCCGAGGTCGTCACTTTTTTTAGTCTGTGTTGGCTGCCGGAGCGCTCAGCTTTCTATACGTAAGCGTAACATTTTGATGGTGGATTTGTACGTGTTTTTAAACAATAAGAAGTAGTTATTATGTAAAAGTGCAGTTTGTAATTAGGAAGTAACTCATCTTTGTTTTTATTTAATTCCATTTATGGAGTACCTCATGTGCCTCAATGTGAACTCAACTCAGCAGCACAGCTGAAGTAACTACATGCTGACACTGAGGTCTGTGGTATCACTTGAAACCACTGTCTAATGTACGTAATATGACTTAAACAGTGTTCAAGGCTACACTGGCTGCTTTACAATAAACGTACAATGTTTTAACCCGTGAACCACTTAGAAACCATGAGATGAACTTCCCTCTGGTGGAACAGGAACTGTCATAAATGTTTGTTTTTGCAACAGTTATTGTACATACAAATGTTCTAGTCCATATGTGTTTCAATTCATGACAATATTAAAAGTCTATAACAGGGTAAATGAATAAATACATTTATATCAGTGAGTCAGCATGAATGTAGACTGGCTTTTGGAGGGTTTTATGGAGTGTGCTTCAGTGTTGTAGTATACTGTGTACACTGTAAAAATATATATTAAAGAAACAGTAAAAAGCCTGGCAGCAAAAGTTGCCAAACATGTACCAGTAAACAACCCAAAGTAATTTCATGGGTAATTTCTTTAAAAAAATACATGTAATAAACAGTAGTTTAGTAGTATTTAAAAATATATGTATATATCTGTAGAATAACTGAAGTTATTTTTTTTTTTCACTTCAATATGGCAGTAAATGTTTGGCAACTTTTGCTGCCAGACTTCACAGTTCTATTTTTTTTAACAATTTCTTTTGCTTTAAATTTTTTTTAAATTTTAAAACACAGAAAGTCTCTTTTGTTTTACATTCAGCAATGTGTGTATTTTTTAAATATACAATCCACTGTAATTTAACAGTCAAGAGCATTAAGCAATTTATTAATACCGTAAAAAAAAAAAAAACTTACTTTCACAGCCCTCTCTTGTTCAAAAATGTTTTTTTTTTATTTCAACTATATTGATAAAGCTTTGTCTTTTGTGTGCCTGCTTTTATTTTGAAGGTCGACTTCCGCTCTCCTCCCTGCCTCTTCTGCTGAACCTGACGCGCCTCCAGCAGCACAAGAAGCACTTTGTCTCGGCGGAGGGGGGTGTTGACAGGAGAGAGAGGGGGAGGTGGAGGGACCGTGAATTGGACTGGCCCGGCTCACTCGCACCGCAGACCCTGCAGCAGGACGAGGACCGCGGAGGCCCGAGGAGGGGACCGGAGGGCGGGAGAAAACAGGATCAACGTGGACTGGAATTGGAGACACCTTTCTTTTTTTTGGGAATTGGGATACAGAGGGACACCGGGCGGGGAGGGGGCCCCGCAAGATTCCTCACAGTCAGGCTGTAATGATGGTGGTGATGCACCGAGAGCCGAGCGGAGGATTCCTGCAGAGCCCGACACACTGCACCACAGCCCCGCCACCGAGCCGCTGCAGGGCTCCGCGCTCCTGCTCCTCTCCATCAGAGAGAAAACCGGGATTTTCACACCGAAGCTTGACCCAAACAACCGGGTAACAGCCCTTACCTTTTGCAGGCTCCCATTCATACTCCACCTCACCGTCTGCGGGATGAGACGGGGCTTCGCAGCGGGTCGTAGGGAGCAGCTTTGAAGCATTTTTTTCTTCTGCACCGGTTTCGATTTGCACGCACATGTTGTTCTGAGCCGTGCAACAGCAGACGAAGAGAGGGGGGAAAGATGTTGGTGCGATGCTACCGGGGCAAGCTGTCGGTGTGGGCCGCTCTGTGCGTGCTGGTGCTCTGCTGGTTCTACATTTTCCCCGTCTACAGGCTCCCCCGTGATAAAGACATAGTGGAAGAGGTGCTGAGGCAGGGGGAAGCATGGCAGAAGAACCAGACGGGCATCAATCTATACAGGTTCGTCTCAGGTCTCAGATTTCTGTCTGGTGGTTTAAAGCAGTATTTCCCAGAGTAGGGGCCCGGAAGGTCTTAAAATAATGGCATTCAATTACAGAAAATGTGCAGAGATTTCACTTTTTCCTCAGGATGTATAGAGCATATAGTGTCTTTGCACTCAGTGACCTCCCTTGTCTGTATGTAGAGTCCCTGAACATGCTCAATATGCCTTATTGCAATGGATACCAATTGTAAAGTAGGAAATAAATTGCAAAAATCCAACAAAAAACATTCTTAAATGGTTGCAAATGTCAAAACAGTGCAGGATACCCTACATAAATACAACACAAACACCTTAATTGTTATTTTTGTGTCGAGAGTGACCGTTTTAAACAACAAACTGATCAACAGGGCATGTTAGTCACACTTTGGCAGCTGTGTTTAAACCATATTCAATTGAGAATATGTGCAGACAATTCCCCGAGGCGAAGCCGATTAGGATAATGAGAGGAGGTGACACCTGCAGAGCAGTGGACAGGGAGGATGTGGTGCTCACTTGGAGCTATAGAAACCTCTGTTTGGTCTAGTTATTTGGATTTAATAGTCGAGAGGATGTGAAAAAACTATAAAATTGTGATATCCTTGAAACTCCAGGCATATTCTAACCTGAAACATGTGCAGCCCCTGACCTCACCTCTCCTTTGTCCTGTCATACTAACCCCCATCTCACCCTGCCTGTCAAATAATCAAGCAATTATTCTACTCCAGAAACCTGGCTGTCCTGTTGAACCCAATTTGTGTCAAATAGTCCAGAGATCACCAGAGACCAGACTTATTATTATTCCCCCACATCCTCTCTGCACAGGAAGTTGCTGACAGACTGCTGCGATCCGCGCAGGATGTTTGCCGTGACCAAGGAGAACTCACCGCTGGGCAAGGTCCTGTGGTACGACGGGGAGTTTTACCACTCGCACACCGTCAACAATGAGACGTACCCGCTCTTCGTGCAGGTATGTGATCATCCAAACCAGACGGAGGAAAAAAAGGGGGTTTCCACTTTTTAAATCTTTGCTACAAGATGACTTTGACACTGGCAGCTGTGTTCTTGAAACACAAGTAAGACCAGATGCTGGAAATGGATTTTTTTCTCCCATTCAGCGCAATTTGACACTGTTGTGGGGACTGTGGGTTTGAAGCATGTGTCCTTGTTGATCCATGATGGAGGCAGAGAGGGAGAGAGGATTACTGGAGTTCTGCAGGGTAGCAGCAAGACACAGTGGCAAGCAAGAGTGAAAGTTAAAGAGTAAGGTGTCTCACTATCAAGCGCGTCACTTTGTGCAGGAAGATGGTGGGGACGGATTAAATACACTGTTTTTGACCTCAAACAAACGCACTTTTAGACATTGGGCAAACTTTCACATTCAAGCCACTGTCAAAATCGAAAAAGAGCATTGGTTTTAGGGCCTTCTTTACCAAAATATATGCAGATTTTTGTCATTTGCTTTGTAAAAAGTCAGAAAATAGTGAAAAATTTTCATTGATTTTCTCAAAGCCCAACATGAAGTCTTTAAAAGTCTTGTTTTGTCAGTCTAAAGCTCAAGGATATTACATTTAATATGATATAAAACACACAAAGCTGTATCTCTGTATCTGAGAGGCTGGAAATAGCATTTATTTTGTCAATTTTACATAAAATAATCACATTTTTGCAACAGATTTGCTGCTCTGGCTCCCTTAAATGTGGAGATCAGCTTCTCTCCTTTGTGTTATATTATTGTAAGCTAAATATCTGGGGGATTTTGGACTACCTTGAGTGTCGATATGTTTTGTGAGACTATATCACTGATTTTTAATTGATTACAGTTTACATGCAAGGTGGTGCTGTCATGTTACAGGGAATTAAAAAAGTATTTTTCTGTTCTTTAATTAGTCAATTATTCCTATCATTGTTGCAGCTTTACAGACAAATATTAGTTTATATTTTTCCTATAAAAAGACGATTCATCCTCATGAATACTTTGCGTTGTTTCAATGCACCAATTTTTTTGTAACACGCGCATTTTTTTTCCTGTAAATTTGTTGTATTTAAGAAAAATTGGGGTTTTTTTATGCACCAATTTATGGGGGAATTGTCCGTCTAATTGTCCAGGAAAACCCCCAATTCAGGCACCAGTGACACTGGTTGCTTTTTAATATTTTTTCTCCTGTAGATCAACTTCCCTCCTTTAATCTTATCTCTGCTAAGTCAACACACGTGTAGGAGTCACCTACTCCTCCATCCTCTTTTTTCCTTTCTTCTGTTCGGGGAAATCACATCTTTAAATGCACATGAAACCTGTTCAAGTCAATGATAAATTCATTTATCAGAATTATTATTAAACCCTGGGAATGACTTGCATTTCAGCAGGATTTCTCCTCATGTTTTTGTGCAAATTTGCCGTTAAAAAGTGACGTCCCCGGAGTCTCCGGTGTAAATGACACCTATGTTTGCACAGTAACCATGACATGCATCTGTCACTTCATTTCTCGGGTATATTACATCTCCAACGGTGCAGCTGAGGACAGAATTGAAGTGTTTTTTCCTGCTCTGTGTTTATCACTCATGAGGATATTTCCTCTCGTGTTATTTTTCCACTTCAGTCTAATCTAAGATTGAGATGTTTAAATCGCGGGTAAAAACTGGAGGAGGATGTGCTTCAAGTGTCCCCCTCCAAAGTTATTTCCCCTTTTCCCGTCCATGTAGAGAATTGTGCAGAAATCGTACATGGAGTATTTGTGCCTCTGTCTCCAGATAAGGGCTATTTTTACATGGCTTCATGCCTGTGTGTGGGTGCGCATGTGGATGAGGGTGTTTGTGCCTGGAAACAGGACGAAATGAGAACCTCTGGTGTGAGTGCTGTTGCCGTGGTTTTTGTATCCAGGGGCAATACATCTCCCTAATAATGAAGATTGGATCCCGATTACTGATGCCACAGATTTGCGGTTTAATATCCTGGTCGGTAAAAGCGATGAATATGTGACCCTAATTTGCAGGCGTGAGCTGAGCATGTTCATTCATGAGGGATGGGGGGAGGCGAGGGCCAATTAATAAAGAATTAGATGAGAATGTGACGCCAAAGTGGCTGAGATGGATATCTCTCTGTGTGTGTGTGTGTGTGTGTGTGTGTGGAGCAGTGTAGTTTAATGTAACAGACTGTTTCACACTGTTTTAATGCTCCGACTTGTTATGTTCTTCATTCAGGATACATTAACAAGATTTCCAAACTAAATGGTAAAATAGGTCGTCTGTCCCACCCATAATGACACATAATGGGTTCATGGTTTACGGTACAGAGCGGATTGTTCAAACAATATTGCACACGTCATTTGCGGTTGTAAAAAAAACAACAAAAAAAACCTGCTGATTTATTGAATTTAGGCTACAAAACCACTGACCCAGGTTGAGTGCATGTTAGCGCTCTGGGGTCTAAACTCTCGAACTCAATGAGGTTTTTAAATGTGTTTTCAGGTTAGATGCCTGTAATAACATCTGTGGTTAACACAAGCTGAAGAGTTTTGTTTTACAACAAGTAGAACACCCCCACTTGTGAATTTTGAAGGTTTAACGTGTCCTTAAACGGTTGCTAACAAAGTGGCTAAATGAGACTACAGTGGTTGTCACGGACATTAAACGTCATCAGACTGGATAAGACGGGAACTCTCTCATTAGTCCAACTTTCAGCCTCTAGTCGTGTTTTTCAGCGCTCTTGAAAACTCTTGTAGATTGCAAGTTATGTTAAATGAAAATGTATTAGGCTACGGTTTTGCTAGCTTGTTAAAACTGCTGGTTAGCTTGTTGGAGACCGTCTGAAGCTAACGGTAGCGATGTTGACGTCATGTGAAAGTGGTGTAGTTTGTTAGCATAACGTTAGCTTTTTACTTCTGTCAGGTCTGGCTTTCTCAAATGTGGAGATTTGTTTATTTTTTTCTGTTATATATAATTGTAAACTAAATATTTTAGGTTTTGGACTTCTTGTTGGAAGTGGTGTCAGAAAATATTGATACACTTAAGTATAATTTACTATATATCTCAATATATTGAACTATTACCCCTGTATCATGAGATGTAACGTATGGCCAGATTTCTACCAACACACTACATACTGGTTTAACGAAATAATCAATTTGAAGACAGAAATTTTACTGTTTTATTACATTTATTGAAAAAAAAAAGCATAATTTATTGATAAAGTAATCAACATATTATTTGCCATTGAAAGTTGTCATTAATTGCTTCCCGAATGAATCCATATCACACACTAAGACATATTTAGGTACAATAAAAGTGTTTTTGAGATGCTGCATCCACTGCTGAGATTTTAAAAACCTCAACAGCAACGTGTCTTCCCAGAAGAAAAGTCCTGGTTTATTAATCTACATTATTACATTGGTGGTAGAATTTCATGATATCTCTGAGCACATTTGTTTGGCTCGACCTCACGGAGAAAAACAACCATTATAAGGGGTTTTGTTCCTGTGTTTTGGGTCATTAAAAGTTATTTTATGCCCGTTTCATGCAGGATATCACTTCCCTTTTCTTCTTCACGCACATGTGGAGTGATGTTAGCTAATCTTTACACTGTGTGAGGTCTTTGTGTTGCATCCATCACTGCTGCATGTAGCTGGTGGTTATTTTTATCTGCAACAGTGCATCACCCTGCCCAAGGTTATGCTGCTGCTGCTGCTGCTGCTGCTGCTTTGTACAACTTTGCACTCGTGTGAGTTCCCATCTAACGCTTGCATGACCTATTTTTAGTTGCACTTCCCCTCAAAGCTTTTATATGTGGCCAGTCGTACGCATGTTTCCGAGAAGGAAGGTGCCTGGTATTTAGCTGGGTTGGACAAAGCGCAAGTTCACACAAACACACACATAAATATATTCTCTGTCCTCTCAACTACCAGTGCTGTGATTGCAGGTTCGAGCACAGACAACCAGCCACGCCGCTAAGCTGGCAGCAGCTCCAGTATTTGGGCATCTGCCAGGGAATGTGCCAATTAGGGCTTTGACAGTTAATTGCTGGTTCGTTCAAGGACTCAAACAGAGCATCCATACATACAGTTCACTGGACTGCACAGAAGATTCCTCTTTTCTTTTCTTTTTCTTTTCAGCGTCTTTAAAAGCTGTACATTATTAACAGATGCTTCTCTCTCCTGTTATAAAAACCGACACTGTTTCAGCTTCTTTTCTCTGTTTTTCACTATATTATTATACAAAAAATGCCTTACATTGTCAGCCAATTCTATAATGATAACTGAGAAAACAAAGAATAAATAGGAATATATAAAAAGCTAAATAATCAGAAAAAAAATCATTTTTAAATCACGTCAAGCTAAAGTCTTTTGCATTATTTATTGTGCATAAAAAGTTTTCATAGCAGCAGATCAGTATATACAGATAAAGGACAATATCGGCCTTTAATATCTGTCAGACTCTTCTACTTACATAAATGCATAAGTTGTAATACTCCAACAATGTATATAAGAAGCTAATTTGGGGCATTCTGCATAATTAGTACTGTTACTTTAAATACTTTCTGATGCTGATACTTTTGTACTTTTACCTAATTAAGGTTTTGACTGCAGGACTTTTACTTGTAGTGGAGTATTTTCAGTGTGGTATTAGTACTTTTACTGAAATATCTGAACATTTAAATAAAACTATTAGCTGCAGTTACATTTTGATGAACATTTCAAACTAAGTCCTCTTCTAAGATTTTGCATTAATAAGTTCCCAGAAACATCTGCACCCCATGAGATAAGTGCCCCCTCTCAAAGCTTCAGCCTGCTGGTTCCCCTCCCCGGCTTCATGTGCTGTTAGCAGGGTATTGTCCTCTGACTCAGCCCCCTGTCATGGTCTAACAGAGACCCTGAGGCAAGGAGAAGAGTGTGTGTGTGTGTGTGTGTGTGTGCTCAAGTGTGTGCACTCCAAGGGGAATAATGAGCACAATTGTTTCCGCCGTCTCGCTTAATCCATGCCCCTGACTTCAATGAAGCCAAGGCAAAGAGAAAGGACATTTTTGGCCCCTCGCTTCATCAAGCGTGCTGTTTCAGTGTTCTCTGTAACAGCTTTAATACCAACCTATACAGGGCTTTCATTTAGATGATGATAGGGCACTGATTCCCACCCCAGGGCCCAACCACCCAGTGGACCTCTGGGTGCAGTACGAGAAGTTGATTTAATAAAGTGTGTATCCACATATTGAGTCAGCTTGGATGAAAGATTTTCAATCCCAATATTCAGTACCAGTCACATCTTCTCGTTAAATGTTTTTTTCTCTTTATTTTTATTCAATCTTTTAAATTGTAGATTCATATTTAAGACATCAAAACTATTTAACAGATCCTATTGGAAACAGCTTCATTAAGCTAAAACTAGTGGATAAACTGTTGAATAGCTAGCTCAAACTGAAATGTAAAGATTTTTAATATTTTAGTCAAATGGACGTTAATGGATAAACAATTAAACCAATTAAGACCCAAGAAAAACCCAGAAAAACTCGCTCTAAAAACTGATAGATTCAAAACAACCTTTTTTTTTTTCAGGCTTTTCTGAAAAACTGCACAGAATGTTTCGATAGGGACAGGAAATAAAACCAATGACAGTTCAGTTGTATTAAAAATATTGCAAAAAAAAACTCCACTTTTATATAATTAATAATGAAATAATGTCACATTAAGTTAAACTCATGCTGTTGACAGGTGGTACTGAGTGAGTCTGACAGGCTGGATGCTGTTTGGGAAACCGCTGCAAACGCTGAGCAGAGCCCAAAGAAAGGACGTTTACAAGGGGACAGATTGAATTACAGATTTAATTTTATTATATCAAAGAGCAGGGGGACACATAACAATTTTAAGATGACATGTTTATTCTCATCTCCGACGTTTGTTTTCCATGAGTAATAGAGGTTCACATTTATTTAATTGGTCGTGTCCAAAGTGATTTTTAGAGGAAAAGGGTTTTGGCTTTTTTTCTTTGCAGATTTGTCTTTTTAATGAAATAAGTCCACCATGTTTTATTATATAGCCTCTGCTCTGGGAGCATATGCGACAAACGGATCCGGATTTATAAGCTGGGTGACCTCGACTTGCTTTTGTCCGTTTCCTCTCTTCATATCTATGTGCTGCTTCGTCTGTCAGCACACGGGACAGTGGAGGGGAAATTAGCAGGAGGCCGAGGTCCTGTGCTCTGCTCTGCTCAGCACAGGGTGACTCATGCACCTGCCTTCATTTTGGCCTCTAGAGAATTTTTTTGTGTGCATGTGTGCTTATGTCCACGTCTCTCTCTCCTTCTGCCCAGGACAACCCTCTGCAGCTGCCCCTGAAGAAGTGCGCCGTGGTGGGAAACGGCGGCATCCTCCGGCACAGCAAATGCGGACGGGACATCGACCAGGCCGACTTCGTCATGCGGTGAGAACACGAGGCGCTCTGCGCTGTACGCGACCGCTTCGCTGCTCCCCCAAATGTGAAACGCCCCAGAGAGAGAAGCTGAACACCATCAGCCATCAGTGATAATGAGAGCTGGTGTCGGCTGCAGCCAAGAGAGAGAAAGACAGAAAAATGGGCCACAGCGAGGCCAAGAGAGAAAAGAGGTTAGGCGTGAGTAAGCGAAACAGGAACAGACTCCGATGAGGGAGATGAGCAGAAAGGCGTAAAGCAGAATAAAACCATCTGGCGGGGCAAAACAAAAAGGAGAGCTGGGTAAAAAAAAAAAGTGAGGTGATGGGAGGCTTTGGTGGAAAAGCACCACGAGAATCATTTGCATATTTTGTAAAGGACATAAAGGTGTTTTTCCGTTTGAAACAAGTCATCAAAGAGATGCATTTGTGCTGGTTTTGATGGAGGGAGAAACCACCTTTAGTCCTCAATGGGAACGTGACAACTGCTGCAGAGTGTTGGAGCAGAACGGGCTGAAGGGAGAGCTAATGTGCTGTTAAATTTAGACCCTGAGCGTAAGGAAAAAACATGATGTTTGAATTGCAACTCAAACAGGCTTTTTGTGAGCAGTAGGAAAGAGATGCAAATGATAAACAGCAACATGGCTTTACACTGGAAAAAACAGGTCAAATCCAGCCAGCAGAAGTTATTATTTCAATATTTAAACTCAGAACAACCAGGAAGCATCTAGTATCTGGTCTTATGACTGTAAAACACGTCTAAAAACACAGCAAAATGATGTCAAAAGGGATTGAAGTCACGGCTTTGACGGGTGGCACTGAGGGTAATGAGTTGATGTGACAGGCCTGGATGCTGTTTGGGAAACCGCTGCAGGGACGCGGCTCAAACACTGTGCAGAGCCAAAAGAAAGGACATTTACAAGGGGACAGATTGAATTACAGATTTATTATATTATGTCAGGTAGCATCTAATATTGGGTCTGATATTGGTGAAACAGATCTAAAAACACAGCGAAAATACAGTTTTTATTAACATTATGGTAAAAAAAAACAAGCCAGCACGAATCATTTGCATTCAGCTGTCCTTCTGTTTCACTTTATTGACACTGTGCGGTTTTATTACTTTATATATGCACTTCCAGAACTTCTCTTCAAGTACAGAAGAGTTATTAAATACAAGATAAGCATCCTCAAAAAAGTCTTGTTTCCATCAACAAATTTCTATGAATATTTGCATGAGAAAAGCTTGCCTGATCTTTGCTGATTGGCTGGAAGAAACCCCTACAACCTCACGGAGAGAAGGAAACTGGAGTAACTTAATATGTTTTTTTGCCTGATAAAAGGTTAAGTAAGCTCACTGTGTCTTGTGATAGCAGCCAGGGGCGAAATCTGACCTGAGAACTGCTCAAGCTGCAAGAAAGCCGACCAAAATTTCTGAATTATAAGCAACTAGAACCAGATTGTTGATCTTATTATTGAATCTAACATCTAACCCTTGTAATGCATGTTAGATAGCAACCTTATCTGACAGACGGGTTACTTTGCATAACCAGCAACAGCACTTTTACTTTCTTTGTGATGCAAAACAAAAATATGTTATTCAAAAAAAGTACACAGTAGCTTGTGGGCTTCAGACTGCGACTACATTTGATATCTCGGATCACCTGTGGGATTTGCAAATACGCCCTTTTTTCAGACGATGCAACTTAAATATGTCCACAAAAGTGAATTTCACTGAAAAAGAATCTCCATCTGCCCTCAGCATTGTATCCAATCTCCACATCCAGACTCTCCATCACCATTACAGCCCCGTAACCACGTTACCAGTACATCAGAGGAGCTGATGTTATGGGCGATTATAGACCTCCACCACCAACCCCCTGATACAATAAAAACACCGTAATGCAATAACAGATTCTCCCTCACGGTGTTCAAACATCTGAGAACCTCTTTTAGCACAAAGTATGATGAGCGTGTCCTCAATAGCATGCTTGGATGCAAGTTCTGCAAGTTCTCGGCCCCTAGAGATGTACAGATAGCACTCAGGATAAAAGAATGATATGTATTTTCAATAAATGCAATGAGTCCCAACCCACCTGGCAACACAGAACTTTATTTTGTGCTCAAATATTTGATAAGTTGAGTCTGAAACAGACTGCTTTAAGAAGATAATTTTACCAGGGAGGCCACATGACTGTTCATTTTTGCCTGGTGGAGATAAGAAACATTTAGTCATTATTTATACTGATTTCTGCCAAACTGTGACGGCAGTTTTAGGCCTCTTTACGCCAGCAGTCGAGGTTACAGCTGCAGGATTTGGAAAACTTTGACTGATACGGCTGGAATTCCGGACACAATATTTTTCCATCATTATTCTAATTTTAATAGAAAAATGTATTAAAATAATAAGATTTTTTGTGAGGATCTTTCCTAAACCACAGTACTTAGTTCAGAATGCTGTTTTGACACTTTAGCCACTAACGAGCATTAAGTCTCCTGTGATTAACGTATTAAAACAATACATTAAGAGAACTTATACTGCTTCAGATTTAACTGACTGGACAAAAGAAAACACAAACTAAAGAGCAGCCCGTCATCTTCAGGGACCTGAAATATAGCAGAACTGTTGCTCAGAGAGCTGAACCTAAACTAAAGTGCTTATCAAAAGTTTGGAAGCAAAGCCGGACTGATAAAGTGAGGCAGGAAACACCGCGGTGTCCTTGCTGTAGTGTTTCTCAGCATTCAATAAAACAACAAAGAATCCTTTTCTGCTGTCCTTCACTTCCTCCATGTGCTGATCGTTAACAGCTCTGATGTGATAAACCACACATGACGCTTGCAGGAGGTAATTATACCACAATTATTGTCATTTACTCCACTAAACACATTTTCCTGCAAACGCTGAATCTAAATCTAACTTTAGTCGGTTTAAATTAGCATTATTACCGGAGCTGGTGGCGCTGTTTGCTGGTGACGGAGAGAAAAGGTTATTAAAGGTTGTTTGTCTGTGTAAAATGTTAATCTTAACCTCAAGCAGTTTCAGGGCACTTTTTTGCACGTTTTATGCACCGTGGTCTCGTTTTTCACTGTAATATACAAGTCCTGGAGCTCTTTAGAAACAGTACAATCATGATAATAAAAAGGAATCTCTGCATTTTTCCACGTGTGCACAAAAGTGAAAATGGAGGGTTGAACATGCGACATATTGGACTGTTTACCTTTTACAGCCGGCTTTGTTCTCCCCTCTGTGCTCTGTGTAAACAGCCTGCAGTTCAGTCAGAGGTTTACTGAAGTTTCATCATGTGACTTGTTGATCTCAGTTGAGTCATTTATGTCTTCCAGGACGCGCTGACGAACCCGGAATTTAATGTTTATTCCAGGATGTGGCGAGGGCATAGGTTATAAAGTTAGAGTTTACATAAGTAGAATAAAGTGATTTTAGATGAAATGTTGCTGTTTTAAGGTTAGATTTGGTTATTTCCCCTGATAAGAGTCACATGTTGCATTCAAGGACCGACTGAGGAGTGAAAATCTTTTTCTGACTGTGATAAATTATGATTTTAAGTGTTTTTTAGTTTCGTTTTATATAAGAAAAGAAGCCTGTCAGCAGGCTATAGGGATCAGAGGGTTTATATGACTGTTTGTTAATGAAATACAGGGTGTAATTACAAAGAGACATCATCACTGTAGTTAATACGTTTTAAAATATGGCTCCCATTGTAACCATTTCTTTACCCTGTCAGTCCAGTTTTAACATCATAATTAGCCTCTGCTCTGATAATTGACATGTTTTTTCCTCTGCAAACACACACACAAAACCTTGTGGGCATATTTTCTCTGTTCACTATCATAATCAGATCTAATCAGCAGGTTATGACACTGTATGAATCATTATCCTGTGCAGCGTTTCCAGGACACTGTCTACGTAAAGTGTGTTTGTGAGATGTTGAATGTGCCGTCTGTTTTGTTCATTTAGGTGCAACCTCCCACCGCTTTCAAAGGAGTATGTGGAGGATGTGGGAACCAGAACTCACCTGGTTACAGCCAACCCCAGCATCATAGAGAAAAGGTACTCCGAATGTATTCACATGAATTATGCATGAATGTGTAAAGATGTTGATAACTTACAGAGCAAAGGGAATACATGTACAGAGTAGATTTAAGTTGCTTGCATATAGGGATGTGGAGAGACTTTTTTTATAATCGGGAATATCTTAATTCTTTTGAATTTACACATGGGAGAGTCACATTTTTCCAGTCATTCCAGAATCACAAGTCTGTCACAATGGCTGATGGCTAATGGATATTTTTGCCCATTAATAAATCTTGAAAAGGTCTGAGATTCATAGCATGTTTCCCCAAAGATACTGGACAGAAGGAAGATGGCGCATTAGCAGCTTCACCACTGCTATGAAATCAGATACACTTCCTGCCTCCTAAGTGTGTTAGTCGCCTCTCCCATCACTTTGGAAGTAATGTGAACGTCAATATTGATATAGTGCATTTCCTTACATGCTAACATTACATGTTTACACACCAAAATGAGTTTGCTCGGATGTCGGCTGGTGATAATGGTTGATTAAATTGACAGTGAATGATGGTTTGAATCAATTGGTAATGCCTGTACTGTATAGCTGTAGATGCTTAGACGACAGACAGAAAAACACATGGGCATGGGGACTTTTAATAAACTAATGTTTCTGTGAAAGTGGACACGTACACAGTGACGTAATAACGTGGCTCTCTAGACTGTGGAAAAACAAACAGGTTCTGAAAAGGTTCACAAGACAATTACATCAATTACTTTGACAATTCTTAGATGGGACGCTGTCTGTTCTCACAAGATTTTGGGGAACACTAACTGAGCTGCTGGGACAGAGACAGGTCTTGAAGAAAGTTCATTTTCTCCTGATTTGACTGCTTGAAAAATGCCGTTTTTGTGTCAGTGTTCAGGGGACAAAAGACTTTTGCTTCTCCCATTGGATTCAATAGCCTCAGACCTGCTGCTCATCTCCTAAAAGGTTGTGGAGGTGACGAAACCCACGTGACTCAGATTCAACAACTGACTCACTTCCAAACTGTCTCTGGTCTCTCTCTCCAGGCCTCAAGGCCAGCAGCTCTGCTTACTGCCATAGTGCTGTTCAGATTTTTGTTATCTCCCTCAGTTGATTCTGGGCCACAATGCAAGTTAGACTATTGAAGAATAACTCCTGTATTTCTGTATGTAATAAAAAATGTCTAAGTGATTCCAGTATGTTTTAGTGCCATTTCTTATTATATTTTGATGATTGGTGGGATAATGACGTGAACTTTATTTATAGAATCAGTTGATTTGAAGAGATGTCCTGTGTGGTTGTGGGTAAGTACCAGAATGAACCATTGTGTTCCTGTAGTGTCACAAGTGACAACACAGGAAACTTGTTTCCTTTGTAGACCGGCAGAGGAGGAAGAGGGAGCAGACAGCTGGCAGATGATTCAAACCAGGCCGAAGTTGAGTCAGACATCAGGTCGCGATGACTCAACAGTTGATTACTGCCGCTCTTTCTCCTCAGATTTCAGAACCTCCTGTGGTCCAGAAAAGCATTTGTGGACAGTATGAAGGTCTACGGCTCCAGCTACATCTACATGCCGGCGTTCTCCATGAAGCCCGGCACCGACCCGTCCCTGCGGGCGTACTACGCCCTGGCGGACACCTCCTCCAACCTCACCATGCTGTTTGCCAACCCTGAGTTCCTGCGCACCGTGGGGAAATTCTGGAAGGCCCGCGGCGTGCACGCCAAACGCCTCTCCACGGGGCTCTTCTTGGTCAGCCTGGCCCTGGGGCTGTGCGAGGAAGTGACGGCCTACGGCTTCTGGCCGTTTTCCGTCGGCCTGGACGAGCAGCCGGTCAGCCACCACTACTACGACAACATCCTGCCCTATAAATGGTTCCACGCCATGCCCGAGGAGTTTGTCCAGCTTTGGCATCTGCACAAAAGTGGCACGCTGCGCATGAGAGTGGGACACTGCCCCCCTCAGGAAGGAGGGAGCTAGAGCTTCCTGACGAGCGAAGCGGCCGCGGTCAGTTGAGGTTCAGTGAGCTCCAGGAAACAGATGAAGGGTTGTGAAGCAGCAGGAAGTTGTCATCATGACAAGAAAAGGTGCGCATACTTCCTCTGGGGAACCTCGGCAATGCATCTGTGTCCATACACTCTCCTGCTGCCCCCCCTCCTCTCAGCTAATCCCTAATTATCATGAGAATGTCCTCCACCCGAACCAGCAGCATCAGGGACACACACACATTCCCAAAACTCGCCATATCTCCTCCTTCTGTTCCTGAAATCGTGTGTGTGTGCATGGATGTTTGTGGAAAGCCTCAGCTGGGACTAATAAGGGTGAAATGTGTGGAGTTGGATGGGTGGGGGATGTTTTTCTCTTTTTTTTGACTACTGTATCTGACCGACATATGGGGCAGCTGGACCAAACCCCCCTCTGGGCCTTTGTCAAACAGAGACAGAAGGAGAGGAGGACCAGGGGGAATAATAAAACGCACTGAAAGACTGGCGAAATGCGAGGAACAAGGCAGAGATAATGGTATCCTGGTACCTCATAGCTTGAATAGGACTGAAATTTAATAGAGGAAAAAAAAAGACTGGCAGGGGGGAGAGAGAGTGAAAGCTGGCTGGTATGTGTATGAAAGGATTTTTTTCCCCCCTCTCTGCTTTTCTTCAACCAAGCGCTTGATTGGCATTCTCTGGTGCCAAACACAGCTTTAGTTCAAAGCAGGAGCCATTAGAAATGGAGTCTTAAGTACTATATACCCCCGAATGTTTAGCCAAGTTGCATTTGAACCCTTTGCTGAAAAGGGAAAAATGGGTGTCCACGTGCTGTTTTTGTTTGCCAAATGTGATTTTCAGGATTAATGTGAATTCTTTTTTAGCTTCATCAGGGGCCACGAAGAGAAGGGAGAACGCATCACAGACATTTGTTGCAAAAAAAAAAAAAAAGATCTCACACATTGGTACCTCACCTCGAAGTGGACATCATCGCTGACTGACCGTTTGGTACGATCGCTCCCAGACATTTAGATTTCCTTAGAGGCGCAGTTACCGAGTCATCTCTTGGTATCTGCTCTGTACTTGCCAAGTGCCGAGCCGGGGAACAGTGGTCTCTTTGATACCCACTCTCACACTGTCCTTGTGCTCTCAAATGGCGAGACACTGATATAAAGAGATGTAGGGACAGAAAAAGACTGGAGACACAAAGTGGCATTAAATGGCTGACTTCTTTTTTTTTTCTTTTTTTGACGCTGGACTCCTTGTCGGGTCACTTGTGATTTATTCATGCAGTGAGTTATTATTTTACATCAGAGTACAGGAAGAACTGAGCCTCTCCTGTGCCTCTTTTATATTTTTATTTGGTTTTTTTTTGTGCACAAGGGAAAAAAAACTTGCAATAACACTTTCGATGACACCCATGTCTATAGGGATGTAACTACATCACTCTGAAATCCAAACTGAAAATATCAATATATATCATCTTTAAGGTGCACCTTTATTTTGAAAATCCCACTTAAAATTATTAATATAAAGAATAGATCTAATTTAATGTAATTATCTGTAATAAAACTGGCTATTATCCTAACAAGCTTATGGTATTGTCTCATATCACTTGCAGGCAATCAAATTAAATAGAAATCATCATCGCAAATTTAGTTATATCAATAGATATCGCAATAAAACTGACATTATAATCTGCTTATTAGCACCGTAGAAACACTACAAACATCCAAAATACGTATAATTACGTAAAAGAAAAATATAAAGTATCTTATAATGACTTAAAGGTAAATAACATAATACTTTGTAATTGCTGGTCATTAACTGACATTGTTTTTATAAGCCAATGTCTATAATGCATTATAAACTTACTTATAATGCATGAAAATTAGGATTTTATCACACTATAACACAATTAATCAGTGACTGTAATGTATTATAAAAAACATTTGAATCTAATACAGCTAAGAGAGTTATAATACACTATGATCCTGCAGAAATAGTCTTTAAGTGACCAGCAATTATGAGTCATGATTACAAAATGCTTTGTAATGTGTTATGATTATTATTTAAAATCATTATGGATATTGATGATTTCTTATAACTACACTAATTCAGTGCTATAAGCAGATTATAAGTTTGTGTATAATGTGTTATAGACATGGGGCGTCATACAAAGTGTTACCCAGCTCGCTCATGTAGAAGCCAGCACGACAGACACGACAGTTGTTGTTTTTGTTTTTTTGTACTTGCAGGCCTTGCAGATGGAAAACTTGATTTGAAAAAAAAATGTTATTTAAGAGTAATAAATGTGACCGTGCCATAATGTCGATGCCGCAACAATAGGATGACTCTGCATGGAAAGTGCATGGAGGGTCCTTGAAAAACACTCGTCGGACTCGAGGTACAGAACATGTTGATAGTTTAGTGCTTTTGTTTTGCTCTGTGTCCGTTTAAACTGAGTAAGGTCCAGTGCCTTTTTTGAGATGTTTCAAGGCAAAAAGGATCATTCAAACGAGGGATATTTCTAATGCTCTTCAGTGTGTTTTGATTTTCCCGGCCGCTCTCGGCTCTGCGGATCAATCAGTTTGTGTTAGTGACCCCTGATATTGTGTAAAATTAACTTAAAGAGAGCTGCATGCTGCTGGACCAAGTTAACGACGTCCAGATGCACACGTGGCTCTCGGAGACTTGATGAACACTTTGACTGTTTCGTTTTACTTATTGTGCCGTTTCTTATTTGCACCTTTTATTTTGTTCTCTCCTGCCCAGTATTGTGAATGAGTGAGATGTGACTTAGTGTGAATTTTAAGTAAGCATGATGATTTTTAAATGTGTATGTGCTTTTGGTACACAGATTTTTTATCTATTTCCATTACGTTCCGATTCGTGCCCTCATTCCATCCTTTTCCGAGTGATAAAAGAAGCTGAGGTTTCTTATTGAAAGGGAGATGAATCTGTCATGTAAATATTGGTCTGTTAGTTTCATGGCCAATTAGTTTTAGATTTTCGTTAAAAAGTACTTTTTCAAAAGCTACTTCAAGTCCAATTAAACTGCAGTTGTTGCCAACAGAATACATCTGAATCTTTGCCGCTGTGCTCGTCCTGCTACAACCCGTCACTTACATCCGCAAATCGTGTGCAAGTCGATATTTAAAAGTGGCATTTTTAACAGTTTTCCGTACTGTTGTAGCGTAGAAGAACATGTGAAGTACCATCATCGCCAATGAGTGCAGCGTATAGTCATCAGTTATTTTTATACATTCCGATCACAAGTTTAATATCAAGTGGTTGAATACGCCAAGTTGTGCTCTACGGCTACGTAAACATGCTTCTGTTTTATTACATATTGTCAGTAACGATTTTTAGAAAATATTAAGGAGTAGTGCAACATTTTGGGAAAATGTTTGATTTATTGGAGAGCTGTTTTCTCATGTGAACTATGGACAGTGTCCAAAGAACCAGGTCTGGAGATTGTCCAGAGTCGCCCTTTCCCACATGGTGCCACGCCGTTGTTCCAACGTCCCAACAGTCTGAATTATTTCCCTCTCTGCCGAAATACTGTTCGTCCATTAGCAAGTTATCCCCAAAACAAATACCCATTAATACACACTCTCTTTCTGCTTTGAATATATTCATGTTTTTTCAGCGTACACTTGAATTTATCATTATAACCCATACCATGATCTTTCCTTTAACCTAACCAAGTGAGTTTTGTGTCTAAACCTAACCGGACTTTAACCACAGTATTGTCGTACTATTAAACTTAGTAAAATGTTAAAAGAGTCTGGAAAGTTGTAAGGCTGCAGTCACACGAGTGTGTTTTCTTAAGACTTTGTAGCACTGGGTTTTTAAGGGAATAACCAGCTTTTGGACTAATGGGATTTCGGCCCAGTAGGCACATTTTTGGACCATTGTGCCATTGGAACAACGTGTAGTCCCCACACAGATGTAGCAAACAGGAAATCGTCCGTTTTCGACGAGTTCTCACCCCGTTTGGTTTCGGTGAGGGTGGAGCAGAACGTAGACGAGGCAGGACATGAAGCAAAGAGTACGCTGCAGATTTTTGTTGAAGTGTTTTGTTTACGTTTGCCACCTTGTAATTTGTTCATAAAGTGTCTTTTCGTACTTTTAATGTTTCTTGCGATTTCGGTGTGTGCCGTGACCGATAGAAGTTCCCAGATCTCGTCATCTCTCCGGTTAGACATTTTCATTGCCGTCTTCGTGTAAATGACTCTGGATCTTCAACCTCGGATGTTTTTATTGTTCTGGTTTCACACCTGTCGCATGATAGAAGCGCCATCCGTTGTTTGCTTTGAAGCTTCTGGACGGTGACCTCGCACAGACTTTGTACTCGGTGGCTGGCAGGGTAATGTCCTGTTCAATGTCCAGTGCAGTGGATTCAGACATTAGCATTCTGATGTACAGTTTTTTGGGGTAATGTCTCGATAAGTTCACAGTTGCTGTGCATGTGTGAAAGAAGCTTTGGATGAAAAGACTGCTAACACTCTTTAATGTCTGTATGGTAAATAGAGACTTGAAATAATCAGCCTTCAACCTCACCGGTACCGTGAAAAGGCTCATATTTAACATACAGATATGAAAATCGTAACTATTCCTTTAAAGCTGTCAGTGTTAACATGAGGTCCGTGGAAGAAAAAGTGGAACAGGACAGAACGAAATGGAGCATGGCACTCACACAAAGACAGTATTGTCTGTTTTCTTGGACACTTTTATCAGCTACAGTCTGTGTGGCTTCAGGGTGACCAATTGGTTTGAGTCTGGTCATGGAAAGGTCACATGTCTGATCCCCACCGCAGCCGTATTATCAGCTGCAGTGTCCTGAAGCAAGACGCTGATCTCATGCGTGGATTATCAAAATGAAACCTGCCACTGTGTTTGTGCCAAAACAATTAGTTCTGTAGCCTTCTTTTACCTCATCATGTCTTGTATTTTTTGGTGGAAAACAGCGAGTTGTTTGTGCTGATGTGTTTGATGCAGGTTTAACACAGCAGAAAGTCTCAGATGTAGACATGGAATCGACTTTTTCTGTCATGTCTTCACCTACAGAGTGTGAGAACATGCTGTGTCGCCAACGACAACTTTGATATAAAATGGGTCAAACAGTAAATGCAAATACATGTTGTTTTTGTTTTACTCTGATGGAACTACGAAATATTTAGGCAAAAATAAGTTAAAGCCTCCATGTGAAGGATTTTTTACCAGATAATATCTTTAAAATGATTCTAATTATTCTGATGTTTTTGTCTAAGAAATAGCCCATTACTTTCTGTGTATGATTCGACTCCACAACGTGAACATTGTTGTTGTTCTAAATTCTACCACAGGGGGCGCCAAAGTCATGGATTTTCTAATTCTATGCATAATAATGGCTTCAAAGGAAAACCTCACCCTTAAAATTACCTTTAATTATCCACCGTGCTTTACCTTGAATTCTTGAAAGAAAACTTTCTCACATGCCTCGACGCTGAACAGAAAATCTGACGTAATATAGCATAAATTATGATTATGGCTAATATGCATGTATTGTATGTAAGGAAACTTGGATTATATTGTATAAGTTGTTTGAGAGTTTGAAATGGATGTTTTTGTAGTTTTGCAATATTGAAAGAAAAAAGTTTTTGTCAAGAATTCAAGGGAACACAGATTAAGTTAAATTAATTAAAGACGAGAAAATTTGAAGTTGAATGTCATATTTATAACGGATACAATTTTCGATGCCATAAATTAGATTAAAACAAATACAAAGAATCATTTGCAAAGACTGTTTGACTCATTTGCATCAATACCAACCCAGAGGGCTCAACTTTCTTACATATTTAAATATCTGATGTATTGGCAAGCTTGGTTATTTGAAACAACAGATGTAAATGTGCTTTATTTGCCTTGACTGACTGAATTTGTTACATAAAAAAAAAAAAAAAACTTCTTTAGGCATTGCTGTTTGCGCCACCCGACTGTCACCTCCTCTGCTCATTCATGCCATCCGATGTGAACAACCCTGCCTGAGCATGTTAAAAATAAACCAGAACTGCAGTTGAACACGGAGTAAACCGATTGTATGTGCCACCTGGATTAAACTGTGAAGGATGAAGAAAGAAAAAAAAACAAATGGAAAAAAGCATATCCATATACAAGGCAAACACTGGTATCCAATAAAAGAAGGAAAATAAAAAAAACCTTGCAGCTGTGTGGTTTATTTTCACATGTTGGGGCCAGATATTACATAAACTCAGGCTTCTGCAGATATTTATGTGCTACATCTTGTTTTATAATGTAATGTTGATGTGGAACAGAAGACATGTAGCAGCTTGAACTTAAGAAAGACATTTGACTTTCCTCATGACTGAAGTTCTCATGAATACACGCTCAACAACCAAGAAATCACTTTTTTCTTGGCTATTCAGCCCATTCCTGTGCTTTCCCTTTGTGTGGGTGCACAGGAATCTTTCCGCCCACATAGTTTGTTTAGTGGTTATGAATATTTCTGCTCCGGGGGAATGGCCTCAGTGAAACCCTCTGCTTGCCACAGCCCTGTGTGCATGGCCTGTTTTCTGGGCCATGAATTTTTAAAGATGCGTCAGAGGAGGCGGCACAGATGTCTCCTGGGCCCGTGTTCCCCGCCGGACCACTCGGCTTCGCGCAGCTGTTTTCATGATCAAGGACCTAATTTGTCTGTCTGGTGTAGTGAGATAGCTGAGAGGATTGAGCCCATTAGGGATGATAGAGATTTAATTATGGGGGTTTGAAGTAAATGGATGGACATGAGTGCATTACATGTAAAGGGCCAGTTCCACCTTTATGGAATGGAAATATATTTCTATTTTATCCAAGGATTAGACAAGTCCAAGTCTTGAATGATTCAATGCAGTTTGACTCATATCAAATTACGAGCTAAATTACATGGCATGATTGGATTTTAAGATTGTTAGTGGAACAGCACTATGGAGGGCAGTGTTGTCTTTCACCACAGCCTGAAATATATCAACAAATATTGGGTGGATTTCCACTTTGTTGCTCACAGGATGAACCCTAACGATCTTCAGGACCACCACTAGGATGACGTTTTTGCTTTTTATTGAAATACACTCACGAGCCACAACATTAGGTACACTTGATCAGCTGCTTTTTGACGCAAATATCTAATCAGGTTAAAACACAGCAGCAACTCAATGCATTTAGGCATGTAGAGATGGACAAGACGACCTGCAGAAACTGTTGATCTGCTGGGGTTTCCACCCTAAACCATCTCTAGGGTTTTTCTCTTAATTTAACTTCCATGTTCAAAGCAATAGTCCACATATTGGTGGATGATGTTACGGTGGCTACTTCCACTTCTCTTTAACAGTCTATTCTTGTTTTGATTAATTCAAATCTTTGACAAGATGTTTAAAGGTGGTAGGTAGGTGAATTAGTCCAGCTTTAGGATATTGTGCATGTTCAGGACTCCAGACATACTGAATGTTTTTTAATTTGTTACACATGGTTTATTTCAGACTATAAAGTAACTCTGGATAAAAAGACACTTTAATCTTCTAAAGAATTTAAAGACCTTGCAAATCATGTAAAAATGAACTTCATGCTTCTTTTCTCCAACAACAGCCATGTGTAATTTCTGTACGGTTATTTCTCACTTATTTCTAAATGCAAGCCAAGAAGTGTAGCAGTCTGAGACATGCCTCACTTTATCTCCACTTGCCAAGTCTTATGTCTATTTCTGGCACTGAGGCAGCATAACCATAGAAAGTAGCAAAAGTTAAAACTTGAGTGGGATTAAGAAACTGTCTGTCTCGCTCGCACGCACATCATCTCTGCGCTGTTAAAGCTTATAATAGCAACTCTGGACATGGATGAGTGTTTTCGCCTTTCCACAGCATGAAACCATTTTTAGTTACTCAACACGTTGGACAGTCTGGCTCAAAGATATACTAATTCACATCACATAAATCTGAATATGAATAGGTTTGTGTGTAGTGTGATGCTTATATTTAATGATCTAGATGATATGGTTCTAACGTTCAGTTATAGTGAGATCTAAAATAACTGTTTATGTCTCAACTTTGCTGATCTCTCATTGATTTCAGTTGTTTTTTATGGTTAATTCTTGACACAGATACAACAAAAATAGCTCTCCAGTCCATGAGAGAGTCATGCTCTGCTATTAGAGGTGACTGGACAGTGAACCGACTCTAAACACTGTTTTCAACATCCAGATCACCTCCTTTAAGTCCATAATGAAAGACTCAGCCACTGTCTGGCTGCTGGCTTGTTTTTATTTGCTTACCACAACGTCACTGGTTCTCTCACAGTTATTCCCTTCGTCTATATATACATAATGCATCTTAATACGCTGCGAGATTCATTTAGAGACATTTACATATATACTCAATAAGAGTTCAGGCTTTTCTAGTCTTTGCTAGTCAATTAAAGATCCTCATCATACTACTGTGGCATACAATAACCCTGTAGTGTGGTTAAATTATTCAAGAAACTCTCGATGGTTTGATGTGTGTTGGTTTAGTATAAGTAACTCTGTGTTTTCTGTGGTTTTAGTTTTCTGTTTGTTGTGTTTTCCCTCCTCTTCACATCTACCCGCCTGCTCTCTATCAGCTCGTTTAGTGCTTCTCTGCTCTTGAAGTTTTCTGTTCCTGTTTCACTGCCTCATTCCCCTCACCTGGGCGTCTCCACCTGCACATCATCCCCTCGTTAAATTAGCTGTATTTAAGTCTTAGTTTTGTTCAGCCTTGGTTTGACCCTTGGTTGTGCTCTGTCTTCTCTGCTTGAACTGTGAGTAAAATGTCTTTATTCAAGTTCCCTGATAGTTTCCTGTTACCGCTGCATAATCATTTTAAGGGTTTGAAATGATAAGGCTTGTAACAATACCCTTTAAAATTATACTGATCCCAGTGGAGTTCTTAATTTGATACATTTTAGTTATCAAAGTTATCAACAGCTGCTGCAAGTTCTCATGAACATGGTGTCAAAAAAGCCATTGGTCATGTGAAGAAATGCATAACAATAAATACAGAAGGATTATTTCATGAAAAAATGAAAATATATGAAGCAACAGGCCACTTTACAGGTTTAAATAGTGAAGCAAATCAGGAAATGCCCTGAACCTACATTCCTAACAAACATTTGTAACTAGCACTAAACACAAAGTACAGCCCCAACTGAAAGTTTTGCAGGCATTTGGTACCAAAGTATTGGACACATTGTGATGTGATGATCAGGCTGGATCCATTTATCCACCCAAGCATTTACCAAATTGAACCTTGAAGGGGAAATGGATTTCTGTACCAATTTTCATGGCAATCCATCCCACTGATGGTGAGATAACTGACTCTGAACTGACTCTAGAGTAACGTAACGAGACAGCCCAGAAATCACCAACATCCATTAGAAGTTAAGATACATGAAATGTACTTAAACTAAACTAATCCAGTAAGAGCTATTTCAAACTCTCTATCATCGCCAAATCACTGCATTATACAGCCTAATATGAAATGGGCCATTTAGTACCAGGATCAGATGCTGCGGTGCTATTAAGTATCAGCAGCTCAGCACAGGCTGAAGGCCTGAAGGGCATCTGTGGCACTGATACTGATCAATAGTGTAATGTCTCTTTCTGGTGACTCACATTGTGCCTAATGGTATTGTGTTGAAAGCACTCATGGACTCACCAGTCCCTTTCTGCATTCAACTGCCCATGACTAAATGTGGCCATTAAAACAATCAGGTTGGAGGTGAGCTCATGGATTTCTCCAAACTCCTAACAGTCGGAGAAAATCTCACCATTCAGCGGTGGCTCGCAGTCTCACTCGAACTAACAGAGGATTTCATTGTGTGGTTGGGATGTATTTGATATATAGCAGATGTCGGGACAGGAAAATGTCTGTATGCATTTATGGTGTCAATGCAATTAAGAAAAATATCTCAGCTAACAAGATCTCCAACCTAAACGACAGAATAGACTGTCAATACCACCCATAAGACACATATGAACTTTGGTCTCACAGTACAGTGGAGCGTTCTAGAAATAGCACACACGTCATTATACATACACGTATGGTTAGCGGTTTTAAAAATGGCTGCCATTTTGGTAGATTTATGCTACAAAACCACTGACCAAGGGTTAGGGCCCAAGACTTGCCGTTATAAAGGACAATTGAAAAAGTAAATGTACGTAAATGCCGAAAGTTAAGTAGCTACGTGAAAAAGCGTGATTCACAAAACGTGGGCCATGTATTAGTTACGTTAAAAATCATTTACTTTTTTTTACACACGGAACATAAACCCTGTTCTCCTGGGTGAGAGTCTGCCGTTTCTACGTCCTATCCACCATTTCAACTCATCATCATCAATCACTGCTGCTACATTAGGAAAATGGCGAGGGCCGACAGTCCAAAATGTAAATTTGAGTCGTATTTTGCTGCCTGGACAAATGACCTATATTGACGTTTTTGAGAGGAGGCCAGTCTGTCTCAGCAGCCAGATGTTTCGAGTTGATGGCGTATCGATCTGGTCCAAGTCATCCAAGTTCATAAATATAAATGTACTACTGCTGCATCCATTCTCTATTTTTACTGAATTCATGGACACATACAATAACTGACAATGGCTTTCCTCCCCCGTCTTCCTTCCCGCCTCTTGAAAACAGGCGATGTTTTCAGAAGATAAGCGGGGAGGCATTGGGAAAACAAATGAAAGCAATGTTTCTGCTGTGCCACCTCAATGTTCTCCGCTTATGTAAATGCATCCCCGCTTTGTCAACATTCGCAATATAGCTGCCAAGAGCTTTTTGTGCCTTTGAAAATGTAGATTTCTCAAAAATGTCAAAGATAATAACAGCGAAGCTCTTCGTTTTGACCCTTGATGTAAATTTCTAGGGTAGGTCCTTGAGCCTTCCAGCAAACAAACATCTGCACTGAACGTCGGTGTGTGAAAATACATTTTTCTGTAGCATAGCAGCTCGGCTTACAATTCAAACCGGCAGCGTGACGAATGCTGCTGCACAGTGACATAACACACCAATTCATCTATCACTCCACACATTTTGTACAGCCATGATAAGGCTTGAAAGAAGATTTCACAGTGCATTTATATCCACATATTTATAAAACGCACATGTATGAGAATGTGCCTTATTTGGTCTGCAACAGCTTATAGCACAAGATGGGGAAATAAATGATTTCTTTTTAATGACTTTTCTGTCCTTCCATATTTCATGCTCGTTCATCTATATTTAATTTTCTCTGTTGATATGTGGCAGTACTCTCGCCCTCTTTCTGCACACACATGCCTGCTGGCCTTGCCTGCGCTCTCTGGCATCCTGTAGCTGCACTGGGGAGGCAGAGGGGGAGACACAAACCCAAGGAGAGGCCTTTGGGACATGCAAGGCAAACATGTTTCCCCACCGGTGCCCAATGTCAGCTCTCATTACATCCAGCAGAAGGCCCACTGGGCCAATTAGGGTGCGGGGCTGCACTCCTAAAAGCTATGGGATTGGCCCGTCACTTGAAACCTCCTCCCTAATGTTGACACTATGGAGGAATAATAAGGGAGGCTTGTGGGAGGTCAGCGGTGCACAGGAATGTTTCAATTAGTGAACAGAGAGAGTGAAACATGCATCTACAGCTATTCTGTTAGAATTATCCATGTGCACTATCACTATTCTTATATTTACAGATTTTAACACTGACAAACTACATATATACACATACTATAGGTTTGTTGATGCTGGGATCCAGTGAGAGTCAAACAATGACGGACTCACTTCGGTATTCTTTCTTTCCCACTGTTTATTTAATTACTGGGGGGCCACAATCCAATGTCTCCTGTGTCTCTGCATGACAAATGAGGGGTTTTTGGTGATATAAGATGTTGTTTCTGCTCAAACAAAAAATAGAAGGGGCGAAGAAGCCGAAAGAGTTATCATCTGTCATTCTTGGTCGTCTAACTCGCTCCCTGGTGGCGTGCCATTTTTCCCTCCATCCAATCCATAATGTATCACATAGCCAAAGGGGGGGAAGCAGAAAGCCTCTGGGATGATTTCCAAAGAATGGAGGGTAATTTGGAGATGGCCCATGTGGTCCATTTGAATTGACTGGAAAGAGATGAGATTTAGGGCCTGCAGTACGACTTTGGACACTTCTGAAAGGAGTTTTGCAGATTGTGATTCTGTGGTAATAAGTCAAACCAAGAGGGGGCTAACAGGGAGCCGAGGCAAATAGAGAATACACACATAAATTAGTTAAAGCTGCTTCAGTCTGTTTGTTATGTTGTAATGTCTGTGTAACATAAAAAGGATTGCTAGTCGTGATGAACTTTTAGCATCTATTAACTCGCTGTTTTGGTTTTACAACACACAGCTTTAATGCTGTGGTTTCCCACAGTATTACATGGCGATGCTGAAAAAATCCATTATGCACAAACTGCTCAGCACCAAACAGCAAACACACAGACTAAGCAGGGGAACAGAGCAGAGCACTTAGAGGCTGAATCTCTCCCCAAAGCATTGGTGGAGACCACAACAGAGCTAAAAGGGGAATACTGAGCTTATATTCATCCGGTGGAAAGAAACTCAAACACAACAATGCTAATGACTGGTGTCCCCTCAAAAACGTCAATGTTTGTACAGGCAGCAAAATCAACTGATAGATACATTTTAGACTTTAGACTTTAACGTAACTTGTGTTCTGTTACGTAACTTCAGTTTTTACGTAACTTCCGTGGCTAACGTTTTGAGAGCTACGTTTTTTTAATGTAACTTACGATTTTTAGGTCACTAACAGAAGTCATGTCACCCTCTTAACTATTTACTTCTGGCATTTATGTACATTTAATCACTTATTGTGTTTTATTACATCTTACCAGGACGTTTTTTGCCCTAAACCGAGGTCAGTGTTGTTGTAGCATAAATTCACAGAAACTGCAGCCTGTTTTACAACCGCGAACTGTACGTGTATGTACAGTGACGTGTGCTATTTTTAGAAATCTCCAATGAACTGCAAGCCAGTTTTGACAAACACTCAAACATGGTGTTATGGGCGTTGTTGATGAAAGGTCTATTCTCTATAGGTGGGAGATCTTGTTGGAAAGAAATGATGCATTAAATTGAATATGGAAACTACGAAGTACTCTACATTGTCATTTAGCAGATGCTTTTATCCAAAGCAACTTACATTTTGAGAGTTAGTACAACACAAGCAAAGATGAAGTCAAAAAACAACATAAGTTAGTGCACTGGGTTAAGTTTGAGTCTATTAGACAGTGCAAAAGGCTGAAATATGATCTGAGGTAGTCGAAATTTAGTGGAAGATTACAGCTGTCGGTAGCCTATAGAGCCTAGCATGCCAAATTTTATTGTACCAGTTGATAGAAATGCGCCTTAATTCGCATTATGTTTTCGGAGCTGGAAATGACTGGACAGTTTGTACTTTTATCGCTACTTTGGCAAGGAAGACAGAGCTGGCAAGACAGGGAGATGAGTCACACAGGGACAGATAAAGAGGGAGGTGCTGTAGAAGACAAAGTGGGTGCTGGGTGGTTGTCTCTGGACCAATCAAGTTGTCCGGCTCTGTCTGGACCAATGAGACTCCCAGCTCGTCTGCACCAGGACTCTCTGTATCCGAGTGAAGTGCCTGGCTTGGCGCCAGACTCTGGATGTAAGGAATAAGAATTGCTAATTCGATTGAGGTAATGACCTTCCTTGGAGCGAACCAAAAAATCAATATGGTTAAAAGCATTGGTGATTGAAAAAAAGATGAAAAAAATGTGGCCCCAGACACACAAATCCAGCCATCCATCTGAGATCTTTACTGGCAAATCAATGTGCAGTGCTCTAAATCACAGAGGGAGGAAGAAAGAGAACTGTTGGAGAAAAGCCATCTTTCATTGGTCCAGGCAGGTTGTCTTTCATTAAATCTTAAAGGTCCCAAGGCTTTAAAATAAATGTTTATCGCATATGTCCCAACAATGACAAAACAAATATATTCTGCAGGTATTTTAATGGGATTTGTGGGTTTGTCATTTTCTGAAAAACAAAAATAAATGTTTTTTCTTCCAATTATCTTATAAAATAGACACAAGTTTAATGGATCACACGGATGAGCCTCTCTCCAAAAACAACTTAATTGTAATCTTCTTCAAGAATAAACCGATTAATCAAAAACATAGGCGCAGGTTTCATTTGAACCCTGCCACAACTGTAGACTGTAGAAAATATGGACATAGACTCACTCAGGTGATGTCATGGAGTGATGTCATGGGTTATTATAGTGGATGATCAGTTGCTTTATATATCTGTTTATACGACACAGAGTAGGCCAATAAAAAATACAAAGACATTTATTGCTCGAATTGGTCATTTATTATTCATTGCCAGGGAAAAAACCTGGACAAGAAGCTTGCATGTGTAAGTCAAAGTACATCCTATTATTAAGTCTTCCCTGCAACGTTTCATCACACTGAAACATGATTTGACCCCTAGTTTTTATATCAATGCATGGTGCATCTGATGGCTGAGGTGCATAAACCATTAACCAGCATGCACAATTTCCTTTAATTTTCTAGATTAAGCCATAGTCACATCCTGCACAATATCACAGGCTCACTTTGATGCAACATTTTCCTCTTTCCGTTTCTATTTTACCAAGAATGTGTCATCATTGCTGATGTGTTTCTAAATGACCGACCCTGTATCACATGCTATCTTGTGACTCCGAAGCTGAACATGAAGTTCCTCCTTTCTGAATCATTTTGAGACACAACTTTCCATGTTGTGACATTTTATAGGCCTTTGAACTGGTCACCATGGTGGTGTCACCATTTGCATAATATGAATGTCAGTCTATGCCCTTTGCCTTCCACTGTACAGGCACTAAAGTCAAATTTACATTTACACAAGAGGAAGAAGGAACATCCTCTTAGTTTCCTGACAATACGTTATATTTTCTCAAGCCATTAAGGAAGACTTGATCCTTCTGTTTTCTTTGCTGTTATTGTATAACTAGTGTTCAACAATATCCACCAGAGAGCAAAGTCCCTTAAGCATAGTTACAAACAGGGCCGTTCTACTTATGATTGTGTTTTTCAGGCCATGGTGGCACACATACCTCACATTATATCCATATGTGTTTTAATGGACAATTCACATGACATCTACATAAACAGATCATATGATTTTTTACGATTTTTGGTAAAAGACAGCTCTATTTAACACTACTAAACGCTGCACGGTCGCTGTTTTAAACATAGTAGTAATATTTGGTTAGTTTATGCACCAAAAATACTTGGTTAAGTTCAGGGAAAAGATAATGGTTTGGTGAAAAAATCACCACTGGAAACATTCAGGTGGTGTAAAGGAACAGGTGATTAGATTTTGGTGGTGATCGGTGATCCGGAAAACCATCTGGAATTTATAATGTGATTTTATGTTATTGCGTCAGTGACCATATTGCCTTCACTAACTGCCACCATCGAGTGGATGACATATTTCAGTGCCAGTGTGCTCCCAAAATACATGCTTTCAATATAATCCTTCAAGTGTGCATTTTTGTATTGCGTAAGTGACCCTATTAAGTAAGTGACGGAGGTCTGCGCTCTCCGAGTGCTTTTCTAGTTCACAAAACTCTGTCGTCATATTTTATTAGGAATGTAGCTCTTAATGCGTATTGTATCCTTTCTGTCCTCTTCTCTCTGATATTCTTGAACAGAGCAAAGGAGGCTAGACTTACTTACTGAGCTACTACGAATTATTACTTTTCGTACGTCTGAGTACAAACAGTGAATAACAGACTGTGTTGAACAGCCTTGATTGATTTATCCGTCTTTTTTCGAGCCTCTTTCCTCCCCCTCTTTGATTTACTGTTGCTGATGCTATCGTGGATATTGACGGGAATATTTTAACTCCTACACCAGCAGCCGTGACTCATAATGTTGGAGCCTGAGGGCATGCGGGCAGAGTTTGGGGAATAATGGCGAGTGGGTGGAAAGACGAGTAGGTGGGCGAGCAGGCGGGGGGTCTGCGTCTGCCTGTGCTGGAGAGCTTTGTTCATAATTTATTTGTTTCTCTCTCTCCCTCTCCGTCTCTCTCTCTCTCTCTCTCTCCACTCTCTCTTTCTTGTCAACTTCTGTGGGAGGAGTGATGGGAATAAGTGCATGCGTTCATTCGTGTGTGTGTGTGTGTGTGTGTGTGTATGTGTGTGTGTTTGTGCAGAGGTTGTGGTCTTGTGAACGCCAGCCAGGTCTGTTCCAGGATATTTATAGCTCTCATTAGACACATCCCGCTAGAGCCAGGGTCACAGCGGAGTGAGGTGAACACTGAGAGACTACAATACACACACACACACATACACAGGGAGGCGCCTGTCTATAGCCGCCACAGAAAGAAGAACAGAATGTACAATAAAACACATTCATCCAGAATTCCAGGAATTAGACGCTTCCTCCAAAACCCATATTTTAAGCACATTTCATCTTGTCAGCAGATGCACACATAAACGCGCTGTCTGAGCTCATCATCTGTTCAATCTGTCTGGTTGAGAAATCCCAGCATGCATTTGGTGCAGCAGGTGGTCAGTGGGCGTAGGGAGTGAGGAAGGCCTGCTACGGCGAGAAAAAAAAGGAAAAAGAAGAGAGACATGGTGGAGTACAAATACACACCCACACGTGAGGTGGCGGAGTAAATCACACACAAAGGGTGCTGATGATGATGATGTCCCTCCGCTTCGACACTGAAAGACAGAGATACTTCCTGTGCTGATTATTCTGTTGGCATGGCAACAGGTTCCAGGCCTTGTTTTTTATTGGATACATGTTGTATCTGGCACAATAAACTGCAATAAATAAGTCAATAACACTAGAACAAGTCTGTTCAGAGGAATTATGGAGACGAGAAGATTAATCTGACAGTTCTCTCTCTTTATCAAGCATGTAGTGTATAAAATGGCCATAAATAGAGCTGAAGATGATGTGTTTATAATGCTTGTTTTTTTCCAACCAACAATTTAAATCTTAAAATATTTAATTTACACAACGCAAAGAAAACAAGAAGATCTTCATGATTGAGAAGCTGGAACAACAGTAATTATGCTTGTAAAATGATTTCATAGTTTCAAACAGAAGAGAATATTAAATATTTAACAGACAAAAGAAAAGATATGCAAATTTCTGGATATTTTATTTATTTATTTAAAACATATTGTTACTCAAGAGAATGAGAACCTGCAGCAAATTCAGAATAAAATCCCTGTCTACTTTAAATAATATGCTATATTTATGGTCTTTGACGTCAGAAGGCATATGTGCATTCATTTAATTAACCATAGCAGAAATGCAAAGACTAGGGGATAAAGTCTTTCTTTAGACTGTAAATCTGCAAATCCAATTTTCAATATGACAAACAGTAAACAACCTCCATTAAAAAAAGACTCAGCTTGAATGCCTTGCAAATGCATAAAACAGGCTTCCATGTGAATAACACTTTTGATTTAATATGATAAAATTGATTATCGCCATTTTCTACAAATACCAGGATACAGTGACGCTAATGTTAAAGACACAGTGGAAAGTTGACATGCTAACATCAGCATGCTAACATGTGAATGTCATCTAAATGAAAATGCTAAAAGGCTGACGATAAGCACTGTTAAGCACATTTTACCATTTACATCATTTTAGTCGCATGTGTTAGCATGCTAACATATGCTAACTAGCGCTAATGAGCTGCTGATGGTGCGAAATGGGATGACTGTTTTTGTTGCAAAACGTTCCAGTTCACTTTGATGAAGTAAAAACACACTTTAAAGCATTATATCCCAGGACAAAAACACACTGTGGTAGTAACCTGCTTTATCATCTATTTAACTACTCAACTGCTGATGTTATCTTGAGCAAGATGCTAACTAGAGCTAAAGCTAAAGCTAAATCCCTTTTCCTAAACAGCAATTGTCAAACAATAACCTAGCATACATAACAAATGCTAAAGCGTTGTGTTTGGGGCTTCAATAAAGAGCTTTAGAGAATGTTTTTATCACCTTTCCAAAATATAAGAGCAACATAAATAGTAGATTAAATCGTGATGGTTCGTTCTAACATGAGCTTGAAACGTAGGCATCCTGTGTACTGATCGGATGATAAATAATGTATAAGTTGAGAGTGTATCTAGTAAGATTAAAAGCTATTAAGATAAATATGGTGGAAAAGTCAGGGGGTCAACAAAGTCCTTGTTCCTCTGAACAAAACCTGAAAAGCATCTCGACCTGTAACAACCCATTGCTGCTCAGCTTCAGGTGAAACTGTCTTATGTCACCATTTCCTTTGGCCTTTCAAATGTTTATCCAGTCCCCTCTGTTTATTCTGTACTTCTGCTAAATAACCAAAATGTGGGGATTGGTGCCAACCAGATACTGCCTGGGAATTGAACATGATGCTTTTATTGTTCACCTGACCTTCAGTCCCAGTTTATGAGCCACGATGATAAGCTTATTTTAATTCTTCTTCTGTGTAATGCAGAGACAAGCAGGCGTGTGCATAAAGCCAAGCCAACCATCACTCTCTGTTTCTGTTTAATTACATTAGAAGTGCTTATGCTGGAAAAAAAAACCACAAATCGCTCAGTCAGTTGCCATGACCAGGGATGAAAAAATGCTGCTCCAGACTTCGAGGCTACCATATCCTATAAATCATTCATTGTGATATCCAGATGACCTTTGTTGCCTGTAGATAAACAGGACAGCTGTAGGCTACCTGAGACGAGCAATGTCCTCTGGAAAAGAAAGTGACATTTGAATGGCAGCAAATGGACAGAAAACAACAAACTTGATGCAGTGAGGCTGCTTGTAATTTAATAACTGGGAGATCAGATTTATTTTGTAGCATTTTTTTTTATTGCGCAGGCCTTCTGTTACATATGCATCTACATCAAGTAGGCTGCAAAGTGTCCTGTTGAATTTAGGGCGTCACGAGTCAGCCCCATATCTTGGTCACACACATGCAAAGTCACATCAAATGATACATGATGTGTGCTTGATAAAGCTGCTGGTGGTTTGAGTGTGCGTGTGTGTGCAGTGAGTGATGTGTTTTTAGGGTGTGCAGTTGGGCAACTTAGCCAAGCGTCATCTCTCTCTCTCTTTCTCTTTCTCATTCAGCTTGTCTGTCCTTCTCTCTCTCTCCACAGAGCCACTGCACTGCGGAGGAAACTTGAACTGTGCCCAGCTCCCGTGAATATCACTCACACACAGCTCTGCCCTGCACATAAAGCAGCCCGTGCAAACACACACACACATACACACAGACCTACATGCATCCTGCAAAAAACTGTGCCAAAAGAGCACCCTGTCTAATCTCACCCCATTAAAGATGCATACCAGAAATATGAAGATTTATCATAGATGCATTTGACATCGAAAAAGAAAAGCAGAGCTGCAGAGATGATACAAGTCATGGCATGTTTTTATCTGAAGCGTTTTTAAATTCCTTAGGCTACATCAGCGGGTTTATTTTCAAAGCTCTCTTATTCTTATCTA
>CAFUXE010000761.1:140769-165614 GCA_903364295.1 Serranus cabrilla | reverse complement strand
AAGGATCTTGGTAAAGGGAAAAAAATAGTTTGCTCAGATTTCTCTACTTTACTGTTGGATATCCCTATCGGTCTGCTTTATTTCCCTTTAGCTTTAACTCTGACTCTCTATCCAATAATGAACTAAATGATAAAAAAGTTTTGACTCAGTTTCAACCAGTGCCATCTTTTAACCTAATGAGGGTAGAGAAACACAACACCAAATTAAATATTTTGTGGCAGGTTTATCTTTTCATATTTTGTTAAAATGGTGAATATTCCTAAATGGTTACATTCCCTGTGTGTGGAGTTCTGCCAGTCAGGCTGATAGGTCCAGTATATGAGAGAGCGGCGTACAGACAGATAAAATGTGGTGTCGCCCCCTGGTGGCCATTAACAAGATTGCTGCTGTGAGGCACTTCGGTATTGGCTTCACTGCACTCAGTTCCATTGTTCCATGCTCATGGAAAGATTATGGGCTCAATTGCTAATTTCAAGTCTTCGCCAATACAATATGATGTTAACTGAGTAAATATTGGTCCCATTTAGAAGAAAATAGATGATATGATATGATTCGTGATTGACAGGTCGCTGAAACTAACTGACCATGATAGAAGAGATTGATCTAATTTTCAGCTGGAACATCTGTAGATTAATTCCAAACCCAATATGTTCTGATCCCTTTAAAGTTGAACACAATTCAACCTTTCTTCTTATTCTTCTTTGCTTCTTTGCCACCTTGACTCAGGCAGCAGACACAGGGGGAACATTTGAGTCACAGAAAGTTTGGACTTATTGTCTTGTTTTATTGTTTCCTTCACTAGTTCAGGTGAACCCAGTTGTATTACACAAAACAAGTCTTTGGTTGAACTACTAAAAATGCTTCATTAAAGATATTACATACATCCAGTTAAGAAAACCTACAATATACTATACAAAACTTTGCATGCATCTGTGCTATACAGGAAAACTTGCAAATCAACACGGGACACATCTAGTAGTTGTGTTGGCATTTCATCACGCCTGGCTGAGAGCTGCACTCTGCTGTGGAGTCACTTTATTTAACAATGACAGCTGCACATGACAGCTGCAGTTATAGCTAATGTGCATATGTGGTCCCTGGGTAGGAGATAACGTTTCATTCAATCAAAAGCATAGCTACACATTGCACTTTTTGTCTCCCTGATAAATGAATCCCACCGTAGTGATCCGCCTGATATTCTGCACAGGAGATAGATGGAATAACTTTTGCACCTCCTGCAGTAACAGAGGGTCGCTGACATTGATAACCCAACTGACAAATGACTCCAAACACTGCAGCTGCATGCAGATTTTGGCCAGTTCATGAGATGACTGTGCAGTTGAACACTTCCCACCCACCTCATTTCTCACTTCAAGTGTGCATGAACCGTACACCCCAAAATGGCTTTGAGACCAAGAACATCAGTGGCTGAAGAAGAAGTTAAACGTATCATTTTGTGAAAATATTGCTACATAAAGTTGTTGAGAAAGTTGAGAAAGTCTGTTCTCCTGTGGTTTAAATTGATTTTACTGGAGATGAAAGTAATTTAATCACAGCCATCTTGCCAAGACATCTTATTGATGTTCAAACTACATTAGCGAAGGCAGGTTTTCTCACCAGTACAGTGAAAACATAATCCAGAGAAATGTGAGCTCTCATTACGTCTCCATGAAATCGAATCTGTTTGTGATGCCCACTTCCCCTGGATGTATCATTCAGCATGTTTTGAGTTTCTTATGCAACACTGTTTGCTGAAATCTGTGACGAATGATCTTTGTCTCCAAGACGAGCAGCAAAGAGGAGAAAGACGAAGTGAAAGTGAGACATGAAAGAGAACTTCCGGTCTTTTTTTAGTTACCACAAATATGTTGGTTGCACATATGGTTACTTTATAAAAGAGAAGTGTGGAGTGCTTGTAGTCTTTGGTGTCTAGACTGAAAGATAAAGTGAGATGTACTGAGAAAAACACCAAGCTACACAAGCTGATGTCCAGACCAGAAATGGGAGTGAGCGCCGGCAGTGAGTGTGGTGTTGAGAGTGCTCAGAGAAATATACTCTGATCCCTGTAAATCCCCACGGGAGATATTCATCTTTTGGCTCTTTGCCCTCCGCTGAACACAGGGTCAGCTTCAGAGCAGCAGCGATAAGTATTCAGCATCTTGCTCAAGATACCATCAGCAGTTTGCTAAATCCCTCTCCCAATGGTCAAACAATAACCTAGCATCCATAACAAATGCTAAAGAGGTGTGCATGAGGCGACAAATCTTGTTGTAAAGAGTTTGGAGTATGGTTAATCACCTCTCCAAAATAAAAGAGTAAAGCAAAACATGAGCTCCTAAAGTTAGCATCCTGGGCTAACGACTGTTGCTAACTACCTTCATTAGAGCTAACTATTTCCAAAGGCAACGGTCATGTCATTAGCTAACTGTATTATTACATGAAATTACAGGTTATGTTCGGAAAAAATACCTGTTCAGGGCTGTAACTCTACCCGTGTGCTGGTGTATCAGACTTTAGTCTACTAATAATGGATATGCCTCTTTATCTGTTTTGGGGAAGTTTTAAAAAGTAATTTTTTTATTCATAACACGGCTGTTTCTTTATTTTGGTGTCCTATAAGACCAAGTTGTTGAGAATACTAACTGTTGTTCTGAAAGAAATGCACCCTTCATGTAGTTTTTCTGCCTGTAATGATGAAAGCTATCGGCGTACTTTGAAGTTATCATTTAAACCCAAACCATGACTTCTCCCTAACCCTGACCTTTATTTATGTTAATCTATTATAAGAACTAATTTAAAATTACAGTACACAATCCTGCTTCAGTTGATTTAACTCATGTTATGGAAGGGCTGTTTCATATATCAGCTGAAATATTAAGTCTTTCATTCAAAGTCTTACAAAGTCATTCACTCTGATTTAGGAGTCTCATCTATACGGCGGGGAACTCTGATCTGTTATATTGAGCAATATGTTAACAGAGTCTGGAAAGTAGCGAGGCCAGCAATCACTGAACTCCAACAACTCAACTGTTGAAGCATTGTTGTAATATATTGTATAATAGGCCATTGGACTGAGGGGTCTTCAGTCTAATGGGACACTTTTGGGGGTTTGAGAGTTGTGAATTAATGGGCCGTCACACCAAAGGATAGTTCCCATGTGGAGATCATATGCACACGACTCCTTTAGGTGATGCTATTCTAAGAGATCAGCTGGTGATGGTAACGGTTTGGAGTCTCATTTAGCCACTTGTTAGCAAGCACCTTTTAAAGCACAGGATAAAACTTTAAAATTCACAGGTTACTAATCTGTTTAATGCCGTACAACATTGTGTTAATCACAGACCTTATTTCAGGCATCTCACCACCAACCCATTCAAAATCCTCATTGAGTTGGAGGGGAGAGACCCCAGTGCGTTAAAACGCTAACTTACTTCCTGGTTTAAGAACTAATACCTGTGGCCATTCTGCTCTTACAGCAGAATGAAATCAAACCATTTGGAGGGTGTAAAATAACATCAAAATCAATGCCTGTATCCCATTTCAGTCCAGATACACACACACACACACACACACTGGGGCAACTGAGGATGTAATTTCCTTCAAGACACTTAGTGCCTTTAGGAGACCATGTGGGAAACTGAAGTCCTCAAAAGAGTATCTGTACTTTGAACACAATGACCGCTCTGTCAACCACATGCTGCCCTCTGGTGGTACATAATAACACTTGCGCAGTATGAACAAAGTGCAGTTCATGTTGGAGTCTGCCATCTAGTGGAAGAGAAGTGTATAACTTACCAAGAGATGCTGTCATGTAACAACAGACAGTAATAATGAATGTAACACATACTTACCCTTAATGTAACTGTGATATCTCTGTATGATGTAGAGATTCTGTTTTTTTTTAAATCATATTAGCATTATTTTTAATAGCCCTGTAATAATAGTCTAGTGTATTTTCACAAGATGACTGGTGTCCACAAACAAATCAAGCCTGTTTTCATTGATATGTTGGTTATATGGTTGCACTCCAGGACATTCATCTTCAATTGAAAATACATGTCAAGCAAACATCCCTCCCGGAGTGTCATCTATACAGTACTATACTTTCCATATAAAAAAAACAAAAACAAAGGATAGCTGAGATAAGGCCTTTCTGGATATTGCACCAGTTGTAGTGGCTCATACAAGTGATACGGTTGGGAATAAATACTTATAAGGACTATAGAGAAGTGCAGTTGGAATGCAAACATCTGTGCAGTGTTATACATTTATACAAAGGTTCAGCTGGAATGTAAACATCTGTACAGTGTTATAAGTTCATACGAGGGTGCAGTTGGAATGTAAACAGATATGCAGTGTAGTGGTTTATATGAATTAAAACAAGAAGTGAGATATGCGGGCTGGCTTTTGTTTGAAACAGGTAATTAGGATAAATTTTTGGGGGAGGGGGGTAGTCAATGAAAGTTCTTTCAGGGGTCCAGCATTATGCATATTGGGTATCTCAGGCTAACCTTCTTGGGTGAAACTCCCCTCACCATGGGAAGCAGGAGGCAAGTACTATTACTGAGGCAAAGAAAACATCTGCTTCAGAAATAACCATGTGATGTAACTATGATTTGATACAAAATTTTCAAATCCTATCTGGCAGTTACAGGTAGTGATGAGCACCAAAACATTTGACATTGGTATGTCCTATCCTTGTTCTCTATGCATCACATAATTGTTTTAACTATGCTATTTATAACACAAGGCGTAATATTGTGGTATCACAACAGGAATCTGCATGGGTTTGTTTTTTTTTTAATTATCTGTATATTGCTTACAAATTTGCAATGTATGTTCAAATGCTGAAAAGGCTATTTAAAAAAAGTTGAATTATATAGAATAGGCTTTGAAACTGAACATTTTAAATTAAAAGTATTTAATTATATCACTATATTGTACTTATGTTATATATTTTGATTCCAAATATTTTTGGATATTTTTATTTCATAACGTATAATTTATTGATTCAGTGTTTAGCACTTTAGGTCTCCTTGTTGAAGTTTCATCAGGGTTTCGTATGTCTCATTCCTCACCAGTAGGTGGCAGCACCCGCAATGCAGCATTTCCGTTTGTTTTGAAACGCAAAGGATTGTGGGTGTTTGGGTGATAAAAGCCAACGTTACTCAACCGTTTTAACGGACTTTCGACTGGAAGCAACTTCAAGTCAGACGTGTTTTTTGAGCTCTAAATATCTACCAAATAACTGCTTTAAATTGCTAGATTTTGAGACTCAACCAGGACATTTTGTTTGTAAAGACAATCCGTCCCAGTTTTTACCGTTTTTCTTATCGAGAAGACACTTTTAATTCGCTCTCCGGAGAGAAGAAACAGAAACCGTCGAGTCACTCCGCTGCAGTCGACATTTTTATTTTCAACTGTGGTTTTTTGGTCGGAAATGTGTGTAGAAGCAATGGATACCAGATCGAAACACATTAAAACCGACTGCCTGCGCAAAACCATGAAACCTGGATCAAAGTTACGGTGGAAACTGCTCCGTGTCTCCCCGGATGAGGGGGGCGACGAGGGCCTCAAGCAGAGTCGAGTCAGCGCGGTGAGGACGACCATTAAAAAATACCTCCGCCGGGAGCAGAGGCGAGCACAGCTGGTTAACCTCGCCAAAGTGCTGGGAGACATCGGAAAGAAGGAGAAAAGGGCGTCATTGTTTGAGGAACGTCCAACTGCGGCCTACATGCAGCGTAAACCAGCGGGGGCAATGGCGCCGGCGAACACCACGCAATACCTGATGGGTAATGTGTACGAAGACATGACGACGAGCAACATCCAGACAGTTCCAGTTGCACATGAATCATCTGCACAGCTGTACAATAAATGTCTTTCACCTAAGAGTGTATATGCTGCCATGGACTCTGATTTTGAGAGCTGTCTTGCCTTTCAACAGCGGGACTTTGAGGAAGTGTTTGACCAGTGTTGGTGACTGGATTGAACTGGTCTACTTGTGAAACTGGTTTGGCCTCCTCTCCAGCTGTGACTATTCCGATAAGGGCAAATACCAAGGTGTGCATTGTAAATCCTTTACATTAGTGTTATCTATGCATCTTGTGATACTGTGTTTCACCGTTATAAGGCCCGTGTTGTGTGATTGCTATGTCGCATGATTCATGGTTGGGCTTTATTTGTCTCACAGCGGCGCACTTGGATGGTGCCCGCCCAGTGGGGAGCGCTCCTGAGCCCTCCGTGGCGCTGCACAGACGAACGAATCAAACGCACCTCAGCGCTCGCCTGGCCACGGATTGTGAAATCCAGGTAAACCCGGGCAGGTATATTGTGTTGCTGGTATCTGTATTGTCCTTGATGGCAACAGACAATGTGATGCGATGTTTGGGGCTGAAAGTGCTTTCCACAGTTACTGTTGTCTGAGCGTTTTCCAGGTCAGCCCTGCCGGGACACGTGGCTCTGCTGTGGGAGGAGAGCAGGACACCAAGGAGGTCGGTCATCACGTGACTGCCATAAGGTGACACTTAATGCACACTGGTTACCGTTTGAAAGAAATCCAAGTAGTGTCCAATGTGGATCCTGGAGGAATATTTGTCCCATGTAAAGTTAAGATTAGTTTGTAAAAAAAAATGTACTTAAACAGAGATTATAAAGAGTGAGTTTAAATGATGACATTGTTAAATAAATGTGAATTACTATGAGAAACCATTGATTGTTGACTTTTATTTGTTCAAACTGAGTTCCTGAGGCATCCATGGCTACGGTAAAGGTCTAAAGTTCTTAACGCAAACATCAAGGGGAAATGCTACAGGCAGTAATTATCATGCAAGGGTCAATTTTAAGATTAGGGCTATTTTGCATCTTTTACACTAATAGATGACAGTTAAAATTATACTTAATTTTATCTTCAATGTTTGGGAAATGCTTAATTTTACCAGCCATGATTTTTAAGGTAAGGGAAATCATTTATTCATATATAATCCTTGAAAATTCATACATTTAGTCAAGCTGGTGTCATCTCCCCTGTCATGTAAACCAAAATTCTTGCATATGAAATTCAATGACCCTGTTTGTTCACTCATCCATTGCCAGGTTTGTCCCCTGACACCTTATTCTGGGAATTGGCAAATATCAAATATTTATGACTGAATGATCTTCTTCACCTAAAATGGGAGTAGGTTGGGTGAGTATATTAAACTACTGCTAAATGACGGATGAATTACAAGGGTGATTTACAGCCACACAAAAAAATGTAAAATAAAAGTGAGCTTGTTAGTAAAATGTTTGCTATTTAATAACTTTAATAACGTTTTCCAGCATAACCCTGACCTGAAAAATTAAAGTCTACTTAAGGATAAATAAGGTATCAGAAAAACATAACCAGGTCATTTAACAGAGCAAATAAAAAATACATTAAAGCAGAAAAAATGTTAAACAAGTAAATACTAAATGAGTGGCTGGCAAAACGGACGATATCCATTGATTGCTCTGGGTATAAAGGAATCTTGTAAAATTTAGTTTTTGCATTAATTGAAACTTTATTTGAGGGCATGGTGTAGACTGAGTTTTGGGTTAGTTCCCTTAAAGTGAATTTTATCCCTGAATAAACCCTGGAAAATTAAATATTTACATTATAAGGCAAAAGATCTGCACCTATGCTCTTATTTTTACCCCTTAGCATAGCAGTTCTTATAAAGGTTAGGGACCCAGCATAGATCAACATAACTATCATTTGCACAAGACGGATCAACTGAATAACATAAAAAAAATATATATCTCAGGCCTTTAAGTCAAGCAACATGCAGCTTCATGTGAATTTCCAAAAGGATGTCTACTCTGCAAACAGGCTAACAGCTGATGATTTCACCAGTGTCAAAGTTTATTTTTACATATTAATCAAGCAATCAAAAGATTAGATTGGAACACTTTTTTGATCCAACGTCCTCTAATATTCCTCTTCAGTCTCTCACCAGGCTTTCTGTGCTACAACAGTAATATCTAGAGGTGCCACATGGTGGCAGTAGTGTCCAACAAACCCAGAGAGCTCCTGCAGGTCATCGCGATGGTGCCAGAGGGAGTGGTGTTGATTATTGGTGGTCCACTTTTAGCTCATGTTGCACGGCATTTGTTTCAGCGAGGGGCACACTGCGACACTGTCCACATGAAGTCCTGTGGCAGCAGGCTGGCAGGGACAAACGTCTCAGGTTACCAATGAAATTATAACCTTCCACAGCTCAAAGACCATCCCTGTTTAAATGGCTGTGATCTGCTGTGTGCAGTTAAGCTAATCTATATCTGATATGAGGGTTTTTTCTTTTAGGAGATATTTAAAGAGCTCAGTAAAAGTTCCATGTCTTTTTAAGGGAGAAAACTCAGCAGGGGAAAGGCTGCAGTGCAGTTATCTTGATTTTTTTCAGCCTGTCTGATTCAGAGGCTGATAGCTCTGAGAAATGGCCACAGTTGTTTCTGTGGAATGACGCATTGCCTTCAGCCTCTCTTATTGCTGCCGGGCCCACGGCTCCACTGTGTGCTGCCTGGATTCAATGCCTGTCAATCTCAGAAAAACTCACCCTGTGGTCCAACTGCCAAGTGTGATGGTCAGCAATTACACCTAGAGGTGTGTGTGTGTGTGTGTGTGGAGTGACTTGTACAGGAGAGCTGCTGGCTGATTAATGGATGCTCCTGTGGGCCGCCACAGCATCGATCCACCTGTGATTGGTGAGGCGCTGTGTACAGGTATCAACACGACTCACTTCTGTGTCCGTCTGGTCATTTCACACAGTAGTTTGTTCTCTGTGGAGCTTCACTGCACAGGCTGCTTTGTGTATATTTGATGTGGTTGCACTGTTTTACAGGTGTTGTAGACTCTAACTTACCACCTCTGAAGGAACAGGCAAAAAACTGTTCAAGGTTCTTGGAAATAAATCGGATATTTAGAGAAATTCAGGAAAATGTTTAATTGCTGAACTTCCATTGAATCTTGTGCAGCCCTGAGAGCATTTCGTTAGTGCAGATCAAGTCAAGCAGTGAATGCAAAATGTTTATTAAGAAATAATTAATGTTTTTTTGGTTTAAATGCAGTTCGTTCAAGGAAATTCTTCAACTTAATCTACCACAGCTAAAATAACTGCCTCAGAGCTAGGGATGTACAATATATATATCAAGGACCATACATTATAGTATATAGTATTTTTATATTGAATATGTAATACATTTACATGTCTGATTTGACAGATTATGTCAAAATATTTCATAAGAATTTTGAGTCAAATGTTTGAGTTTTTTATGTCCATTGCTAGAAAAATAAATGATCCTTCGAAAAGCAAGAACTTCATTTTTTTTAAATATTTCTAATCCTCAGGTTTGCTTAAAATTATAAATATATTGTTAAAATAATACAATGAGAAGCAGCAGATTATCTGTTTTCATAAAAGAAACTTCCCTGCTCAGAACTTTTTTTTCTCTACAATTTGTATTGAATATATTTATTTATATTATTTAACATTTCTTTTTTAAATCTATTTATATTTTTGCTGTTGTCTCATATATTTTAAGATAAGATTATATATATATTTGTAATATTATGATAATATTAATTTTGTTATTTAGTTTTAATGAGGCAAAAACACAAAAAAAAACAAGTATACCCTGTTGCTTTTATTGGGCTTTCTCTTACCTTATAATTGATCATTTTTAAAGGATTTTCAAAATCAAAATCACTCTAAAGTTACATACTTCATTGATGAAACACTGCGCATGAATCCTACAACAGGTCTGGAGCACAGTAAATTGTGTTTGTGCCTGAAATAAAAAAGGTGAATACTTACACGGGCAACTAAAGAACAAACATGTTTGAATGAGTGCTTCTTGGTTAGTCAGGACGTAGCTACCATTAAGAAATACACTAATTAAACCATTGGTGCCAGCATTTCTCTCTTTTTAAATTGCCTTTGGCTTGTTAGCAGCTCCACCAAAGAGAGATGTCCCTATTAAACTTCTCCGAGGGTTTCATTTACATAACAGTCTGAGGCACAAAGAGGTCACACCGAAAAAAGGTTCCGCCAGAATAATCCCTCTAAATTCCTTATGTCTTTGAAACGGGATAGAAAGGGTTTTGAAAAACAGATGAAAGGGTATTACAGATTTATTTATTTTAATTAAATATTAGAGAATATGTAAAAAAAAAACACATTTGTGTTGCGGAGCTTTGATGTTTGACCTCTGACCTCTTTCTTAAGGGAGTGAATAAAGAGGAAACTTATCTGCAGAGATGCATCTTATTATTAGAGACGTTTTCAGCATGCAGCCGTCTCTCCCCACCTCACTGCTGCCTCCTGGGAGGAAGTTTGGGCACTTGGCTCCACATGAAGAGAGAGGGCGAGCAGCCAGGAGCCGGGATTTGGCTCTAACGGGACTTTTGGACACAGCCTCGTTTTAATTGGAGCTGTTAAAAGAATCTGGTGTGTGAGTGAATGTGTTTGTGTTGGTGTGAGTTCGAGCCCTACTTAGAGTGTGAAAACACATCAAGGATAAATGTCAGGCTACAGTATGTGTGGAGGGAATTAAGGGGTATAATCTTCATCCTCAAGTCCTTCTCTTACACCCCACATGAAGGCAAAAAAAACACCGAGCTGACAACCGCAGATGACTATCTGTCTGTGCTGACGTGTGTTTCGGTGTGAACTTCAGGACGCACCCCGGAGAAATCAGATTAAAAGACTTCTTCACATGAATCAAAACAGAGGAAGCAGCAGCAATTTAAGCTCCCACGAGAAGGAAATCTGGCAGAGATCCTTTGTTGAGAGAAGTGACTTGCTAAAGTGTAAATATTTCAGCATTTTTCCACTCATGGGTGGAACTTCAAAGTGATTTCGAACTGGGAAACGGGGGAGTGGTGGGGGAGGGATGTAGGTGAGTAATCAGCATGCTGAATGATTAGCATTAAAGAGCATATCCTTGTTGTGTAATCGCTTTGGTAACAATGGGCGTCAATGGGCTTAACACCCTGGATTTACATATATTTGGCTTTGGAAAAAGATGCCATTCACCTCAGCCTGAGACAATGACACACAGTTAATGTGATGACTATCTAAAAAAGGACTATTTACTGTGCAAATATGTGGATTTTCCTGTTTGTAATCCTTTCAAAAAAAGCTCCCTCAGGTGGAGCCAGTCTAGACATTTTGCTGCACAGTAGGTGGCAGCAGAAAGATTGTCACAGCAGCCATCTTGTTAACAGGCAGACAGGACGGGATGATGAATGTCTCAATCTGTGGCTGAGTTTTCATCATCTGGCACACAGTCATCCCACTATTTCAGTTAACTGCACGGAAAAATAAACTGTTTAAAGTCACATCGTATATTTTGTCTCTGTGGGGAAGATACTGATAATGAAAACAGCTTTTATTTTGTAGGAAATTGTCAAAGTGAGACCCTGTTGTCAAGAAAACCAATTTTTTTAGTTTTAGGAATCTCACTCAATTGTCCCTCCAGGCTTCCCTTACAAACAAGATGGCTGCAAAGATAACAGAAACATCATCTTTTATCTTTAGTAGACAACATGGATAGTGGATACCATATAAGGAATGAATGAATGAATTTGCAGATGCTTTAAAATTAGATCAAACTTTCCTATGAATGTCAGTTTTTGAGCCTTGACAAAGACTTAAATGTGGCTTGTTCTTAGCCTGGCCTGCTGCAGGAATAAAGCCTTTAGCTGTGTGATTTAAGAATATAAAATATGGTTTGCAAGTTTACGCTGGGGTAACTGAAGTTGTTAAATCTGCTGTTTCGAAAGCCACCAGACTGTCTGGTTAAGGGACACTCAGGTGGTCATGTTAACCTGCTGACACACAGATAACCCTTTTTTCATTAGAGTAAATAGAAACGTTTCATGTTGAATGAAGGACATGGAGCTAGTTGTCCTTCCCATTTCTTCTCCCTTTGTGTACCACTGTCCTTTCATTTTTTTTCCACTTTTATTTGTCAAGGGTGGGTGTTCGCTTGGCACTAATACCCCCATCGGCATACTCACACAGTAACACACTTTCACACCTGGAAAACGCCTCCAGTGTGATCAGTTAGCAACTGAGCAGCTTTAGAGGAGCAGTTTAGGGGTAAAGGTCGTGCCCTAAGGCCCCTCCGTGGTGCTAATGAAGACGGGGAAAGTGTTGCCCTTCCATTCGTCTCTCCAGGTTCATCCCGTCTGTCTGGGGATCAAACCCCTGCGCTAACTGAGCTGTAGCTTCAGTTTATTGTGCTGATGTCTCCAGTTTCTCCCTGTGATTACGAAGGTTATTAATATAAGACAGTGTGGCGGTCTGAGACCCACTTCAGCCATCCGTCTGAGGTTTGTATTGTGACCCAAATAGAAAAAGCTAGCCGTGCCCAGCCGAGAGAAAGCGTTTCATGTCAACCGCACACATTAAAACACGCTCAGACAAGCACACACTCGCACAAAAAGAAAAAATAGGGCAAGGAGAAGGGGGCATTGACGTTACCCTGTGCGCCCTTTGGGAATTAACCCCTCTGCTACACTGGCTCATTAGTCAAAACAGTCCGAGGCGAGGAACCGAGGGATGTTTGTGCCACATCTATTTCCGTCCTCATCTCCCCATTTCGCTTTGCTCCTCTGCAGAGACTGAGCAGGGCACGGTAATGGTCGTTGACCCAGCAGTTTCAGGGAAATAGGCAGGTAGAGAAGTGTGTGTGTGTGTGTGTGTGTGACACTGACACTGTGTCCAGGGGAGGAATTTGCAGCATGCAGTGACAGTCCTCTAACTGTGTCAAGGACGTGAACAGACGAACCCGGTACATCCAGAGAGTGAGAGCAAAGACCTGATTCAGTCACACACACACACTCCAGAGTGCAAACATTGCTCTCAAAAGTAAATAATCTTTTTGCTGTTCCACTGAGCACAAGCAGACGTCTGGCCTCTTTTAATTTGCCCTCCTTTCGGTGCTTCTTCACGGGCGTTTTTATTTTTTAGTAAATATCAAGTCGCTTTGTAGACAGAGAGTTGTGTACGCTAGAGGAACCAAACAGAAGGAAAGTTCAAACAGGATTCACAGGATTTCTCGGCTCTCACATCGCCATTTAAACCTTTTAACTGCTGCACAACGGTGCATACAAAAGCACACAGTATCTGTCCTTGATTCGATCAATCCTGTGTTAATTTGTGAGCACAGTGCAAATGGCAAGTGTGACTCATCCATTCTCACACCCACACACACACAAACACACACACACACCGGCATGTCAATCTCGCTCTGTACTTTTACGAGTGCACTGTAGCCCGAGTGTCAGTTATGTTTCATAAGAGGTCGAGGGTTCAGAAGTGCAGACTGTCAGTCACGGCTGCTGATTGGTGGATGGAGGTGACGAGGGTGGCCACGACTGTTTTTCTTTCTCAGGAAAATAAGCATGTTTTCTGAGAACTCATTTCCTGACACAATAGGTCTCACAGAGGAAACTATTTTCCTGTTATTTTTGTTCTTGTCCATGATTTGTTCTTATTTTGTTATCTCCCGTTGGTTTCTGGAAATCACTAATATATAACTGTGATTGAGAGCACTCTTACCAAGACAAGGATAATAACTTTCTCTTTTATTCTCTTGTATTCTCGGTCTACAAATTTAATTTCAAACGCAACAAGTCCACCAAACCACACGGCTACATCATTAATTTGTCCAACCCTTTAATAGAGAGCAAACAAAATGTTTTGTTCAGAAGGATATGTTCGAAGCATTAATGCTAAAAAAGCTAACGTTATGCTAAAGCGAACTACACCACAGTCGCATGACTTCACTGTCACTAACGTTAGCTACAGACGATCTTCAACAAGCTAACCAGCGGTTTTAACAAGCTAGCGAAATCGTAGCCTAATAAATTGTTTATTAACCTAATCTACAATCTACAAGTTTGCAAGAGCTCTGAAAAACACGACTAGAGGCTGTAAGACGGACTAGTGTCATGTCCGACGTTATTTAATGTCCCTGACAACCACTGTAGTCTCATTTAGCCACTTGTTAGCTACCGACTTTTTAAGGACACATAAAAACTTAAATTCAAGAAAAGTTTGCTACATGAAGCCACACAAAGTTGTATGCAAATCATGTAAAACAGTCTCATAAAAATGTACTAAAAGCCTGTTTTGGTTCAGTAATGACTTTATGTCTTGACACAGACATGAGTGTAGCATAGGTTAACTGTGACTTGCGTTGACTTTTGTCAGCACGCGATAAAACCTAACAACCACAACAGGTGTGTGGCACGACCTGTGTGCTCTGTAACTGAAATGATCAGTAAAGTAGTCAAATCCTGCAGAGACAGAAAATATCAACACGCAGAGGCAATCTCATAACACTGAATACTAATTTCAGGATAATGAGAATGTAATCTCTTGCAGCTGTTCTCATTTGCTGGTAAGAATAAATCAATCTTCATTGTGTGCGGTGGGACGGTGGTATTTCTCAGTGCTCCTTTAACAGCCCTGAGCTGTGTTCGTCCACTGCAGCTGAGAAAAAGTGCAGAGGAGATCAGTGACAGCGCGCTGTGAGTCTCTGTGTCCCTGTCACTGCAGGGACAGGGACAACTGTGTCATTGTCAGATATTGTTGAGGGCAGCAGAGTGTAAACAACAGATGGTTGAGTTAGTACCTGAACGGCATGTCAAGTCCAACCATTCAGCGCTGAGCTCAGCCTGCAGAAACAGCCGCCGCTGCCTGAGAAGCCGTGTATGAAATTACCTCTGCTTCTCAGTGGGCGCAGGTGTTTTCTATGGACTTATGATCTCATGGGTTAGTGTATGGATTGTACTTTGTGTTGGACCTCTGAGCTATTCTAACCTCCACTATAATATCCAATAAAGGCAATCTTCAATAAAGAAACAGTCTTTATGGCATAAATATCCTCTTTTATAGACCCACACTGACTTCCCAGCACTCAGTAGTTACAGATGGGAAACAATCCTGCAAGAGCAACAAATGTGAGATTCCCTCTGGAGCCACACACTTTCAGAAAATGACACCTTCATTGTGTTGAGTCCATATGTGAGATACGGTGATAACAAAACCTATAGCCTTTATGGTGAAGTTCAAATAACATTTTCTATGAGCACTTGAAGAAAAATCCTATTTGCGTGGGCTTTAATCAGAGTCTCAAAATGATTCAGGTTGGCACTTTACTGCAGTGCAACCCGACCTGAGTGTCAGGACTAATCCAAAGGGGTCATTAAAAACCCTGAGGGGTCCCCGGATTTTCAAAGGGATAACAAAGAAAATCTTTTTTTTTCTTATGAGTTTTTTCTCAGATTCCTCTCCTCTTGTGAAATACTGTATTATCTATGGCCACAACAATTCTTCAAATAAATTAAAAAGAGGCTCTAGCCAGGTTTCCACCCAATTTGATCTCAATTTCGTATCAAATTTTGCACAATATTGGTAAAAGCACATGTGAATGAATGCTTGTACTACTGTCATCCACTACTGTTATGAAATTGCAAGGTAAATATTGAGTTAATGGTTATTGTATGTTTACACAGATAATTATTTGCATGTTTAAATACTCTAACCAGTGATTTAATCAGTTTACAGTGGACAGCTGAATCTGCCTCTGTGTTTTTTCTCCACATTTACCAAGTCTAAGTCGTCCTGGCTTCTGATTGGTTGTTTTGGTCACATTTGAATCAGGAACAAGGAAGTTGGTTGTGGTGGTGAGCCTCATGGAGTGTGGAGAACAGCAGAGTTCATTCATTCATCAGGATATTCTCCAGTCAGGAAGCATTGCGTCACTGAAGAAGAAAAGATGGTGATGTAAGTAACAGAGCGTGAAAAACCTTGAAGAAAACTTGGAATGTTGGAATTGTGAAATGTTTTTTTCATGTATTAATGTGAGCAAAGTTACATCAGATCTGTGTGCAGCCAAATCCCATGCTTCATTATTTATTCACTAAATCTGTTTCCATTTCACTTTGGTGCATTTTACTTTAACCTCAGCCAACTTTTTCAAGATTATTTCAAATTTCCAGGGTTTCCACTCAGGGTTTTTGTTTTTGAAGAGGCACATAAATGCACTCAGTAAGTACGGCTGTGTACAGAACTGCACAAAGAAACACAAAGTTGGTCCAAATTCCATTAAAACAGATAAAATCCACTTTCCACTCTGCTCCTGAAGGACAGCATTCAAAGTATGATGATGGGCAATTAACCACTCTCAAATGAGCAATTAGCAATGGGATTTCTGCCAAAATAAGTAAAAGATTCTTTGTTTTTGAGGCATGTTGAGGTTTAGATAATGTTTTCCAAAGGGTTTAATCCGTTAACGAAAGCCTCAGGAGCTGTCACTTAAATGAATGTGTTTTTCCCAGTGAATTAATTATCCTGGGGGGGTTTTGGCCTAAAAGCTCACGGCCACCTCAAAGAAAACAGATCAGTATTCTCCAGAGATCACCGACTCCTGATGAAAACACTTGTTTTGGAGCCATTTGGGCAGATTCCACCTGCCAGCAGCCGCTTTGCTCTGACTTTGTTGTGCGGCTGGGTAAAAATGAGGTGTAATAAGCTTGAGTCAATATAGAGCTGTGAGTTTTGGCAGGAGCTAAGTAAGATGGAGGCAGATCGATATGATGAGAGAGCTGCGGACGATATGAGACTGTGCCGCCCCACCCCGTCGCTTGCCGCTGGACACACCGCCTGTCAGCCATTTGTCACCCAATGTGCACATGTAGAGAGGTGTGATCATGGAGACACTGTGGCAAACACACACACACTTACAGACTTTTGTAGTGTAGGGAAGGAGCGCATCAGAACATGGACAGTAAAGGCCACTTACGTCACATACATAAGTGCAACAAAAAATGCCCAGATTTTAAAAGACACATGAAAGAAGATGTGGACAAAAGCTTTGGAATCGATCACGCTTCCTCTGCCTCGCAAGTGCCGGGAATAAAAGAAGAAAATTGATTTTTGCTGAATTCCCTGTGCTGAAGGATGACTCACACCGTCTCGTCGCCTTAAGATGATGTGTGAGAAAAAAATGAAAGTGACAAAACAGCAAACAATCCTCCTGCATCTGAAGACAGACCGTCACCACGCGCAGATTTGAAGCCACTAAATGAGAAAAAAGCTTCATTTAATTCGTGCTGCGTCCATGAGCGGGCCTGCAGCTGTTTATGAGATGGCACCACATCTTCACCCCTCAGTGGCACTTTCACCCTCAGCGTCGCTCCTGTCAAGAAGTGTCCACACTCCCTATCGACGGCTGGATCTAAATTTGTTCTGTTCTATCCTGAGACTTTTGTGGTTCGGTCTGTGAGCTCTCCCAGAAGAAATGTGTCAACTTGTCGCTCTAGATCTGCATCAAAGTCAGTCATAAGTGCCTCCACAGCCCGGATAATCCGTCGCCACAAATGCAGCAGTACAGTATGTATCTAACAAATTGTCAGTCCACTCAGGGAAAAACACAATATTGAGGAATTGTCGACAACTGTGAGAGAAGCAGCACACGGCGCGGAGAGACAGCTCAGGGACAGCAGTACGAGACACACAGTACAGTACAGAAAAACATACAGCGTATACCACACCCCTAAAACCTTTCACAACCCGAAGTTCAGCCGGTTTCGATCATTTGGCTGCTTGTGAATACTCCAATCGTATTTTATGGGAAATGAACCAAACGCAGAATATTGTGGGCTACCTGCACAGGCATTTTGTGAAAAGTACAAAAGAAGTCCCATGTTTGCTTGACATCTGGACTGAAGAACACATCCAGGAGATGCTGAATAAAAGCGACTGATAAATGCAGAATCAATTTTAAAAAACACTGACAGCAATATTTCATGGTGCGTTCGACACCGGTTTGTAGATGGTTGGTTGAAGGGAAAAAGGGTGCATTCCCATTTCCAGAGTGAGCAGTTATTCTTCCATTTTTGGTGTGTTTGTGAGTGTTGTGATGTGGAAACAATATGGACATTACAAAAAAGATGTTTAATAGGGAAAAAAAAGTCTGGGTAAAGGATTGGATGAAACTAGCATCCCAGATAAAGAGTTGCTATCTAAGTAGCCCCGAGTGATTTTTTCCCCCAAGACTTGTTGCTGCACCCTAAAACCACTAAAATATTGCTTTACCTGACCTGTTGTGCTAACAAATAACTTTTCTAATTAATCTGTGTGGTCAACAACTTCAGGTTTCAGGCTGTTTCTGTTCACTGTTTGTTGTTATCCCTACAAAATGTAATGCACTGCAGTTTGTTAATAATTGTGAGCCAGTTTGCTGTTAGGTGAAGCCTGGGAAGTCCGTTCATGGCAGGCGGATGGTAGGGGAGTTGGGATGTGTCAAAAGAAGGTCGCTGTTTTTATCCTGTGTAACTAAAAGTCATTGTTGTTGTTTCCAGTTAATCTGTAAATTAACTTACATATGAAAATAATCAGTGTCCAGTAGTTACATATGGACGTAGTTATTTTAACCCAAGTCCCCCAGTTTTTTCACACACATATTTCCAGTCGGGGAACATATTTTTTTTTTAATCATTTCCATACCACAACATTTGTTGCTGCACTGGGGGTGCTAGTTGTTGGAGAGGGAATCGATGGTGGTTGGTCTAGGAAGCTAGGAAACAAGAAAGGAGGGTTTAACCAGGTTATTTTCACACCTAATTCTAGTTGTTCATGATTTAATTCACAGTGTCTTGGGCCTTTAACATCCACAGCAAACACATTAAGCTGATATTGCGTAAAGAGACCCAGGAGCCACATTATCTGTGCAGGCCGTCAGACTAAACTTGCCCCCAATTAATGACACAACAACTGGGTTTTAAAGCAGTGGACCTGGGAAGCTTTTCATGTCTCGCTGGCTGTGCTGCCCTCTTCTTCTCATGTGTGATTGCTTTGATTTAGCAAGTAATTACTTTTCTAACAGCAAGTTGCTGAAGTAGAGTCACTAGGGAAACATTGGAAACATTTTAATTAGTTTAAAATCATTCAGTGTTTTATCCATTAAATCAGTGGTTCCAAACCTTTCTGGTTGGACGTACCCCCGAAGCTCTGCAAGATGAACTAACGTACTACATCATTGATTCCCAATGCATGTTTCAAATGTACAACACTATTCATTATATAAAAGGGGATTTTGTTAATAGTTTTATACAATTTAACTGGCAATATTTAGGTTGCAAGAATACTAAGTACGCTGAATGTCTCAACTGCTTATCTATTTGCCTACTTTTCAGTATTTCAATGTTTAATTCAATAATATTAAGCTAATTCTTTGAACTCTTTAGTCAGAGCTACTTCAACCATTTACACCTTACTCTTAACTACTACAACTGTTTCTACATTACTTTGTGCAAATCATTTCATCTGTTCTGTTTGTTACTGTTAGCTAACGTTACCTGCTAGCTTATGTGCTTGCATGCTAACTAGTTTTCACATACTCTTGAATAATGTAACATGTAACCTTGGCTTAATGTTATTTTGTGAATATATTCTTTATTTTTCAAATTGAGTTACTCTACAGTCTTTCCACATACCCCCTGGAAACTGCAGAAGTACATACAGGAGTAAAATCCACTCCTTTGTCATCCTCTATTGAGAATAACTGCTGTATAAAAGCAGATAACAATTATTTAAGGTTTTCAGCATGTCATGTAATTTGTGATAGCGTAAAACTTTAAAACTCCCAGCTTGTGCAATAAAGTCATGAAGTTTTGTGGCAGGCGTCGGTACTTACTTTAGTACTTTATGACTTGGCGTGCTGCCCGTTGTAATCAGGAGCAGGTTTTCTGGCTTGAGGGCAGGTTGAGTTATGTTGAGTGGATTTCAGCTGTTTACATCTTGTGTTTCCTCTGCCATTTGGTCAGATTAGGTTTAGACAGCTTATATTGTTCATTGTTTAGTCCACATTGTGAGTACTGGAACGCCATGTGGGTGAAAGATTGCTGATTCATTTACTCAATTTACAAGACCCTCACGTTCAACACTGTACAGCTTTAATCAGCCACAATATGAGGTTTATTGAAGTCTAAACATATTAGGAAATGTGATGATAGTTAACAGATCCACAACTCTGTGTTTGGGTTTGATTTACATTTTATTTAGATCATTTAGACAAGATTAAAGAGGGCTTTCCCACCATTGCTATTGTTCATTGCTGGTATTGCTCAGCATTGCAGCACTTTCTTCTCTCTCACATCCCACCAGTCTGTTTCCCTTGACAACCATATCTACTGTTCATAATTATGCAAATGATATGGATCTCTAGGCCAAAGAGATGCTCATAAACAACCAACCCCTTCAACCATCCCAGTGTTTGTCTATCTAAAGTGGCTATGATTACCGTCGGAGGTGGAGGTGTGAGTTTAATTGAATGTCACAACTCATTTCTTTTTCCATATTTGCAAAAGGTCAGTTTTTAAATGAACACAACTGTACACAAGGACACGTGGGTGTGTAATTCCTTTTTTTTTTAATCCAAGCCTCCTACTTGTCAAGAAATGGACATTACAAAGAGATTGACATTTTGGTACTTTTCCTTCCCACACTTTGGAAGACTCCCGTAGGGTCTATTTCTGTCGCGCCTGAAGTCATTTCTGGTCCGTCAGCGCTAATACTTTATATCAACCCACCACCCAGACCTTTTCTTTTTCCACTCCCGTTTCCATTTCCAGGCAGAACAAACACTCCTTTCTTTCCTTCCATTTTTCCCTCATTCGTCCATCAGTATAATTGCACTCTATCCAGGAATAGAAAGGAGCTGCCACAGTCCTGTCAAGGAGCCGGTGGTTAAAGCGTCCTTCAGGAGACCATTCAAACGCTCTGGAGCTGTTTCTGAACAGTTCGTGAACTTGCTCACACCTCGTGGTGGGTCGTGTCACGCAATTTACTTTTCCGAGACCTGAACTTGCCACAAGTGGCTGATTTTGGTTTTCTGAATCAGCAGCTGAATCATTCATGTCAAAGTAAACAACATGTTTTCAGGCATAATTAAGAGATGACTTTTCCATAACAGTCCATGATGGGGAATTTTATAAATAGTTTGTTTATGTTAACACAAATATTATCTTAGTGCTGAATTATTCACTGAATACATAATTACAGAATAGCTTTGGCGTTAATAATAATCATCAGAGATTTTGAATTAATATAATCAGTTTTAGCACCTGTTTTGAATCCGTACAGGGGGGGCAGCTGAAACAAATTATTTTAATTACCTAAAAAAGGCCCACCAAAAGGTCCACAGCAGTACATTGCTTAGCTTCATTGTCAAAACTCCTGACTGCCTCTCAAAACTGTCCATCATCTGCTGTACGTCATAGGCTAACTATGGATAAGTAAATCCCTTAAATGTCCTCGTACTACAGGGAGTTGGAGTGGGTGATCCAAAATATAGCCAGTAAGCTGTAGCCTGTATGATAGCTCTGAACATTTTAGCACTCACTATATATCCTTCCCCTTTTTTACGTAGTAGTGCAAGTACTTTCTGTGCAAATACAGCTCGATGCCTGTGTGGTGCTGTGAAGGTGGGAGAATAAGTGGTTGTTTTGCCCTCTCTGCCGTGCAGACAGCTGTGACTCACTCTAATTATGTCCAGCAGTTGCTTCTTTCATCTCTCCCGGTTTTAGTTCTGAAATTCAGTTGCTTTAATTTATCATCTAAAAGCATTTTTAAGCTGCAGCAAGGACACCTCACTCACTAGTGGAAACAGCCTTGAAAGTGTTTTCAGTCTGCTGCTCAGCTCTGTTTGCTTTGTCCTCGTTCATCACGGGTACCCTCTTGATCTGTTTCTGTCTTCATTTTCCCTCTCTGTTGTCTGTCATCTTCTATCCATCCCATGTTCTTCAGTAGGGAGATGTGTATCTGTTGTTGAGGAGTATTTCCTGCTCACTAAATATCTGGAAGTATAACTGTTAAAGACATTTTGGGAATATACTTCTTTATTCTTCTGTTTCTTACTGTAGGAGGGGTACAGTTAGCTTAGCTTAGCATTAAAATTAGAAAGAGTACGAAAAAGAGCCTTTAGTTTCAAAATTCGCCAACTAGTGATCAGGGCTTATTAATACCTGCATGCACTTATCTGTTATGAGAGGCAATCTGCATCATACGACTTGCAAAAATATACATTATAAGGCCAACTTTTCGCATTAAACTAGACGTCAGGACTAAGGAGTGAGACCAGGCAATTCCTCAGTCATATTAATGATGGTAAGGTATCAGAGGGAAAGCGGTTTTTATCATGGCTATGAAGTGGTTCCCACCCACGTGAACAATCCATGCATCATTACCGCCAACCATGTTAATACCACCAGTCTCCTATTACATGAACTACAAATATCAACTGTCAAAAATCATCAGGAAAAGTTATTCTGCAGCTTTAATATCTGGCCAAAATATATGTTTGTGTGCTTACTGTCAAAAATATATATACATTTTTACAAGCAATATTATTTTAACATATGGCTTCATATGCTTTCTGTAAGCGCCACTTTTCTGAAGGTATGTGGGGAAGTTTTAAAAAAAACAACACCAATGCATTTTCATGTTAATGTACCACAAAATGCTGAAATGGTCAAAATTCTTGGCTAATTAATGCAGTAGTCACACATTTCCACTAAAACTGTCTCCTGCTGACAACATTTTCACTGGCTTTGTCTGTTTATTTCTGTTCTTTTTTAATGTTTTTGTCATTTATTCAGCCTGTCACCGAGCTTTAATGCCAGCCCACTGCACTGGAATCAATACAGTGTTTCTCCCAGCATAAAATCTTTTTTAGTACTAATTGATGTAAAAATATTGGATGGATAATATGGTCCAATGTGGCTGCAGTCAGAGTCAATCTGTACTGTTTGTAGTAATTGCCTTGGGTTGGCATTTACCTGCAATGTCCTTATTAAATTCCGGTGTAGAGTATGTGTGTTTGTTTGGAGGGCAGGGGGTAGCAACATGGAGATCACACACATTGTGTAAGCCTGTGTTTGTGTCACCCTCACCCTCTCTGTAAATTATCTCATCTCTGTCATTAGCCAATCTTGTGAGTCTGCCTTCCCGCCAGGCTTGCTGCTAAAATGCTAATGAGGCCCGTGCACTGCAATTACAAAACACACACAAACGCAGAAACACACACCTCTCTCTTTCGCCCAATACGGGGGCATAACGACCCCCATGCCGCGCATGACTTAAATCCATGAACAGACTTCACTTTGGGCTATATTAATCTGAGATATTATATTAGTCCAATTAAAAACTAATTAAGAGCATTTGGTTTGGCTGTTCAAGAGGGTCGAGGGAACCAGATGGAGGAAAGAGGGGAGAGGGCTGAGAGGTGAAAGCAATATTTAGGTTTTAGTTGTGGATGGCAGTTGGTCGATCCACCACTTTGGTCCAGACTTAGATATATCTCTACATTCACTAAACGCAACAATATCTTCTTGATGAGGGTATACTATGCTAATTACAGTTTGGATTCCTGTAGACAGTCTAAAGCTTTTCATCACATTTTAGGTATACACTTTAAGACCCCAACCTCTGAATAATACTAGTTTTTTTTTAATTCTTGCATTTTAGGTAGGTTAGACGCAAACACAGAGAGACAGGTCCTAGTCTGGAATCAAACCGAGGACGTCACAGCCACATGATAGTCTCCTTTAGCCAGCCCAGCCACCCACACAGGGATTATTGTTGATTTTTTTTAGATGTGGAGACACAAAAAAATGTAGTTCAACATGGCTGGGGTTGGTGGCTGACTTAATTTATGCTGATTAATCTGTACGGCTCATACACAAATTCCTCCTGGTGCTCACTGCTTTGCTAAGCGGCGAGATGAGCCTTGTTAACAGCACATTTTTAGCTATTTGTTTTTTAATTTTTTCATACTGTGCACATAGGAATGTATAGACACACGGCAACTCATGGTTTTGAGTCAGGCATGCATGTTGTTTTGTGTGAGACAGAGGGAAAAAAATCCTGTTTGTATGCCGTTGCCAGGTAGAGCTCTGCGGGGATTTGGTTATGAGTGTGTGACCGTGCATGTGTATTTTGGAGAAATTACTATGGGAGGCTGTGTATTTACCCTGCATGGCAAAATCATTTTGTTGACTGTGTGGAAAATCAGTGACATGTCTCTTTCTCTGCCTGGCTCTGCAAAAGAAGCCCCGAGGCGGCCCACGTGGTCCACATGGTGGCGCTCTGAGTCAACATCAAATCTCTCTTTAATGTCCCTGACACTTGCTCCTGTTCTCACCTGATTCTCTTCCACTTCTCTTTCCATCACTATCTCTTATGTCCTCTTGTGCTCCTCTCTGTTTTCTCTCTTCTGTTGACAGAGGCTGAATGTCACACCATCTGCCATGCCATGTTGCTGCGTCGGAGACTTCGAGGGGGAATGTTTTATCAGTGCTGCTCTTGGCATAGATTGTGGCCTGTCCTGGCTTGGCTGCACTTGCACTCAGCAGGCACAGATGAGAAAAAAAAACAAAAACCTCTCAGTGTATATACGAGCATATGAGTTGATACTCGGTGAGTTTTCTAATTTGGACTCTGAATGATTTACATTTCCGTTTAGCCGAACTGATGGAGGGAAGCAGACGGGGGTGGAGAGAGAGGAAAAAAGAAACGAGAGCGAGAGTTGGTTAATTCTGTCTGAGCTGGAAGCCTCAGCCCCCAGTCAGAACATGGGGGCTTGTCTCTTCTAGTTCCAGAGAGCGCAGTGAAATGCCCTGTGGAGGAGACGCACGGGCAGCAACCAAAGGAAAGTCAGCACTCACATGCCTGTGTCAGGGGCGGGGGATTTTAATAAGGGTATTCAAATGTGTTTGGTTGTGTTTGTGTATGTGATTTGGACGTGTGTGTGTGTGT
>CAFUXE010000761.1:98920-140633 GCA_903364295.1 Serranus cabrilla | reverse complement strand
GGACAGAGATGCAACTTCATAAAGATAAGGAGACAGAGTGAGATGGAGAGGATTAAAAAAAAAAAATCAATCCTCCCTTGTGACATTTACCCTTCTCTTGGTCTCATTTTGTCCCTTCTATACTGCCTCTGACACACAGAGATATTGATATGTGTGTGTCTTTCAAAGTGCCTCTCATTGTTGTGAACATGGCTATTGAACAGTGACCATTAATGTCCAAGTATAATCAATCACAGACCTGTCCTCCTGCAGCACAGACCCTAGATTTATACATATATATATATATAGTGTCCATCACTCTCTGGGAGACTCTCCTGTTAGTTTAACAGCTTTTGGAGCTCAGTCTGTTAATTCACACATAATATCTGCATATTTGCACCTTGTACAGTATCGATCGACGAGACACAATCCCCTGGAGAGATCCTGATCCTTTTTGTGCAGTAAATGAGGCAATTTCTATTTTGGTCATGCCCCCGGTTTCCTCATGTAACATGATGTAGATTGCGGATAAGAGCTGCATCTCGACATGTCCGCGTGATCGATATGTTCTTGTGCTGCAATTGATTTATGGCTCAGTATTTCTAAAATTAACTGGTACCGCAGCTTTATCGACGACTTCATCTTTACATCGAACTTGTCACGTGGTCGGGCACATGCAGACGTACATGTAGGGTAAGTGTATGTAGTGCCAGTGACAGCTTCCCCTGGGCACAAAGAAGCTGTCGTGCCTCCTGTCTGGCTTGTAGAAACCATTTGCCACAGTCACACTGCTGTGCTGATCTATACTGCCACTCTGTCCTGCTGCATCCCTGCCTCTAAAACACGTGCTCTTTGTGACTGAAAAATATGTATACAGGGCAAGACCGATGTATAAACTAGTATTTTACTGGCGCAAATTATACAGATAATAAAACAGTGTAAGCAGTGAGCAATTAAATCATCATTATAATCATGAAACATGAGTTCAAATTAAAGTGATCTGCCTATGTAACCACTCAGACTGGCTGTTATGAATTAAACCAAAGCAATACTTTAACAAATGCATGAAAAATGGAAGTATGCACATTGATGCTTTAGTTATTTAGACACAAAACAAAATACAGTGGTTAGCTTTACAGGGGTGGAAAGTAATAATATTAACTCAAGTGTTGTGCTTATTTTTAAACAATGTTGACTGACTTCTTCGGTGGTGAAACGATTCCAATCAAATAATTTACTAACTAACTAACCCTATCTTGTAAAATCCTGTAGTGGTGTAAAAAGTACTCACTGCAGAATTTCTCCCCTTCAAGTCAATGTCCTGTATTCAAAAACGTGCATAAGTAAAGTGCAAGTATCGGCATCAAAAATGTGCTTAAAGTATTAAAAGTAAAAGTACTTCTTATGCAGAATGGCCCACTCAGATTGTTATATTTTTGATGCATTTATTTAAGCAGCATACATATTATGTGGTTTAATTCACTATTTTACAGTCTATGGGTTTAATTAGTCTAATCACTTTAAATTGATCATGTTAATTATGTTAAATGTTGACCTGAAAAGTAAAACTAAAGCTGGCAGCTAAATGTAGTGGAGTAAAAGTACACATACCTCAAAACTGTACTTGAGTAAATGTACTTAGTTACCTTCCACAAATGAGTACAAGTACTACTCCATTGTATACAGTAATTTAATAAATGCACTAAGGTCCAGTTACTTTTTCACCATTGGACTCCAGTATAATATCCATTTAAGTGGATATTTTCAATATCCTACTTATATGTTTTTGAAAATTAAATGCTGTTTATCACTCTGCCTCCGCTAATTAATCATTTATCATTAATAAATGATCATATATTATTAATATTGCCTAAATTGAAAACATTAAGCCTTGTTGAATTAGCTCGACTTTAACGGTTGCCAACGTAACGGGAAATGGGTCAACGTCTAATTTTCTGAATTTACGGCTAACGTTAGCTGGTTAGCAGGGGTGTTTTAGCTGCCTATAGTTTCGCATTTTCAAACAATGTTGTCATAATAATAGTAAAATAATTATGCCTTATGGTCACAACCGTAGCGCGAAAAAATACGTGTTAGCAGTAACTGTAGGTGATAACAACACAACAATGTAAACAGTACCGTTAGCTGGGTAAATGTTAGCCGACTAAACATTAGCCCCTTCCAGGAGAGCAGGCAGGTGGAGCTGCAGCCTCTCCGGTAAGGCTTTCATTTGTTATTTTCTCCCCGTTTAATGGTTTAGTAAATATGTTTTCTTAGACGTCATGAAAACCAGTATTATTATGATTAGCTCTCGCTGTTTCCTAATTAATGTTAATGTAATTTCATTAAGAAATACCTTATATAAAGAAAATAAACCAGTCATTACCCTGTAACTGTTTTCAGTTTATATAAATGATATTATCCTGTTAGGTGAAGAAAACCAGTTGCAGGGCAGAGCCAAGAGCACGGGGGCAACAGGGTCTCAGGTGAGTGCCACTGGGTTTCAATTTTAGTCTTTATAAGTGTGCTATATTTAAGCTGATATGTTTTTAACATCTTCTTATGGAATACCACATCGCTTTGAAAAGTAGCTTTTATCACATGAGTGCCACTTTACCTGCAGGGCTGCATTACGCTGTGAAATGTGTGTTCCAGGCTGTAATGTTTCTAAAAATGATAGCTTTCTGAGCTCACCAGTTTGAAAGAGGAAAAAGCTTGAAACGCATGCCACTTTTTTCTTTCCACAGTTCTGCTCTGTGTGTTTTGCCTTAGAGAACAAACTGATGTAATTAATGTGCTCCACAAGCTCACAGAATTGGCAAAAGTGTCTTTGGCATGAATTTGAGAAGAACTGCTGTTAGTCTTTGTGCTTTAAAATGCTAAAGTTGTGTGTTGTGTGGTTGTAGTGGTAGTCACAGGATTAAGTTTCATGTTTGTGTTTAGTTTGGTGACCTTTGCTCGTCTGTTTGGTTGACCATGTGTCTGTTGACGCTTGCCTTGCTCTTTTCTCTTTTCACCATCAAGTGTAATCTTTACTGTTTAACGCTATTGTCTGCAGGGGGTTAACTGTCACTTCTTAAACTGCAAACTCAGCCTGGCTCACTTCGAGTTTACTGACAGTTGGTACATTACATCCTGTTTCCTTGAACTGTGTGTATGATGATGTATAAGTGTGCGTAAAGCAGCTTCAACCATTCTTGTTAGTATATTTCTTTTTTTAAGAAACAATACATATGCACACATACAGCTCTTGCAGTCGTTATTTGTAATACAATTCAGTCATTTTTCATTACAATATTATCATATACAAGAAATAGTGATCAGTGACTCCAGGGCGTACTGTTATGGTTATAAAATTATATATTTTTTTCTTAGCACTGATGTCACTCTTTACTTATTTTGACCTCAGTACGAACCAATTATTTGGTTAAAATCATTGGTTGTTTTTAATATGCTTTAGAAATAAACCTTGACTTGACTTAACTATCAATTTTTAGGAACAAAATACTTTCTATTGCATTCCAACATTTTAGATTGTGACTGTGAATAGACTATGAATAGGAAGTGCTTGTTTTGATGTGCCAGAGTTAAAGCAGTGAACACAAAAAACATGAATATCCCACCAAGGCAAGTAAAATGAGTCATGGAAGTGATTTTCTTTGTCAAATAGGTAGAATTACTATAGGTAATTGTATGATATTTATACATTTGTATTTCTTAAATTCTGTTGTTTGACATTGTCAATCAAACTCTCTTCAACATTATAAAGGAAAGCTCTGTTTTTGCTCTGTTTCTGCCTTTTCATCATTATTAACACGCTGTTAAATTATAGTCTCAACTAATGATGCAGATAGTTTATTTTTCTGTCTGCGTGAGCTTTTTGTGTTGCCAGAGAACATACATTTTTACATAAGAAGCATTTAAGTGCAGAATAACCTGCCTTAAGTCAGAATTAGCACCGTGGAGCTGATAATACAGGATCAAAATCACCCAAACTGCTTTTTAGTTCATTTCTAAACAGACAGTATAGAACACAAACTGGACCAGAACAAAAAAATTATATTTTTGTCCTTTGTTTCTCCCACTCTGACATTCTCCACACTGAAGATTTTCTGCAGGAAAGGTTGATGTGATTGATGGCGCAGTGTGAAGATGAGTGGAACTTGTCATTTCCTTCCATAGGTCATTAGTGGTGCCATAGACAGCAGGGACGTTAGCGAGACGAGATAGCATCGAGTCAGTCATTTTGTTCTCATTAACACGTAAACCGAAGCCCTTTAGAGTTTATTTTTGATTGGGTTCAAGTGGTAATCTCTTAGTGTCATAGTGCTTAAGCAGCATGGTTGTGACACTGATAGATCTGTGTGATTTAAAGATTAACTAAATGAGTGTATTAGAGAGGAAGAAGGTTGCCATATTTGCCCCAAAAGTCATTAGCTTTACCAGATAAATCAACGTTGTTTTATCTCAGATAATCTGAGGTTTGAAGTGTTGATCTGTGGTGACAACAAGAACCCTTTTGGGGAACATTACAGTCTGTGAAGCCAATATTTTATTTGTGTTTCCTTTTCTGCTGCACCTGCTTACTAGAGATTGATGCCGATGCTGATTTTAGAGGGGAAAAATTCATCGATGACTAATATGGTGGCAGATATAGTCATTTTTTGTGTGGAAATGATTTTTTTTTTTTACGTAAATTGAGCACTGTTTTTCACCACTCTGCAAATGTAACCACTGCTTTCTCAAACATAAAACTTTATTTAATAATATTTAATATAGTTATACATGATACAAATAATGCATTATATTACATTCTAGCCAATTCTATAAATGATACCTGAGAAAATAAATGAAAAAAAATGCTAAATAAACATCATCACTGTTCAGTTGCAGCCAGATGACTATTTAAAAATATATATAAAAAATAAAAAGCCAAACATATATTGTGTAAAAAAGGTTTTCATAACAGCACATGACGGTACTGATGGGCCTTTGATTTTACGTAAGCATATTTGAAATAAACCCAAATGCTTTTTTAAATTAATTGAGCTATGATTAAACCAGCTTCACTGACTCCAAATTAAAAGTTAGATTTTGATTTTTAAGGATTTTAGTCTTACTCCACAATCACACACCATATGTTCTTTTAAACAAAGTTATTGGTTGCTGTAATCCTTCCTTCCTTCCTTCCTTCCTTCATTCCATACTAGCTGTGAAGTGCTCTTAAGTATTTCTTTGGCCTTATAATATTCTCAACAACTACTGCACAAAAGGCATTTCTTGACATTAAATGTAGCATCTGTGTGAGTAGTAGTCTGGTATTCTAACCTCCACAACACATGAAGGATATTACTGGAACATACTGTCAAAGGCTGTTGGCAAGAAGCTAATTTTACTGTCCGGTGTACATCTCCCACCTATCAACACACACACACGCACACATACCAACATCCTTAGGGAGTCATTTCTAAGTTTGGGTGCTGCTAAGTCTTGCCAGGAAACCCTATACCCCTCATTGTCCCCGGGACGCTGGCACTTCACATATGACATTTGAAGAAAGATGGTGCTACAAGAGGGTGGATGATGTCGGTGTGGATGTCAGAGATCTCCTTTTGTGTCTGTGTGTCAGCGCCCCTTATGTTGCTTTTGGATGCATGGATGTAAAAGGATGCATTTTTACTGTATTTACAGAGTGTGAAGCTAAACATGCGACAAGTGTGAGGTGTTTGATGCTGCAGGGTTCAGGAAGAGAATCAGAGGGAGGGATGCGGTACCTCGCGGTGAACTCGCATTTCCTGACCGTCCGGGGGAAAGGTTGACACGGTCGGCTGCGGGGAGGGTGACATTTGTCCAAAATAACCAATGGCTATTGTGCTGCATCTCTGCCGTGGGGGGTGTAGCAGCCAGGTGAAGCCGCTTCAGATCTGCCCCTTGTCAACTGAAAGCTCAAAGGTCACATCAGCAGTTGTTAGAGACTGAGTGTTTGAGGTCAGCCAAATGTCGTGTGAGCGTTTAAACAATGCACTTAAGCAAAGAACTTCAGCTATGCAAACAAAGTGTTTCAAAGGCACTGCAAAAACACAGATGATATAATATGCTAATTCTGGCAAATTAGCTATTAGATGAGGAGACCTCTCAGGGCTTGAACTTGGCTGCCTCCTTGTATTATGATAGTGTCTTTTGCCCGCATACCATTATGGGAATTGGGGAATTTCTGTAAACACACCTCTGTTGACCTCTTGGCCATGATGCCAAAATGAATAAACATGAGAGCTCTGTTACAACAAAGGGGCGATGCTGCACAGTGGATCAGCTCTCTCTCTGCAGCCAGCAAAGCAAGCGAAACTTTTCCCACTATTGTTATTCCAGCCATGACTCTTTCCCATCGCTGCTTCTTCTTTGACTTCTCCCATTTTTCCACAGAAATGCTTCTCTTCTTATCTCAGTAGCGAGATAAACACCACTACGCTCTGTTGACTCCACATAATCTTACCTCATAGTGTTTGATTATTGCTAATTGACAAAAATAGATGCATAATAAATAGCAGGCATTATGCGTCTGTAATTAAGCCCGGAGAGTGAAGAATACTATTAAAAAGAATTCACCTCACAGGCTTAGGCGCATGATGTTGGCTTAGTTGTAATCAGTGTGTTATTTATGTGGTATGCTTACAGAATGATTCATGACTCCACTGAAAACAGGCGTACACAGAGGATTTCCTGGCGTTGTATGTGCCATGATAGATGTGTAAAACGCCACATGCATACATAAGGTCAATCCTAGAGAAGTCAATTGAATTCATGATAACCAACAATATGGTTGCAAAATCCAGAGTATTAATAAGTATGTAACAAATCAGCTCCTTTTTTTCCTGAGTCAAGTACCTGTCTGTGCTTTCATAGGACCCTAGATAAAAACAGGGAAGAAAATTGAAGAATCAATGGGGAGAATGACTAAAGAGGGATTCCCTCCCCGAATATGGACAACCCATATGAACATATTACAAACCCCCAACCCCCAATTTTTTTGTCCCACTGTCCCATAGTGACTTCATTCCAATATCCCTTCTGGTAAAGTAGAACATCCTACCAACTGACATGTTGCTACTTAGAGTTAATTGGAAATGCACCATTCAATCATTAATGACACAAGTCAGAGTCAACAGAATACTCAAAAAGCTATTTAATCATGATGTCGAGAACACATTTATATTAATATTTATATCCATATGGGACATTATTACTCAGCACAGCCACATTAGATGCCCGCAAACACCTATATTTTAAATGACAGTACTGTGGTGTGCTATGGGACACAAGTGTTCATGTTGGCTTCCTCCATGCATTCATTATCTTCATTTGAAGCAGCTGTAAAAGGGTTTTTAAACAGAAAAATGACACCTTACAATAATAAGCCAATAGCTGCTGCTGACAATTTAAAGTTCATTAGAAATAAACTCAGTTCATCTCACTAATTTGTCTCTGTGAAGTAACACATTGAAAATTGAAATTTACCCATGCACTCTGATGTGCCTCTGGCCCTATTTCTAAGCCTTCAGGTGTCTCTTTAACACTGGTGGTTAATGGAGAAAATGCTTCAGAGGGATTTTTCTGCTGTCATACTGTGAGTGACCACTGGGGAAAATTGTCTGCATTGCTTAGCGCTGGTGCTGTATCCAGTTTTAGAACACACCTTGGGCCTGTACTTAAAGTTAGTATTTATTGGAACAACAGAGAGGCTGATGTTTTGGTTGTAAGCCTTCTTCAGAGTCTGAAGTCACTATGTGGCCATCAGTAGGGGGCTGATGGACCATCTGAGTGCTCTGTGTGAGGCAGAGTCTCCCGACTGAGAGTCTAAATGAGTGTTTTGAGGTGGAGGCATGGCGCACTTTGCTATTGATAAAAACCACCAATACACCTAAATGCACACTGAGTGCAACAAACTGCCATACAAGGCTGTGATTCGGGTGCTTGTCTGATTCATTGTTTGCATGATGAGAGACAAATAATGGCGGTGTATAATCACGGATCAATTTGTGTTTACTAGAAAGTAGGACGGAGGAAGAAAATAGAGCTTCTTAGATGATGCTTCGTCACATAGCGGGCGTGTGCAGCTGTCAGTCAATGCTACGCAGCAGAGAGTGCTGCTTTCACCATGGTAACTGAATGGTCCGTTCCAGCAATTTTCCTGTAATACAATATTTCTATTTTTATTTTCTTGCTTGGTATTGGCGATTTTCAACGGCGTTCTGATGTCACTGAATCGACTTCCAGTCATGTTCCTTCATTTTCACAGACAATTGAACACGTAATAATTACCCTGAACTGTGTGAGGAATACTCTGAAAAGACTGGAGTGCTTGTGAGTGACCTTCCTCCCCACTACTAACAACGTGTTAGGTAAGATTTATCATTACAAACAGGATGTCAGCAGCAGTTAAATCAAACATTACATGACTACTATGCAAAATGAACCAATGGCAATCATGTTTGTCAGGAAGGGCAGTTTACTTTGTCTTCATCTGCAAGTAAACACAGCAGTGTATCGATATAAAGCATCAATAAAAATGGATCACGCAACACAACAGCTGACTCTCTCAGTAAATGTTGATTTAAAGTGGAGGGCTGTCATGTTTGTATAACATGTCCCGTCCTTCAGCATATCCACTTATGAATTTCCAATGTTGAGGACAGCCACTTTAAAAAATACTTCTCAGGGGAGACACGTTTGCTCTAACTCACCAATGATAGCTGACTATACGCCCTTGAAAGAGATAAAAGTCAACACTTCTTTGTCTTCACATAAGAGATAGTCACCTGGATTCACCATGACGGATTATAATAAAAAAAAGAAAAAAAAGAAAAGGCATACGCACAGAGTTACTGCATTCCCTTCAAAGCAAAGACGGATGAATGTGTTGCATTAGGGCTGAAGCTTTACAAAGACCTCTATTGAAAAGCCAGTGCATAATTGAGTGACGGCAGCAGAGTCTAAAAAAGAAGCTCACTTGTTATTTGCCAAGGTAGCATCTTTTCATCAAGGCAGAGAAGCAGCATGCCCTCCAGAGAGTCGGGAACAATGTACTGCGCTGTCTTTATTAGGAAGATGGCTTTCATAGACTCTGTGAATGCCAGGGTCATGATAAAGCGCCGTTTGAATAAGTGCAACAAGCTTGATTTACTGTCCCATATTCAGGCATATGGTACTTTCAAAAAGCACAAAATGCCTTATGCTCATCAGCCCATTCTGGCCATATTTTTTCCTGCAGGAAGTTTTTGGCCTCTCTTAGGAATTTTAAACTCACATAACCCTGCTGAAGGCTGCTCACACACACACAAAAAGCATCACTTTCGAGCTCTCCTTTTACGTGCTGATATGGCGTAACTGTGACATGGAAGTGTAAAATCAATGGACATTGTGCTTGATGGCATAAAACCCAATGCGGCTAAAACAAAACCAGCATTCTGTTCACCAGCCAGCTTTCAAATCAATTTAATGCTGTCTACCATGTGATTCAATGTTGGCCTCATTAAATATTCCATGTTATCTGTGGGAAACAAAATGCCTCTCTGATGAGACATCCTGTTTTTTCTCTAAAGGCATTATCTTGTGTGCAGATACAAATACATATACTAGGAACACACACACACACACACACAGACACACAGACACACAATGGCATTAATCTTCTGAGATAGCATGTGTAGTCTAGAGGCTCGTCTCCCGAGGTAGATCCAGACTTATTAAAGAACACAAAAGAGAGTAGTTTCAGCTCTGAGGGAGGAAACAAAATCTCACTACTGACATGAATATTCAGACAGCAACAAGCACTTACCCCTTACTTCACTTTTAAATCATCTTCCTTATTTCCATATGCAAATGAGCAGCATGTATTAACATCTGGAGTGGCTAACGACTGGGCTGTTTGGGATGATTGGTTTGGATTGTGTTCACGGTGCTTCATTTGCTTGTAGCTCTTTGGGACAGTCAGTCGAGTCCAGGAGGAGCATTGTTGGAAAAGATGGATTACGCTTCTGGATGAGCACGATCATTTTCTTGTACTACTTTTGAGAGATCCAGCAGAGAAAAATGGGGTGGAGTGAATGACTTCATCATATTGCACTCATCCGCAATGAAAGCCAGTCAGGATTGGATCAGCTTAAACAGATTTGGGTATCAGAATCAGTCTTTGGTGTTAAGCAGTATGTCTCTCTTTTTATAGAAGCCTTATTGTGAAATATGATTGAGGATTCTGAGAACAGAAGAATACTGTCTGCAGTCAGTATTAGTTTTTTTGTCCTAATAGTGAAAATTTGTTCAATACAAAGAATTTACTTTGTTACATCAACATGCCCTTTTATAGTCGTTGTAGTACAAACATTGCATACTTATTGCGTTTTCAAGAGTTGTCTAATAAACCACAGCTCTCATGTGAAGTTTAAAGAAGGGTTTGCATGTCTGCTTTAGACATGGAGGAGCTGCTGGTTTAATCCCCAGCTCCTCCTGTCCACATGCTTTAGTGTCCTTGGTATCATGGTGTATAAATATGTGCATTTAAATCATAGACTCTATGAAAGAAATGGACTGAGCCACAGTTTTATTACCCATTGGTTTGTGGGCTATGGTTTTGAAGCCTCGAGTTTGGCGTTTTGGTCATCATCTTGGTTTTTGGAGCCAGAAGTGACCATATTTGGACGAGAGATATTTTGAGGCGTCCAAAATTTTACACTTTGACTGTGAAAGGGTAAAATTTCTAAGACAAAAACATTCAGTATGCTGTGGTAGCGACCTGTCAATCACAGGGAGGCCGTGCTCTAAAGTACACCATGCTTTATCATCTAGTTTAGTCTAAATCGGACCATGATTTACAAAATAAAAGCCATGCTGTATTGAGGAAGACCTGAAACTAATGATTGACACCCTAAACTTATTTGGAAAAAACAGGCTATAAATTTGTTCAGCAATGTTTGATTAAGATTAATTAATTTATTAATCCCACATGGGGAAATTCAACCTGCATTTAACCCATCCTTTTTACACACAAGTGAACACACCTTGCAAGGAGCAGTGTGCAGCACATTTCTGCGTGCCCGGGGGGCTGTGTGGGAGTGTTAGGTGAGGTTAGCCTTGCTCAAGGGCGTGTCAGTCTGTATAAATCGACTGAACCTTTCACCACTAGGGTACACTTTGTTTTTTTTCCACCAAGGAGAGCATCTTGACAAAGTTAGAGTTGCTCTTCATTTAAGCGTCTCTTCAAAGTATTGATTCCTTCTCTTCAGAACAGGAAGGTTCGGTCAGGGCAGCCGAGTCTGATGTGGCATTACAGTCCCCAAATAAAGACTCTGCACTCTAACTCCATTCAAAACAGCTATTGTTGATGTACCTTGCAGTTCTGGCAGATATTTGAAAGCCGCTTAAGGGCTCTGGAGGCATAGTCTCTCATTTTTGTGAATCCAGGCATGGAAATTTGCATGTCTGAGCTCAGCCAATACGGATGAGTCTTCTCAGCCCAGTGAAGCCTGCACTCTGTAAGGAGTCTTCCCAGTGCTGCTTCTCAGCCACTAAATCTGCACTGCCTAAGTTACTGTCTCTTATGAATGAAAAGAGCTTGACTGCTCGTGGCAGAACAGGGCGAAACCCTGACCAACTTGTTAAAGCACAGACTTTATGCACATTCATTTATGTAGTCTTCCTTCTGTAATCACCTTTAACAGTTTAAATGCAGAATAAATATCAGCGCGAGAAGAGCGACTGAGTACTGGCGATCGTAACCCTGTCAAAGTCACACTCTGTTGAATGTCACTGTCTGTGTTCATTTGCTCTATTTTCTACACAGACCATCCATCAAGGGAGTTGCTCCACATTTTATTCTTAGCATTTATTCTCTCCAGGCCCCACCGATGATGTTCTTGATGCGAGAATACCAAAGGTTCACGGTTCATCTGTCACACACATCGACCTCCGACCACCCACCGTGCATCCCCTACCTCTCCTTTAATGTCAGCGGAGTGAATTCCCCTAGTGTACAGAAATGCATGTTCGTTGTACATGTGCCACAGGTGCAATATAGCCACGCTTGGACAAAATCTGACCGAATTACACCCACATCGGCCCCTGCTCTCTCTTTCTAATACGGATACACACATACACACACTCAAGGCCGCCCCATGATATGTGCTGCAGGCCTGTGAAGTGAGTCCATGCTAAGAAAAGCTCCTGCATCCATTGATTGCTCCGATCTATTTTCCTTTCTAGCTCATCCCCACCACTGAGTGCACCGCTATTTCCTTCACAGTGTCATGGTGACATGTAAAGACACATGTGGCGTCGCTGACGTTGTGTGTTCTAGACAGATTACCAGTCCTGAAATAGATCAACCTTTTTGTATTTCTCTTCCCCCATCACGCCTTCTTTCCTATTTATCCACTGTATCTATCTCACTGTCTTACTGTCTCCCACTCAGTGTTTTTGCTATCAAATAAGATGGATTACAACAATCCTGGGTGAGATTGTGTGGAATTATGGATTTGTATCTAAGGTCACAGCCGTCTTATGTCTTCGAAGGATTAAATATTGCAAGTCTGTTGGGACAGGACCGAGGGGGAAAAAGGAACAGCACTGTAAATCTGACCCTGTCAATAAGTCATATATTAATGCTTTATATGTGACTTTGTTCATTTCAAAACCAAATGTTGGCTTATAACTGTCTATATATTATAACTGCTTATAAAGAATCCGTAAATAATGACCATAACCATTCATAAAAAACATTTGTTACAACTTATGGATCTTTTACAACTGCAGCACTTTAGTTTTAGTCCTTTCCAATTCCATTACAACAAACCTGGTTAAGAACTTGTTTTGTTGACCTCATAATGCAGCAGGACAGATGGAGCAATAGTCATCAAAATGAACTAACGAAGGCTTCCAATAATAAAATCCACAAATATAAAAGTGAAGCAGAAAACAAAATGCACCTTAAAGTGACAAAGGTTTACAATTCGAGAACCAAATAGCCTAAATATAGTGAAATGATTTCCCTTACAGTCTACATTGCAGTTTGTTTGTTTGTTTTTTTCACACCGCCAGGTGGTTCGTTACACAGAACCATCTGTGAAGCCAACATTTGAAAAATGTTTTTCAAAAGGGCAGGCAATTTAAAAAAAATACCTGGCAGGTGGTTGGATAAACCATCTGTCAATCACTGTCACATTCAGGAGAAGGGCACAAAACTTCAGTACCATTATCTGCTCTCCATTTCATGAATTGATAGTATTGCAGAATCGCCATTGTTGTTCAGAACCAGTTATCACCTCTTAACTGCAACTTCTAGGATCGGCTCAGTTTAGTCAGGACCTTGATCAATGTGATACCAAAAGTGAGCACCAAGTGAGGTGTGTTTCTTGTAGCATTAGGTGAAATACTTGGTTAGGAACCTTCTACATCTTACACTGCTTGTGTTGCACTGGGGACCTAAAAAAGAGTGAGTTTAGCTGGCATGCTTTGTTATTCTTTGTTGAGCCTCCGGATAAGGTTTTTATTGTACCTCAAGACAATAATACATTTCTGACCTGTGTGTCGCCTGCACAAATAACTTACGTTACATATTTTCCTTCTTGCCGTCTCAACCAGTTTACAGTGATCCCGCCTCGAACAGTCTCGCAGATTTAACACCTCTGTTACTCCCTGGTACCCGATCACGCCCCTAACACGTGTAGATTAAAGGCGAAATCTCACAGAGGCGTAATTATCGTGACTTGAAAAGGCAGTCTGAAAGGGGCTGCTAATACTATTACAACACCTCTTTAGGAGCTGTTGTTTTGAACCAGTAATCACCTCTCATCTTAACTGCACCTTCTTGTATCAGCTCAGTTTACTACAATACTTGATCAATTTGGGGCCAAAAAAGTACCAAGTCCTATGGACAACTTTATGACGTAGCAAACGGTAGAAATGCAGCGTTACTTAGATCACTGGCCCACCAGGACGCCTGAAAGTTTAACCCAGCTGAAGTTGTGAAATTTATTTATCATCTGTCTCAAATAGAAAAGAAAAGACAAGAGAATAAAAGGAGAAAGTGTCTCAATGGAGAAGCACACAACCCGAGAGGAAAGGGACGGAGTTGAAGCTGAAGTGCTTGGCACTTTGACAGCTGGTATTGTCAACTCGGCGACACCCCTCCTCACCTGCCTCCACTATGCCAAGGAAAACTAATTACCAGCACATCAGATCTGTAGCCCAGAAACAGCTACCGCCTTGGCTAATGTAACACCCTGCCTTCGCTGCACAACAATGCGGGAGACATGTCGCGTCCTGGCAGAACACACGTGTGAAAGGAAAGCATTTCCTATCACGCTCATTCAGACACGGCTTGGAGGGGAATTCAGCTTCATGGCGTGGCATTTTATTCAGTCAAACTTGCGCTTTCAGCCCTTTGTTCGTCACCGTTCCTGACTGACATCCTGAAAGTAGAGAGTGAAGAGATTGTCTTATTATGTAATACTGAAATGGATGTGTGTGAACAAGTCTCTCTCTCTCTCGTGCTCTCTCTCTCTCTTTGAGAGATGAAATGCCAAGGTAAAAGGGGTCGCTGACTCACGTTGCCGCTTTGAGGTTAAATTTACTATCTCACCACCCATGATTACGAAATGCAATTTCATCAAATGAAACAGGGGACACTCATAATGCTGCTTTGATTCACTAAATTATTTAATCCACTGCAAAGGCCATTGTGTACACACTCGCACACATCGCAAAGGCCATTGCGTACTCACACGCACATACAATAAATCTAGGTGCCTTAATAATATCAAAGCCAAAATCTGGAGATGGAATTGCTGCTGTTTGGCCTCACTTAACGTCACCTATCTAATTGTTCTCTCCGTCTTCCTTTTATTGTTGCCGGCCTTTTAAAACTTTTATTGACCTTGCAAGATAGGGTGTTTAACAAAGTATAACATGTTAATGAGTTTGTTATTGCTTTTGTTGGTATTATTTCTGTGGCAATGCAAAACAATTAGAGGTAGTTATTTCTTTATGTACTCAATCTATGATAACAAGTATGCAGATACACACAAAGGCCATCGCTTAATTTCCAGCATTGAGTTTCACTCGTTTCTGTCATTGTTTTCTACACAAACAAGGACGATTTAATGATTTCTGTACTGACGGAGCTACACCACATCCTGTCTGTTTATAATTGTACAGCTGATAAATTATTCACCACATGGAAAAAATAATTTTCCATTACAGATGCTGTTCTATGGCTTTCTGTGTGAAAAGGTGACCATGACAAATTGTTTTGTTCCCAATCTACTGTGTACCGTCCAAGTTCACAAAGGTCTGGCCTTGTGATGAAACCTGCTGTCAGTGGGAGAGTGTGGGTGGTGTCAGTTTTAAGCATATCATCTGTCAACACACACACATGCAGTAGACTCACACACACACACACACACACACACGTACTGCTTGCCTGTACTCATTTTGGCATCCAAGGCCAGGGGATAATAGTGTCACTGTGTGTAAGGTTTGCATGCGTGCGTATGGGTTCGTGTGGGCTCTAAAGCTGCCTCCAGGCTGCATGAGTGTGTGTTGTGTGCTGTTGGCAGGGGAGACAGCCAGACACATGGCACATGGCAAGTGTGTAAGCAAGTCCCAGAAACACCTGAGCCCCAGTGTTTGCGTGTGATTGCGCGTGTGTAGGTGGGTTCCCTTGTTGAAGGGTGAGCTCCTCACTGCGGCACCTGTCACTGGGTGTTGATGGTCGATCCTGCTATTCTTACCAGCTTCACTCTAATTGGCCATTAGTATCCTGTCAGTTCATTCTATAGGAAATCCTCGACAGAATCTGTTTGTTTGCTGCTCATCACACTACTTTTATACTTTTACTTTTTGTACTTTGGTGTCTCAAATTCTGTGTTATATTGTAAATTGGAGCAGTCTTCTTATCTAATTACCTTTCTTAAAAAAGGACAACACAAAAAAATTATATCAGTTCATGCTAGTCAATGCTATATTACATTTTCACCGCTTTAAAATGACATCCGACAGCGCTTTATGACCGGGAACTGAAGCCGTTTTCCTCTTCAAAGTCACCAGACTCCATTGACAAAAACAGTCATTTTACCTTGCAGAAAACAGTAGCAGCTGGTCTAACGCTACAATCGCATCCGAGCTAACGTGGCATCCACAGCGGTGCGTTCTGTGTCGTGATTACCAAATTTAGCTCAGCTTACATTTACTCAGCTCATGCTGCCGTTCACGGCTTAACCTACGTCACTGCTTTCTGCTTGCATTCAAGAACTTATATGTTATAAAAATTGTCTCTAGAATCTGGGCCCTGATAATTGATATGGTGGCCAATATAGTAATGTTTTGAGGAATGAAAATAGACAGAACATGCTTTTTTTTACAACAAACTGTACATGCATGTATAATGCACTATCTTTTTAAAGCTCATTTGACAAATGATCTACTCTGTCGTTTAGGTTGGAGATCTTGTTGGTATTAATAATGTTAACATTATATATTGTATATCGTCATGCATGAAATTATATGAAAACAGAAAGGATTGCCCAAAGTTTTATTCTTGACGAGGGTACATTTATCTTTATGCCCACTTGTTTGTAGTTACAGTATGTGATGCCTTGCCTTGTTTCTTATTATATCCATCACAAACTGCGCTGTGTGCAGTGAATACAAATAGGCATGCACTTTTATCTTAGTTGCAATGTTTAATTCAATCCCTCATACATAGTATTTTCAAATCAAATTTGATGGTATGATAGTAATTCCAGCAGCTTCCAAAGCATGGCTGATGTGTTAATTTCATATATTTATCAATAATTAGAGCGTGGAGTTTTTGAAACTGTCTTTTCAGATTGATGCAGCACGATAATTATTTTGCATTCAAAAGGAAAAAATATGTATTGTGATTTCCTGAAATGTCATCATCTGCTTTGATACAGAGGGCAGCTTGCATGCTGCTGTGCATAAACCAGCTCTAAAGTCTAAGAATAGACCTTAAAACCCTCCTCTGCTAAACCGGAAGCCTCTATATTTAACTCATCTAAGTCTGGTTACCATGACAAATGAGGGACATGCATCCCATATTGCATTACGAGGGCACTGTTATAGACTCCTATCTGGCCTGAAATTGGTTTGAAGATCAGATCAATAGATTGTGGACCTGAGAAGGTCATCAATATCATTACAATCAAACAATGATGATGCTATAAAGCTCTGGTGCATTAGTCATTCTTGGATGTTAGCTGTAGCTTCAGTGTCCAATAGGATTTATCCGCCTCATAACTGCTGACGCAATTTCTGTCCTCCTTATAGGCCACTGTAACTAGTTTATGACATGTGAAAGGCAGCACACTGCAGAATATGAAGGGGAAATATAAATTGTTCAAAAAGTGTTTAAAACACGCTTTGATGTCATATTTAGGTCAGCTTATTCACAGCCACCGCTGAAAGATCTGCCTCCAGCAACAAGACGCAGTCACATTGTGTGTATATGTGTATTTATGTGTGTGTGAAATACTTTTCTCGTGTCGGTAAGGCTATAAATAATCTGCTGATATTCCTCTCCTCACCTCCGGCTCGTGAATGAATGCAGCTCCATCCCAGTGTTCTGTGTTCACATAGTCACACACACATAACAGGGGTGCAAGAAGTATTTAAATTATGTAAAACATCCTACTATTATTAGCATAAAGTTACTGAAGTATAAAAATGAAAAGAACTGATAGTATAGAAAAACTGGGCATGTGAGTGTCATATTAATCTACGTTTTATTATAAATAAATACTACTGATGCATTAACGTGAAAGTAGCACGTTAATGTTGTAGCTAAACAAGGTGGAGCTCATTTTACGTTATATCATACTATGCTATAGTGAAGTTAAAGTAAGTAGTAACTAACTTTAAGAGTAAATTTGCTGATTTTCAACCGGCTCTGTGTCAATACAATCATGAAATTTTCCCTTTTACTGTGCTGCAGAATACTCGCTCACAAAGCTGTTAGCGACATTATGCCAATTAACCAATTGACTGACATGTGTAGCATGTCTAAAACTATTGAGTGAAAATCAGTTTAAAGGAATTTGTTAGGTATTTTTTGTTGAACACAAATAGAAATCAACACAGCAAACAAAAACAACCTCAACCTACCACCGTAGCATTCAAGTAAGCATCTAAATTCTAATTCTAGTACATAGTGAATGACAAATAGATGATGTTTTTGAAGGCTTTGAAATAAGAAAAGAATTGGATGTCTCTGTCTGCATGCGTCTGTCAATCTGAAACTGTGTCTGTGTGCTTTGACCCTTATTAGTGTCACCATCAGAGTAGCTCTGCTCCACAGCAGCATCTGCACCACATCCTGAGTTTAAAACTCAAGAATCCACCGTGAAATAGCTTTGCTTTCTTATCTATGCCAATTTCTAACCAAAAGGATCATGGCCCGTCACATGATTCCAGTTTATCCGCTGGATTTTTCTCTGTGATGGTTGCACAGCTGTCATAATTCATTGTCCTATGAGGAAGGTATAGTGACACAATCAGTAAAAACACATGCTGTGTTGCCCTCAGGCTTCATGATAATATAAAACGGACTTGATGTTTTACCACAGTAACATCTGCATGAGTCAGCTGATGTAGAATCACTTGAAATACAAACTTGTTGCAGTGTGGGATACGAGGATTTGTATTTGATATTTTTTACAAAGTCTGGCACACATATGGCGCATTATAGCAGCTCTCATTTATATGATGATTGTCTCAGATAAGACCAAATGACATTTACTCCACGGAATCTATCTGGATAAAAATCTTTCACGTCCTTGAGTTTTTGTACAGGTCTCCAAAGTTATCACGATAAGATTAGAAGTGCTCTGTCTTCCCCCGATTCAGCTCAAACCCAGGGAGATAAAGAGCAGCGATTCAGATTGTCAGGCTGTCAGATAGGAGCCGTAGTGGGGAACGAATTCAAGGCAACTCCTGGTGTGCAGGAGGGATGATAAAAACGTCACCGCAGAGGAGAGACAGTGGGTGGCTGTGGTGTGAGTGTGTGTGTCTGTGTTAAGATGAATAACACAGAACATGTACTGGGATTACAGTAATCTGAATATATTGAATTGGTCACTTTAATATGTTAGCATTTGTGTAAAAATTTCAAAAATATTGGATCAAAGAGACACATTTGACTGAGAGATTACAATCATGTTTTATCTTTTGATTGTGCATCATTGTGCGCAGTTTGCAAGACTTTCAGATGCTAACTTTACTATTCAAATGAGTCTGTAACCGGCGTATATTGTTCATTTAGCGTCATATTCCATGTATTTTGGAGACAAAGTAATTGAGAGAAATCAGATTATGTTAGATCAACACAAAGGATTATATTGCTGGGTCAAATCTCGAGCGGGTGCTCAGTAATCCGTAACAGATTACATTTTAAAAGGAGCCTGTACCACGCGCGGGTGGATGTGTGGTGGAGATTGGAAACGGTTTGGAAATGAGAGCCATGTCAGTGGGGCTGCATGATAAAAATTGGTTCTGACTGTGCTCAGTTCTCACATCCACCTCCTGCTCGGCGTCTGCATCTACTTGACCATTATGAGTGTGCAGGTAGGACACAGCGAGGGCAGAAGAGAGCGAGTGATGGAGGCAAATAGGGTGTGAATAGGGAAAAATCAAGAGTCTGGAAGAGAGCGGAAGGCTTTTGTAAAAATTACAGGAAAGACAGTCTCAAAGTATGCGCCATCATCCCTATTTGAATAATTTTTGCGTCTCACCCTTCTCTACGATGACAGGCTTTGTGACGCGGTGTCACCAAGAAAAGAACTCAGCAGAAATCATCTTTTCCTGACAAATGAGAAAATGAGGTATCGCTGCCTTCCATTCCAAGTTCGACTGTGACTTTACGGTGATGGCAGCAAATTAAGAGGAAGGAGCAGTACAGTATGTGCAGCCTCAGGCAATGATAAGGGCATCAGTAATTATGTAGGGGGGAAAAAGCATTCTTATACAGTTATTTCGCAGACAACATTCTGTCATTAATTTCAATGAACACGCACGGTTCATGAAAGGTTACTTCCTGTGAAATATAGCTGGGGAAAGCAGAGTGGGCTGCACGTCTCAATGCATTTGTAAGTTTGTCCATGCATGTATGCATGTGTGTGTTGTTCATGGTCTTCTCTTGTGATGCTAATGCAAGTTTGCAAAGATTGTGGGCGGTTTGTGACTTAATGTGGTTTTCACATTTGATTACAATCATGTCACGCTGCCCCTTCAAGGGTAATACTTGCACTGCATCTCGTCCACTCTTTTACACACATCATAACAGACATGCACGCACACAGAGGTTCAAGAGTCCATTAGGTAAATTAGTTAGGAGTGTATTCAATAGGCTAAAATATAACAAGACAAAATAGAAGCATTAAGTAGGTGTGAATCTGTCATACTTGTCTTATAGACTCTTTTTAAGTCTCAAGTACTGTTTTGAAGTCTTCTGCTTTTCAGTTTTAAGGGAATCTGGAGATCTAAGAGGCTTTTTGGCAGTTTTCTGCGTCACTAATCTGTTTGACGTTTTCACAAAGGAAAACAAGGAGACTCACATTTTCCACCTTTCCTAATTGGCAGTGGTTTCTGGCCAGCCATTATTTAAAGTTGTCCTGTTTCAGCACCCATTTAGATCAATGTAGAGGTCCTCATAGATCTACTGGACTATAAGGAAGCAAAACCCGACCCAGAACTTGAGTTTAATGGAGTTCAAGTTCTGTTCTGTCTTTTTTTTTTAACTGTCATGAGTCTTGGGTAATATATAGACAGTTTTTGGAGATAGTTTCTATGACTTTACACCCATTATTATTGTGTTGATGCTCTTTTCGACTGCATCTGCTTATTAAGGGGGAGGTGGATGGATCTGTTGTTTAGGTTGGAGATCTTGTTGCAGGGTCAGGTCAAGTTGTGCTCCGGTTGTCTTTTGATCATGGTTTATTTTCAAATAGGTTATTAAATATCAAATATTTTATGCATTTTGTGTCCAGGACTCGGTTCTGTACTTGGAGACCAGTGACTGCATCCCTAACTTTGATGAGATCCATCTCTTATTTGCATTTTTAGATTATTTTTCGTACTTTATCATTATTTATGCATTTGTTTTCCTTGGCTCTTATTTGTGCATGCTGCTCAGGATAAGGGTTCCTCTTGCTCATTCTCTGTCTCTGTCTTTTTGCTCTGAGCTCATACAGCCAGGTAAATGCAACTGTCATTTCTTATTTGTGTGCTCAATACGAATAATAATTCCCTGTTCAGACAGCTTTACATCAGAGTTGCTCCCACTCACTTAAGTGAATGCAGCATTAGTTGCTTCTGTGAGGGCTATGCTTAAAAGCAACAACTGTGGCAGCAATCATAAAAATATTGAATTAGCACAGACTGATGGAAAAATCATGTTCTTGCCTTTGTTTTGTTAAATGGTACATTGCAGCTAAAACACTTAATGCTTTTGCAATCACCATCTTTAGTGTGTATTAGTGTGTGAATACAGTCCCAAACACTGGCTCCTTTATCTCTTTCTGTGTCCATATTTGGGCTTATTAAAGGATGAACATGTTCTGTTCACTGATGAGGACAGTTTGAACGTAAGCTATAAAACAGGTCTCCTGCTGGCTATGATTGAATTCATATTCTGTTGTGTAAGTGTTTGTGTGTGAGTAACTGTGTGTTTTTGGCCAAGAGCAGTGAGGGCCCGTTTGAGTTCACAGTTCACAGAGCATCAAATAGATAAATCAATTTGAAGGCTTGCAGTAGCATAACTGTGTGTTTTGTGTGCATGACTGTGTGTATGTGTGTGTGTGGGGGGGGTTATGCAAACAAAGCTGCACAAGCATATTCATGTGGCCCAGTTGCTGTGTGTTAAAATGCAGGCAATGTTATGCACATATAACACAGCACACATAATTGATATATGCATAGCATGTGTGTAAATGCATCCTTGTGTGTGCACATGCAGATGCATTTGCATATTTCATATTCATATCAGAGATGCAGCCTCCATTATGTTCCATCACACGCAGTTAGGTGAGAAGAGACGTGCGATGGGTCACCCTTGCTAGGATAAAGGACGCAGGCCTGTCGCACCGTTTCCCCTGCAGAGCTGTCGTTACAGTGAATGTGTGCACGTGTGTGTCCTCCTCACTGCACAAATTGACAGTCTGCTCAGCTGTAATTTCATTAAATCGCCATCAACGCCGTGAAACTCAGTATAGTCATGCTGTTCATGCGGCAGTGATGCACAACTGCAGCTGACATAAGACTTGAGGTCAGCAGGCCATCTGTTGCCCAAATTTGTGTATCAGTCAACACTGTAGTGGCCAAAAGCTGCTGTTGAATCAACTGCAGACCATTGATAATAAAGTTAGACAGACAGGGGAGGGGGCGGAGGAAGCAGCACCAACAGTCTGTCACTGCCATCCCCAAAGCCACACCACTCGCATGATTAGAAATGCTTAATATTAGCTGGCTCCAGCCTCACAGCCTCCTGTGATCTACTGTTTTCTCTGTTTTAATATCACTTTAAAATGTCTTTGGGTTTTGGAACAATACAAGTTATTACCTCCACCGATGAGGTCATGTTTTGTTTGTTTGTTTGTCGGCAGGATTACACAAAAGGTAGAACTACAAAATTGAATCAATCCCTTTTGTTGACTTGCAAGATTCACGTGGTGTCGAAATAATAATAAAAAAACAGTTCCTGACTGGGATATTATATGTGAAAGCCATCCTTAAAATCAAAACAACAATTTGGAAAGTTTTGCCACACGACTAGCTGAGTTGTTGTCTTATTACTCAGAAACATGGTGGACAAAAGTAAATGTAATGTAAATTAATAAATCAGTTCACATTTCATATATACATGTTTTGCTCACATGTAACTTGTAATATGGTATGGCTTTTTTAAACGCCTGACCAGGAAATGATCTTTCCCTAAACCTAGATAATTTGTTAGTTTTGTAGCTTAAATTTAATGAAACTGCAGCCTTTTTTTTTTGAGAATGAGAAATCGTTTAGGTTGGAAATCTTATCGATTAGTTGCCACCTTACTTGTAAATACCCATTTGAATACACTTGGTCGCCCCAGAAAGTCAAAATCTATTCTGTGTATTTTGAGCTAGCATAAAATTGTATGTATTTTAGTCCGTTTTCTATTCGTACTCCAACACCAGTCAGTCAGTGTCAGATGACGCCGGTGTTAACACCAGGATCTGAGTCCCTCACCCTGGCTCCTTCTCGTCCTCTGTAACATACAAAGTAATTACATCTCTTTCCACTCCACACCCCTCCCTCGCACAAACCACACCCTCGTCTCCAGGCTCCAAATGTCAGCCTCATCAGCTCAATTATCCACTGACTTTAACAACATCCTTACATAACCCATTTAGCCTCTGTGCTGTCTGAGAGCACGGAGATGACAAACTTCCTCTGCCACCCCCCATGCCCAAATGATTGTTTCTACCTTTACTCACCTGCAAGGAACGGCCTTTTTAACTACACGCTGTTAGATTAAATACACACACTTTACTTCCACCCTACTTATGTTGTGCATGAAAACATCCCCTAAAAAGATGCCTTGCTTTTATGGAGCCTGTTTGTATTTGTTTCTCTGCCTCTCTGTGCGTACGCATTGTCAATCCAAAGGTCAATCAATAACTGAATCATTCCTATGAATACATAATATGCTTATTCATGAACTTCCCCAAATAGATCCTTCAGGGTCCTGTCACTCAACCATTTTCATTCAGATTTTTCCCCGACTCTGTTTATTTCCAGTCCTCGGCTGAGCATTTTATTTATGGATCAGCATTTACGGAGAATAGATTCACTTTGATGAGGCAAAGCTCCACCGGAGGAGACTTGTGATCTATTTTTGTGCAACAGCACATGGGACTCACGTGCCGCGGTAATAAAACGCCCTTGATGTGTGCCCTTTGTCTTACAGAGGGAGAAAAAGTCGCACATGCATACATAATGGCTGGGTTGGGGGGGGGGGCTATTTTGAGATGACTTTTTTTTCTCTTTTTGACTGTGCGATTCATTTGCCTGCTGGTGGAAAATAGATGTGAATCACTCACCATGGCTGCTCTCCAACATCCATTCACTCTACACTCTTTATCTTTCTGTCCCGATTTACTCTGTCACTCTGTCGTTCACTCACTCTGACTCTCCTTCTTTGCTTTATCTCCTTATTTTACCCTTTTACTTCCTTTTCCTCACTGCACGAACAATAAAAAGTAACCTGCACCGTTTTATAGCCTATAATAAGATGTACGCCTGGATCCTGTGTAACTCAACTCTTTCCATAATTTCCCATGCTTTCAGAGACCTTCCCTCCTGCCCTCACCCTCCTCTCCTCTTTGAGGGCACCCTGAGTAGCCTGTGTGATGTAATTGTGTATGAGAGTCATGTCACCGGGGCTGAGCAGGAGATTATAGATAGAAACGGAGAGCAGTGCCGACAGGAAGGTGCAGGGCAGAGAAAGACTTCTCACCATTGTCTGTGATGTTTTTAGAGCTTCATGTCAGCCTCTTTCCACTTTACAAATCCGCCCGTCGCTATTAATCATCAATGCCTGTGGAACCTGTACGTGCACGGTCTCTGACATACAAGCCCACTTCCAAAATAGTTGGGATGCTTTGAAAAACATAATAAAAACAGAATTCAATGACTTGCAAATCCTTTTTCGACCAACTCAATTGAACACAGTATAATTAAGAGATATCTGATGCTCAAAATGGGAAACTTTTGTTTATTGTAAATATACCCTAATTCTGAATTGGTTGCATTCTGTTTTTTTAATTTTTACATAGCGTCCCAACTTTTTTAGATTGGGGTTATATGTTTTGTGAAAAGGTGGCACACTAAGCCAAAAGGCAGCGTTTTCCCCGGCGATCAAATCGTATTACACAATTGGCACAATCCTTGCAAAACATAAATAAATATTAAATAAAAATAAAATAAAGCACACCATGAATGTTTGAATATATATTACAAAGAAAATTAGAATAATGATGCAAAAATGACGGCCCCCATATTGGGAATTTTATCGAAATTGTAATGTCAAAATAATCGAAATAAGATATTTTTTACAAATAATTCAGCCCTATTTTGGATATTTTTCTGTTTCCAGTCTTTATGCTTCACTGAGCTAAACTGCTGCTGACTGTAGCGTCAAATTTACTGAACAGAGGTGAGAGAGATGTTAATTTTCTCATAAAAACAAGAAAGCCTCGAATAAAAATGTTAAACTGCAACTTTTAAAACAGAAACTGTTGCCTCCCTGTGCCAATTTTTCCCTCATTAAATTCAGTTTTTTTTTATTTTATTTTTTTCATGTTTATTTAGTTTTTTTAGCACCCAAGTGGTGTAAAATTTCCCCAGTTACTGTTTATTTCTCTCTTGGATATATAAATGCAACACTAGAAATATTGTTTTTGGCACCTTTGACCCTCTCCAAGAAAGTTCTGAATTAAATACTGCAAAAGCTGGATAGTTTTATGTAAAAGAAAAAAAAAACAGGGGCTTAGGATTTTTTTTACTGCCTCAGTGCAGCCAGATTTGAAAGTGCTTTTGCATGCAGCTGTCTGCATTACAAAAACACAGAATGAATAAAATATACTGGAACAGAAAGTGTTCCATGTAATGCAATCCAGGATAAAAGAACTGCAATAAACACTCACTTTGTATATTGAGACTATCAGACAGGAGACTTTTCTATTATTAACACAGAATGTGTTATTTTAGATAGATTAAAAAGTACTTCAACCATGTAATTAACGTATTTGTGTAAATAGAGGTGGACAAAATATTATAAAAAGTATGTAAAATTTGTAAAAAGAATTTATTTTAAAAACAAGGACAAGGACAGGAACACAATTTCCTCAAGAAATAATAAAACGTTTATATTTAAGTAGAAAAAAGAGAGGGGAAATAATAATAATTAATAAATCCCTTTTTTATTTTTCAGATAATTTAAATTTTTTATACTGAATTTTTATTTCGATTCATTATAGTTTTGTCCTGTTTAACAGCTTCAAGTGAAAGTAAACATTAGATGTTTTAAAAAAAAGCCTTTCAGTTTTTTGCCCAGCTTCTTAACACAAGACAGGAAACCATATGGGAGCTTGAGCATGAAGAGACAGAGGATATGAATGGATATCGTCATGCTCCATATGTGTGTGCCGTTTCTTTTTTAGCCCCAGCTTCCCTCCTGATTCCTAAACTGTTGCCTCTTGTCTGCTAGCTCCTGTAGCACCTCCTTTAGCCCGAGCATCTCCAGCAATGACACCTCTCATCCTCTGTAGCGTCTTGCTAATGAAACCAGTTATGTTTAAGGAGCTTTAGCTAATCGCTGCATTTCGCCTCCGTCTTCCCGGAGCTCTCTCTCCCTCGCTCCCTCCCCGATTCCCATGCTCAGTTTATTGCCCATTCCTGCTAAATCCACACAACCCTCTGTGCTATTGTAGATAACACAGCCTCGCCTCGGAGTCTCGGGGATCTGTCACTGCAGCATTATAGAATATATAATGTGCAGGCATGACATGAGCCTTGACACCTACTGTAGGCCTATTAAAAGTGGAGTGTGAGCTACACACAGTCATTTCGCACGGGGCGAATATATTAAAGCGTTTGTTAGCTGAATCTGGATAAAGGGTGCTAATGGCTCGGGTGTTTGAAGCCTCGTCTGTGTATCCACGCTGCCCGCTCCCGTCATCACTGTTTACTCTGCGGAGACGGTGTGTGTTTTAGCGTTCTGAGGAGAGGGAACAGGAGCGGCAGAAGGCATCATGAGTCAACTTTTCGAGCACTTCCATGACTTATCCACAGCGCAGCGATGAGGCGAGGGATTATCACTGTGGAGACTGCGAGATGCCGAGCAAGCTGGAGACTGAAGGTGCTGCCAGCTAGAAGCCTCTTTAACCTTTATCAGACTGCAGATAGCATCTCAGATAACCTTAAAAGACAGAGGGAGGGAACGAGTAGGAGTGAGTGGGAGGGATGAGAAGAGAACTTGCAGGAATGAGAAAGGAAGGAAAGACAGTAGTAAGGAGTTTGTTACAGAATGTTCCTCTCTAAGGAGCTGGGAACCTTGTATAGTCGGCCCAAGGTCGGTGATTGGCATATAGTGTAGACGGAGCGCCAAACAATGCCGTGTACAGCCTGTCCATTATGTTGAAATGTTATTTGTGTTTCCCTTTTTAAACCCTCACACTCCTATCTTTATTTTCTCTTACTCTTGCCCTTTCAGTCTGGCTGTCGATCTATCTGTCTACGTATCTGTCTGTGTGTCTCCGTCTCTCTCTCCTTCACTGCCTCATCTGTCTCTGCGCCGCGCTGATAAGAAAGTGCCCGCCCTGTCTCGGAGGAGAAACCATGGAAACGTACCAGCCACGTGTTGACATCACAGCATGTTAAATATAACCGTCTCCCGTGCCACACAACTAGTTGTTCTGCCGTTGATCCTCGCCTGGCTATAAATACATAGTTTCCTTCCCATAATTGCAGCTCCGACAGGCTTGTTTGGATGGAGGGAGAAATAGGAAATGCCAGAGAGAAAGAAAGGAGTGTGCCTTCTTCTCTCTATCTGTGCCACCGTGTGTGCATGTGTGTGTCCATGTTTATGCCCTTGTTGCCTCATTCTCATTACAGGCCAATCAAGGAGATTGTTAGATATTACAGAAGTATTTGAGATAATCCTATTTTGGACAAACACACTACAAAGTGACCTGGTATAAAAACAGAGTATTCTAACAGCATTTTAAGTGTCCCTCATAAAAGTAAGTACATGCTGTTTGTTACAAGCTGAGTATCACATATTTGGTCAGTAGCAACACAGTTTGCTGCCTTGGCTCTGTGCTCTAATTACTTTAATTACGACTTGAACATGGGTTTGTAATTTAGACTGTCCAGTCTGGTTAAGAGTTTGGTGTGTTCGCACCCAATGCAAAGCAAAATTTTTCACATTGCGTGATTACATAAACATCAATAGACAGAAATTTGCACAGGGCAACATAAATGCTGCAAACTTTTATTTGGTTGAGATTCTCCTGCATGGCATAGACCTGTGGGCAGACCTGACAAAGCATGATTTCAGACTTTAAACAAAGTTATTTCTACAACCTTTTGATCCATTTAGCTACAACATTAATAGCAGGGGTGTCCAGTTGGATCATCGGTAGAGCGCATACGTTTCAGGCTCAGTTCTGGCAATGTAGTGGGCCCACTTTTGCATCTGACTCAAGCCCTTTCCCCTTTCACTCTCTTTCTCTACCAATATTAATTAAAGCTATAAAAGGCGGGAAAAACATTAGTACCATGCGCTTCCTGTCAAGATGCATGCAGACCTGTTGACTGTCTGCAAGAGTTAGCTAAGATCTATAGCACAACAAAAATATGCATTTATTTGTTATGTTTGTTACACAGTCAGACATAGTTTATTCATTTATCACTGGTATTGGATTGGTACTCGGTGTCAGCTGATACACAAAGCCCAAATGTTACTTTTGGGACTGCAAAGTTGGATTTTGGCTGGCTAGCTGTTTCATCCTGCTTCCAGTTTTTACGCAATGCTAAGCTAACCGGTTGCTGGTGTAATATATACTATACAGGCATGAGAATAGGGATCATCTTCAGTGTATTTCCCAAAATGTCGAACTATTCTTTTAAGGAATTATCAGATGTATTGGTAAGACAGGTTGAGCAAAATCTATTAAATCAGACTTTTTGGAAACAACTCCATCTTTTGAGGAAGCCAAACTTATCTGGGCAGCTGGAGATCATGTTAATTAGAGTAGTGATTTATCTGCGCGTTGTCAAAACTGATGCCCAAACACAAAGCGACCGTCCCTTTACCTATTCCGCCAAGTTGAATGAACACATCCTCTAAGTGAAGTCGACAGCCTGGATTCGGAACTCTCCTCACTTCACATCCACATGAATAAGAGCACTGAGCCAAGAAATTAAAAAGTCTGTCGCTATCTGTTTTTTATGGAGCTTGTGGTTTGGTTGTTTCTTTTTGATTGAGATCCACATTCACTGGTTGAAATAATAACTGAGGAGAGTCACATCTGTCAAGTCATATGTGGGGTATTTTCTGTTATGTATTGCATATATAACCCATAAGCTCCATCTGCTGATGGAGGTTGTGTGAAATGCTATTTATCCTTAAGGATTATTCTTGAGATAGCAGCTTAATTGTGCAAAAGCAGATAATTATAAGAACTTTAAGGGCTGATACACGTGAAGCACATGTTTAAACCAATGCAGCGGTAAGATAAAAACTACATTGGAAGTGTTTGCCTTGAGTCTGTCCGCCTATCTTTATGTAACTGTCACCAGTGTGCATGGGAGATGTTGTGAGCAGAGAGCATTGCATGTTGTGACTCAGTCTCTTAGCAGCCACCTCATCTTCACAACCCCGCGGGTCCCCAGAGGCCGGTGCAGGCCCGACCAATCAGAGGGAGATGTCACAATGACCAACGGGCCGGTGCTGGGCTGTCGCCAGCCGAGAAATGGTTTCAGTCTAGGAAATAGACGTTTGTGCGTGTGAGTGCACTGTATGTGAATTTGATAGTGTGAAGTGAAAGAGTAGCTACCTCAGTAGATTTTATGTGTGTGTGTGTGTGTGTGCACCAGTGCATGTGCATGTGTCCTTTTCTATCCCATTGTTCCTAACGCCGTTTAATCTCCCTTAAATCCAGATGATTTGTTATTTCCCCGGCTCTGCCACACACTCACACACATGCACACACACATGCTTAAAGAAGGCATTTTGTGTGAGTCATACAGTTGTATTTTATGTTAGAACGTTTTTAGTGACGCACTTGTCATGTGACCTCAGCTGGTCACGGATTTTAAACTATTTTAATTAAATCGGTTGGTATTTAAAATAGGACGGATTTTTTTTGTGTGACTACTTTTTATATTTTTCAAGGGAATTTAATGGCATTTTTTTGGGCAAATTTTTTTTTTATGTTTTAATTTATTTAATATTGACTTTGCACGGTATTCTATATTTCGTCAGATGACGTGTTCGAAGTTCAAAGATTGTAACATATCTTCACAGACAGTTTCAAATAGCTATTGTCCTTTCCTATTTAAATAGTAACATATTCCTTTTTCCATTGCTGCAGGAGGGTCATTGCTTTCCAGAACGGTTGTATAACATGCATAGAAGTTTGATGTCATGGACATGCCACCTTTTGTTATACACAATTTCAGTTTTTGCATAAAATTCCTGAATGGAACCACTGTAGTTTTGAAAAAGGCCTTGAAGTTTTTATATAAATATCACTTTAAAATACACAGCTTGCTTTTGTTGAGGTTAATCCTCCATCTCAAATCGTCATATGCATCTTCTCGCCTTTCTGATACATAGATGCCAATTGCTGTGCGTAAACCATATAACATTTATCAGTATATCACAACAACAAATACAGTGGAAGGATTTTCAAGCCAATTACTGGCAGTAAGAACATGATACTATCATGAAAGTGTCTTGTTAATACTGTATGTGCATTGTGTATTTGCATCAGTGATGGGAAATGGAAAAGCAGATGCATAAAAAAAGGTCAGCTGTCTCTGTATCATATTCACCGTATAGAATTTCCTTTTGCAACATGATAATCAGTTAGCTTGTTTTTCTTTTCTATTCTTCTTAAACCTGATACGGCTTCTCTCTTGAGATAACGTGGAGCTTTTTCTGTTGTTGTTTTTTTTTGCCTAACAGCGTGGTACCAAAATACTTCAAAAGTAACCAATCATTTTCTGCTGACTATTCCCTCTTAAGTGTAAAATTATTAAACACGGAGCCCTTTAGATGTGGGATGATTTTGAATATCAAAGCAGAATGTGTTTTACTTTAAAACTAATGACTCTGCAAGGACAGACGGTTACTGTAGTCAGGTAACAAAGTTGGAAAGATAGAATTAAACAATGGTCGTTTCAGAGATGCGTACATGTCGTTTGAGAAGAGGGTTAATCTATGATGTACCCGCTGACCTCATTCACCAGCAAATAATGAGATACCATGGCATTGGCTAATTATATGTCTAATTCTTTCATTCATTTCATCAGAGCTGAATACACAGTTAAAAGTATCTTCTTTTGTGTAAATACTCTTCTGTTGAAAATGAAGAATTCCTTGACCTCAAAACCAAAGAAGCTTCTTTTTCTTTTGGCTAAGTGAGTAAATGCACCTGAGAATTACTGTAGATTTTTTATATTGAGGCATCAGGCTACTATTTTCTACCTACTAGGTCAGGGGTCGGAAACCTTTACCAACAGAGCCATTGTTTGCCAGAAAAAGGGGAAATAATGTCAGAATGGAGGCACAAATCTTATTAAACCTTACCTAAGTCTACTAGTCTACCAACATTACTAATAGATCATAATGAGCATTTATGAATATGATTTTGTCATAATGCAGAAAGGATCCAAGTGCAAATGGGAGGCTGAACAGAAATAAAAAATATCTCAAGAGAAAGCTAGCCCAGTTAGCTTAAAGTTGGCAAAATGTGGAGGTTAAGGCACCAGGCCGTAGACTTTCATGAGCTATGATGCACATTATAATTGACCAAACATTTTTTTATTGCCAAAAATGATCTACACATTTTACAGTAGAAGAATACAAATTGCTTTGGGCTTACACCAATGATAAATGAAATGTTAAATGTAAAAACTTTTATTCTTTCTCATGCACATCTTCAAAATGTACATAGAAATGTGTTGATGGGAAGATAAATAATGCCTCAGAACCTGACCTGCATCTAGTCAGCGTGATGATGTGACAAAGCTTTTGTTATGGAGACATTTCATTTGGACAGACTGGACCTTGCCATCCTGTGAGCTGTGCTGCTAGTCAAAATTCTGTAACAATTGCAAGAGTAAAATGTCCTTTGCAGCAGTGAATGATAAACCAAAGGAAAAAACTGCCATAATGACAAGTCATTAGCATTTATTAACTTCAGTCCCCCCTTTACTATACTGAAATTAACCTTTTCATATAGCACTTTTGGACATTACATTCCAAAAGGTCACCGTGCTGATTCCCAGAAACAGTGATTTACTGAGTCCATGTGAGCAGGCAGTGACTAAGCTTTGTGTTTTTGTCCTCTGTGCTTTTTTTGTTTTCTTTCTTTTATCCACAGTGTCCTCTGAAAGGATGACTAATACACAGGTGGGATACGGGTCATGAACTGCGCTTGATAGAAAATTCTGTCTCCAACTTATACAATAGACCCGCTGCCAAACTTAGATCGTACTCTGCACATAATAAACCCATAAACAGGGTTATTGTGCTTTTGATTTATGCCTGCTGACCTCTTTTATCATTTCCTAAATGCTGTAGCGTTACCGTCTGTACATACTCACGCCTCACTACGGCTGCAACCATTGGAAAAGAGATAAGCGACTCCGGAGTCTTAATGTAGGTCAGAGAGGAATGGAAAGGAGTGTGAGGGTCAAAGGTGAGGAGCAGGTTTATCTCCTGTATGAGTTCCTTGAATTCCTGCCGGCTGAATATAAACCCGTCCGTTTGAGCGAGGAGACTTTGAGAACAAGTTGCGTGGAGCTTTATTTAGCAGCCGTGACCTGCTTGAGTGATGGCTGAGGAGTCGGGCAAAGGGAGAGCGAGGAATGAGGCTAAAAGGGAGATGGATGGATGTTAACCCCTCCGTTGTAGGCATGCACACACACCATTAGTTTTGCTAAGCATGAGCCATTAAGTTTGGCAATCACAACTCATTAAGCAGGCACACCTCGTGTACCCAACACATTCTCCTCCACTGCATCAGAATCCAGTCTGTCTGCAGCTTCCTGCACGTCTCTTATTCTGCAGGTCTATGCAATCATACCTTATAGCTCAGGGGATAATTGCTTGCAGCACTAACACCAGCAAGACATTACCTCCCCAGCTTTCTCTTGAGCTATTGTGGCTTTAAATTGGATAGCGATATTGCCTTTTTGGGAATCTCCTATACCATCTACCCAGCCGGAGCTCTAATTCATTCCATTTAGATTAGATGTGAATAGCAGCCAGTGTAGGTTCCCCGTGATCACATGAATAAATATAAAGCGTTGTTATGCGTGTGTGCATTCTGCATATTAATTCTCTGTGCCTTTTCTGTGATATTTATAGCGTCGCAGATTTGCATATGTATGGAGACTTTATTTGTCAAGTTTAGCAGCAGAGAACAGAGAAATATTTTTGTTGCACACAGTTCCGGCAAGGTGAAATACGTGTGTGTCGGAATGGGTGTGTGTCGGAACTGATCTGGAGTGTTAAAAGACCCGTGGCCTCTCCAGTCATTCACACCTCTGGCCGCTCACTCCCTCAAGATCCCCGCTCTCTATTCACAGCCATCTTCTGTGAGGTATTAATATGTGAACTCCCGCAACCTAAACTTTCATCCGTTTTTACTGGGGAGTCGTTTTGCACCCTCTTTGACCCAGTTGGAGTGTCTCTCCACCTCCTGCACAGCTTCACACATGCAGAACAGTGGTTATTAAGAGTTTAGGAGGACGGAAGAGGATGTGGGGGGTTTGAGCTGGTGCTGGATTTGTGAGATGACGAGGATGAAGAGGAGTATTTTTCAACCCAAATAACATGTATTAGGACAGTAGGCTTAGTCAACATAGCTCATTTTAACCACTAGTGGCAGTACCATTCATTTATTTAAATTTTTAAAACGTGGTTACAAGTTTCTGAGAAAAACAAGGTGTGTCCTGATGCCATAATACATCTAATACTAACTGTATATAGTATTTACTATACACCAATACTTACAGCACATTATTTTTGCAGTTAGTAAACAGAAATCATCATATTTCGTCATTTTACCTTTGATTTTGATACCATTTTCTTGGAGAGTCCGGTAGTGCAGGGGTTCTCAGTCTTAAAGGACCCTTACAAATTAAACATTAGACATTAAACATTAATTCATCAAACCTATTTGCAGATTCTAAGTAATAGATTATAGATTTGTTGCTTATAGAAAATAATGTTTGAGCCATTATAGCTTGTGGTAAAAACAAAAAGAAGTTTTGTTTCCTTCCATCCATCCATTGTCGTCCCCTTATCTGGGGCCGGGTCGGGGGGGCAGCAGGCTAAGCAAAGTATTCCAGGTGTCTCCCCAGCCACGACATCCAGCTCCTCTTGGGGCACCCCGAGGCGTTCCCAGGCCACGCGAGAGATCTAATCCCTCCGGCGTGTTCTGGGTCTTCCCTGGGGCCTCGTACCACGTGGAAATGCCTGAAAAACCTCTAACGGAGGCGCTCAGGAGGAGACCTTACAAGATGATCAAATGGTGATCAAATTCTCACCTTTTTACTCCACTGAGGAAGTTTTATGTGTCTTCAAAAAGGCGATTGCTAACAAGAACAAAAATCATAAAAGTGGTGTTCAATTATGAAGATTTTCTTACTGAACAAAACATGCAGGTATAAACTTTTGTTTGCCACAATGATTTTTTCTGCAATAATCCAAAGTGTAAAAACCTTGTTGGCTCTTTGTCGAGGGCACCAGGGCAAAGAGGGTTTTTTTACATATGCAACTTGGACTCAGCAATAGTGTTTCTGTAACATAGCAATAACTTAAACACAGCGAAGTGAGAGGAGGCCTGGTACTCGTGAATAGATTCCTCCAGAAAGCTTCAAACTTGGTCAAAGTATTTGATAAATCCCTGAAGCATGAAAGCAAATAATGAATTTTTCATTCCAACTACACACACACGGCTGTCGTGTAAAAGGCGTCATTGTCATTCGACTCAGCACTGCTGGTGTGCGGCATGAAGCAGGAATTGTGTTGGCCGCCAGCCTCGCAGGAACCCGGTCCAGTTTCACTGAGGATTTGCTCGAGACAGACTTCATTTCAATTAGGCTGCACAATAGATGACAGTTCTCTCATTCACTGGGATGCCAGCAGAGACTCTCGCTACACCAGCTTGGACAAATTAACAACTCGGTGGACTGTCATTGAACTCATTGTGAGCACCAAACAAATTAAAACACAATTTCACATTGCAGTAAAATTAATTTTACATGGATTTTAGAATTTTATAATTTCTCCCAGCATCTCCCCTCATGAATACAAACCCACGGTGACCCGTCGTCCACCTTGTTTGTTGCTGTATTTTAGGACATTGTGACTGCTGCAGGGTCTCTCTAGAGGACCCACAGAAAGTCATACAAAAGGGGTGCTAAACCTTTCAAGCACTCTATCTCCCTCTTTCTTTCTTTCTTTTCTGACTCTCGGTACACTCAGTACAAAAGGGAGCACACAAAATCCCACCACAAATAGCCGTGTGCTGACATACTTCCAGAAAGCCATAGAAATAGACCTCTTTTTTGGCAACACAGAAAGTGGGGAGAGATATGGAGGCAGTCAACAGCAGCGCCAACCAAGTACGATAATTGATAGTTTGACAGTTTGGTTGTTTACCGAGCTGTCAGATGTATTTATCAACATCCTCGTAGTGAAGAATGGAATACGTCTGTATGTGTATCTGGATGAAACCATCTGAATAAAGAGTCCGGGCTTTTGGCTGCATCCAAAAGGTGAAAGCGTTACACAACAAGACATGTGATTCCTCTTTCTTTTTTTTCTTTTTTTTTACAGCAGCGGAGGGGTCACCCACACAAGCTCAAAATATCCATCGGTCGGGGGATGAAGGTATGTGGGAGAGTGTAGGGGGTGAGGGGGTGGTCAGCTGTGAATCACAAAGACGGACACTTGTAGAGAAGGGTTTCCCCTCAGCTCACCCTTCCAACTAACCTTTCATGTACTGTAAATTCCCCGTCCTCGCCTCCTCTTTTAGGTTTTTACGTCACATGGAGGGGACGAGCAGGTTTCACCTCTTCTGCAGAAGGTTTTTCCCCACAAGGGCCAAAGTGAAACTGGAAGCTCCAGGTTGTGTTCCAGAAATAGGAAAATAAAAAGCTCATTAGCATTCGCTAAAGATCCACCCCTACAGCATGACCTTGCTCAAATGTGTGTCATGTCATGAACTCCACTGTCCAGACGGGGGTGGTACACTTTTGAAAAAAAAGTGAACTGATAATCATCCTCCGGGATACATTTAACTTTTAGAAAGACAGATGAAAGTGGCCTTTATTGTTATGTAGGCTAATGGAACAGACGCTAGCTTGGAACTGACATCTAACACAGCTTAGGCTAAGGATCTAAAGATTAAAAAACAAACAAACTGGATTTCCTTAATATTTTGTCAGAGAAAACCCAGTTATCTCTAAGATAAATGGGATTGTATATAAGATTTTGCCCTTATGTGTTGCTAAAAGGTCCTCATCAACCATTCTCCTCAGAACATTTTAAAGGACCCACACCAGTCTCTTAAAAGTGAAATAATTTGTGGAACATTAGACAATGCACAGCTTGATAGAGTATAGATTTCCCTGTCAGTCTATCGGAAAAACTCTACAGAAGAGGCTTTAGAAAAAAAAAAGTGATTTTTCAACTTTATTTGACAAACGTTAACAATAACGTCACTCTGTCCCTCTTTTATTGTTAGCAACATTGTTTTTTTGATTACTACTGTCGATGTTTGGCGATTGCGTTTCTTGCATTTCATTACTTCATCTGTGTTTGGTTTCCCAGCAAGATTTTTTGCTTTTTCAGTTAATGAAACTAGCTGCCAAATCTTCTGCCTGTGCGTATATGTTGTAGTTGCGTACATTTACTTTGGAGTATGCACTTGTGCTTTCCATTGCCAGTAACTTTGTCATCTGCTGTCCAGTTTGGCTTTTTTTACTTCACCCCACAGAGTGGGAGTGAAGTATTGTTTTGGGCGGCGGTGTCTGTCTGTCTGTCTGTCCGTGTTTCCGCTACATATACATCCTCTGGCCAACAGAGGGCGCTGTGGGGTGAAGTCTGCCATCTCTGATTGCCTTGTTCTTTTTGCATTGTCCTTTATTTGGAGAACCAACCAACACTGACGATAGCGTTAAGTATGGCTATACTTAAGTGCACATGTGCTGAAAGTTATTACAGTTAAAGTTAGCCTAAACACTTCGTCAAAAGGCTTATACAATGCACTGAAATAAACCTTTACTTTAAGGTTGAAACTTTCATACATTTCCAAGTGCTTAAGAAAGAGAAGGACCTGTTGTATCCAGCGAGGGAGGGAGAGCGTGGACTCTATTTTGGACTGTGCATAACTGAAAATGTCCAGCTGAAAAACCCCTGCTGGCTTAATGACATAATGACTTTAGCTCAGTTGCAAAGGGCATGTTTATATTTCCGAGTGAGTGATAGTGGAGGGCAGAGACGGAGAGAAAGAGGGCACGCTCTCCCTCTCTCTCACCAGGGGGATTTTCATTGTCATTGCAACAGTTGCCTTTTGTGACTGAGTGACCGGCTCTTCCTGCACCCGTCCATGTCCCCACGGTCACATGATTCTCCTAAGATCGGACCTCTGACCTCCGACAACCTGTCATCTCGGGTTTCTATGGAGACATGTGTCATCAGGACCAGCTTGGTGTCTTGGCGGGCTATTTTTAGCTGTCCGGCCACAGCCAGTGCCAGCTCGGTTAACTGGAATGGGGTCTAACGTGGAGCGGGTGGGGGAAGTTCTGGGGAAGTTTAGGGGCTTCCAGAGTGGGGCTTCCCAGCTGATATCATACCAGGGTGTCCGAGCAGGAATGTGAATCATCCATCCACATGATCTGTTAATGCAACATTATGTCAGCCAGTGACGGACCTGGAAAGTCCTTCAACAAGTAGTCCTAACAACTGGAGACGGGGGGATTTTACCCGGCTAAAAAAGCTGTCCCTGTCCACTCGGCTTGGCCTGTGAGTGTTTCCGCTTCCTTTGATAGAGCAGGTGTTAATATTTAGGCTACAGTGTCAAAGGTCCGAACTATTTGTCTGCTTGTGTGTTTGCAGAAGTTTATATGTCACTTTCATTCGAGGCTTTTAGTTCCTGGTGAGAGAAATAGTTTCCAGAATACACACTTTTTGGCAACCCACGAGGATACATTAGCACAAATAATACTCGGCAGTGTGTTAGTGAAGGCGATATGTTCGGTCGTTGGTGTGAGAATGTGTCCATCCAGTGGAAACTCAGAGCCTCTTGTTTATCAGTTCCTATGTCTTGAGGTCAAGACTGAAACAGGGAGTGAAAGCAGGCTATCTGTTCAGCGGCGTGTTTGTGTTTTTTCCGCAGCTGTTGTGTATGAGAACGTTTGTGAACACCTGCGTTCACGGCGCCTATTTTACGTCACGTTTGCACTGTGTTACAGCTAGATGTTCAAGAGGTATTTGCAAATATTTTGTTACAGTTTGTTTCATCCCAATAAGGGGCCCGACGAGTGGGATTTTCCATTGAGCGTCTGACAAACAGCCAGTAAATATCTCTATGATTTATATCTTAAATGTTTTTTATGAAGTTATAGCCAGAATTTGAATTCAAAGAAAAAATGACACATTCTGCAAGTGCCTTAGCTTGTTAACAGCTAACTTTTTGATGCATTGTCTCTATTAGATAAGCTGATAAACTTACAAATTGATTGAGTTACTCATAAAGATTTCCTTTCCTATCATTATATATCATCCTTGGCCATGAGAACTTCTTTCTTTTGTTTTTCTTTTCCTTTTTTATAAAGATTTACAGGAACTTTTTTTCCGCCTTCATGAGATCCATCAGAGTGAATATGCAGGCAGGAAACGTGGGGAAAGAGAGATAAAGGGGGATGACATGCAACAAAGGTCCCAGTAGGAGCAAAAATTCACACAAATCCCCAGGCTTAAGTCTATTTTCTTCTCTCTAATTGTGTTTTGGGCTCTGAGCGCTGCCAAAACGTGGATGAACTACATGCAATACTTTGCCTGAATGCATCCTGTGTAGACACGGACTGAAGCTGCTGCTGACATGCTGTATTCACTACCTGCACACTAACCTGTGTTTCAGTTAACTTACAGCTGAGTCTATTGGACAGTTTGTGCCTAAAATAACACAGTCGGCTGAAGAAGCCTGGGGCGGCAATTTGTTAAATTGCCGCCTTATTAATGGAGTCAAAAGATGCCTGTGTTATATCACATCAGTGAACTTCAAACAAGGATCCAGGAGGTCACTGTGACACCTCGGTCATATAAGCAGCCCAACAAAGGATGGGTTAAGCAGCCGAGCAGATGGAAACTTCCACTGTCATGAAGTCAAGGCTCAGAGCATTTACACACTCTCACGCATACAGATACACTTACAGACTTTCATTCTTTTTTTATCTCCCCTTCTCTGAGTCTGACTCTAACACGTGTCAGCACAGATCCGCAGGTCACGACCTCTCACTTACAACAACTCGGAACAAAAAGATGGCAGAGTGAGCCAGAGGCAGAATGGCAGTTTTATTCTGCTGATGCCGAGAATTTCGGAGCATCCCTCCCGCACCCAAGGGATGTCAGAATACTTTTAGATTCTTAAAGCCTCAGCTGTTTATACAAGGACTTTGAAACACAGATCCCCAAGCTGTGAATTACCATTTTTCCACTTTAAGGTGGGTTTTCAGAGTCTCTGCTGTGCCAAGGCCAGCCTAAAGTGCTCTGATTTGCATGTAATCTCCCCCCCTGTTACTCACCTAATGGTCCAGCCCATGCCCACTGATGATGACTATGGTGATGTCAGAGCAAAGAGCTCAAAGCGGCTTTGGCGGGGTGCAGAGCGGAGGGGGGTGGGGAGGCTAGAGGTTAAAGAGGTGACATAGAAAACAATCCACATTAAGAGAAATGATGAACCCATTTGTGCCTGAAGACACACATTAACTCAACACAGGCATGTGCACACTTTCACATGTCCATCACACTCTAGTCACTTCCTCCACGAGACAATGGACGCAGAGGGATTAAGACGCACACACAGCGGGATGCCAGCGGGAAATCGCCTCACTGCAAAAGTCATGATCAGATCAGCGCGGTGGCGCTCCTGAGATGTCGGCAGGAGGTCACGTGATCGTGTGTGGTGCAGACCGGTCAGGGACTAGCCATGATGTAATGGTCACACGCATGCAATGGCACAGCCTTATGCAGCACAACATCACCACAGACCCGCAGGCAGACATTCGTCCTTGTGCGCCACAGCAGCTGCCATCGCATTGGCTGAATAAACATCCACGGAGGGATTTCGGAGATTTGGGTAAACAACTGAGGTGCTCGACTATTGGACGGAGTGGCGTTTTACTCCAATCATATTAACTATTTTCCTATTGGTCAAAAATTCATGTTTGGAGGGATTTAAAGAAGCTTTAGCTACTGGATGAAACGATTTGAGTGCTCTACTCCCCTGCAGTATTAGCAGAAGTCTTCTTCAGGGACATGTTGAATATTGACATTAAATTAAGTCTTTACTTTCATGGAAAGAGCTGAAACTGTTTCCTGGTACAGATGACAAAATAAGTGGTTCAGCTGACAGGGCAGCACTTTGCAGCTCAACATGCCCCGATCACCAACACAAAGAAGTTCTCAGAAAGGCAGAAAATTATCTCTGTACAAGTTTAACAATGGGGATCAGAGAATTGAAAAGAGCCATCAGTGTCTGGTTATTATTGGTGTTTGTGTAAGCGGGCATGTAAGCATCCACAGAAATTGTTCAGTGTACTAAAATGAGGAGCAGCGGCATTGTCCTCATGTATATTCATATCCCCTGTGATTTTCAGCTTTGGAGCAGCGTCAATAGGCAAATGCCCTCCTTGCAATTGGCTGGAGTGGAGTTGGAGTTGTGTTCATTAGGGTAAACAAGCTGTGCTCCAGAGATAGCACTGAGGCCATTCACCCCACCCTGGCACTGAGCTGATAGTAATACCAGCCTGCACGCACACACCGACACACACAAGCATCATTCAACTCCTCTGTTCCCTGTGTATACTTCAATGCATCGCTGCACCACCAGCGAGGTAACACGACTCAAAACAGAAACAATACAAACGCCTGACAACCTCCTCGGACGGGATGGCCAGAGCTCCACGGTCGCCCCTGGCTGTCATTCTTATTCACACTCAGTGGGTTTTTACTGATGTGTCCCGTCTGTGCTTGTGGCCCGCCCCAAGTAATGACCTCATCTGACAGCACAGCTGCCAGTAGGCAGCAGACTGCTTATGAAACCAGGCCATTCTATCCCTAAAATTCAGAGGTTGTGCAACTGGAGTGGGAGCACAGAGTGCGTCTGTGTGTGAGTGTAAGTTTGTGCGCGGTAGAACCGGTGTGATTATGCAAGCGTTGATATTATAGCAGCAAATAAAATCCAGAGGAGTTTTGAGCCGTGTTGTGCTGTTGAAAGACAATTTTTTGTTGTGCACACACACAGACGCGGACACGCTCGCGGACCACTTGTGAATAATAGATACAGAAGTGATGTGTCAAAGTCCTTGGAGTGGCCTGGAAACAGAGAGCAGATTAAATGTGCACCAACCCTGACCTCAGCCAGACCGTGTTACACGCACAGACGCACATGCTCAAATGCACTCGGTCTGCAGTGACGACAACACTCTCCCACTGACCAATAAGACAAGCGGCAGTTACCCGCACTCAGAGGAGCAGCTTCATAACAGAAAATATCAATGTGTGTGTTGTAAGCCCACTGGTTTCTTGTGTTGCTTTATTAGTTGGTGGCAAAAATCCAGGGCTAAAGTCATATTTTTCCTGTGCATTATTTACAAAATAAAATTC
>CAFUXE010000761.1:69365-87147 GCA_903364295.1 Serranus cabrilla | reverse complement strand
GATGAATAAAAAGAGATGAAGGGAGATAAATATGCAGAGCCTAAGTGACGCGAGCAAGGGTAAACAAATTTGTATGCATGATAGAGAGACGGAGATAGGGAGGCAGATGGAGAGGTAGGGAAAGACAGAAGCAAATTCAGTGACATCACTGGAGTTGGTTTGTGCATGTGTTGAAAGTAGATGTGAGTGTACTAGAGCATGTGCTGGGCAGAAGGGAGGGCTGAGAGCGAGGCAGTGACGTATTGTAATCTGGAATACTGAGAAGCCCAGCTGTGCAGAATCTGGGCATAGCGAGGGCTTATGTTACGTCACTCAAACACACACACACATGCACGCATTCGCACACATAGCCTGTCGTGAGTCCTGAAGGAACACAATTGTCACTAGGGAGAAAGGTCAGCAGGGTGAGCTCACGTGTGTGTACGCTGTGTTTGCAGTTTCTAGTTCCTGTTTTGATGTGCATCCTCTTCACGACCAAATACCAGTAAATATTGCCTCCACCCACCATCCCCTAATGGCACTCTTTCTCTGAGCCCTCCTCCTCCTCCTCCTCCTCCTGTGCTGCTGTGCACCCTGAGAAGGAAAGCAGTAATGCCAGATGGAGACGTGGTCAGCCTCATGTTGGGAGCCACAGTGCAGGATGGGCTGTTTGGACCCCACGCTCTGGCAGCAATTTGCCCACGGCGAAAATAACTCTCGGTCAGCCTGGAAATACAGTATGTTTCTAATGCACCTCCACCCGGACGACTGATGGCACAATCTCTGCAAAGAGCAGAGGAAAATACCTATTCCTAGCTCCATGGCCATATTTGGCAATGACTTCAGGAAAAGGAAATAACTCTACCCATGTCACCCTCCCTTCTTCGCTGGTTATTTTTGACCTTCCCCCTACAGCTCCCTTGACCCCAAGCTCCTCTGTACTCCTTTTGATAAACATCAAATGGCTTTTTTTCCCCCCAAACTAAATTACTTTTATGGTCTAAAGAGTCTAAGGCATCCCAGCTTCTGAGATGAGTGTTAAGATGCAGCCATGTATACAAATGCATCCCCGGTGGTTAACCCATTCGGCATATTGAGGCTATGAAATTGAATGTTTATTCACAACTTGCATGAGGGCATGTTTACCCTCTGGGTCATCATGAAATAAGGTCATCGAGCATGGTTGCGTAATTATTTGTACGCACTACACATTCAGCGCATGGGTCTATTAATAGATCACATGTATAAACCGGCTGTTGCTTTATGTGTCAACCTGATTTATTCTTCCCATCCTAATACACCTGAGGGTCATTTATAAGAACTGACAAAAAGGTGGGAGAGGAGCTCGATCATTCGAAACCAGGCCTTTTGATGGATGTCTCAGAGAATATTGAGGCCACCAACAGTCTTCCGCCCATTTTCTTCTTCCTTTGCATAAGATGATACGCACAGGGGCATTGTGTCGTGATGGATCATTTCCATGTTTCAGATAAAAGCCGTAGTCAGCAGTACAGCTGTGAGGATGGAAGGATTGGTCAGTTTATCAGTCGGATTTTGTGCATGACTCAAATATCTATGATTGCAATGGAATTTGTTGCAGACTTTTGTGGTCCCCAGAAGATGAACCAGTTAAAATTTCCACTTGTTGAACACGTCAGTTAAAGGGAAACTTTGCTAATTTTATTCCAACTTCTGTCATTGCAGTGGCTTCCCTTCTTGCTGTCAGCACACAGTCAGCCCAAACGCATAACCAGCCACACAAGGGCTGGTTAAAAATCTGCAAATTTGCCCTCTAATAAAAAGACTAATGAGCAAGTATTCCAGGTACAAAGGATTTCCATATACAGGGGCATTCTTTTGCATAAGGCCAGTCTGGCATTGCCGCAAGGTTGCCAAATCGGGTCAAAAAAACGTGAAAGTAGCTTGAATTTTGTCACCACGTGATGTCATCCAGCAAAGCAATGCATTGGTCACTTTGCATCACCGTGAGCATTCTTGGCAGACTTTCTAATCTTGGAATTGATCAACTGTTGGCCTGACACGATGTTGCCTCTGCAGGCAAGAGCCAATTTACATTTCAGGGGCTCCAATGTAGAGCTGACTGATATGGGATTTTTGAGACGGATGCTGATTTCAGTGGGGGGAAATTCATCCATAACCAATATGGTGTCCGATATAGTCGTATTTTCTAAGCTGTAATGAAAATAGACCTTTTTTTACATCAATACAGTTAAATTTGACAAATATTTTATACATATATAGTTGTAAATTCCTGTGTCAGAGAAGTATAAACCACAGTACAGTGTTTTTTGCATCTAATAAGCCTTCAGATTTGTGAATCAGCAGGTCAGACCAGATTGTATTCCAAGTCTCAACAACACACTAAAACCACTAAAAACAAAACCACTCCAGATTGTTGGTTAATGACTAGTTGCACATACTGGAACTTTTCCGGCTGAAACCTTATAAAAATGATCATGTCAACCTTGATGTATCACCATATTGTTTTTTTTTGTTTTTTTCTGTATGTGTGTGTTAATTACTGACCACCCGTTAAAACAGTTCCAACCCACTTCAGAGGACCTTAGTGGGCACTGAGTGGTTGGCATGGTGCCGGCCTCGTGTCACTGCTTCTCTGGCATTCCATGCTGCCTGTTTTCCGCTGCCACCTCCTCCCCGTGAGTGGGCACTCTGCTGGGAGAGGCCAGATGAGTAGGCTGGTGTTGGAGATACTGTGCCGTCTTCACTTCACACCTGACTGACACAGCGCCGTGCTTTCATATTGTGCTGCAGCAAATAATTTCACACACCTTAGGAAAGCTGTTTCTTTCCCTCACACAGTACATTTACAATACAGTTTTTTTAAGCTGTTTGAGTGACACAATGTGCATCTGTGTAACTGCAGAATAAGCAAAAATTCTCACCAAAGATTACGAAATCCAAGAAGAAGTAATGCAACAAAAACAGAAAAGCACTTACAGGAAAAATGGTATGATTCACAGTAAAAAAAAAAAAAAAAAAGGAGATTTTCCCACTGTGTTTACAGTTTTCAGCATAATTTTGAAGCCACATTTTATTTCCAACCAATTTTATTTTAGAATTTCCTCACCATATATACATAAATTATAATGACTAATTGATTAGTTGACTAATCGTTGTAGCTCTAATCCAAAGTGGTGGACCGACCCGCCGATCAACAGAAAAACCAGCCAACATTGCCATCCCTAAAGCCACAACACTAGTGCACTAACTAAATAACAATTAAACTGTTAGGTCAGTCAATGGCTGGGTCTCCACTCTGACGTAATTACATCCACAGTGAATCCTTTGGTGTTTTGTGGCCAAATGAAAAGCCCTAACCTGCCCATGAAACCATTAGAGAGCATAGTACACCGTGTTCCTGGGAGAGTGGAGACATTCTGCCTCGAGATCCTTAAATTATCTTTTTTTTTGGGACTCGGTGTGTTTAAAAGTGAACAGGAAGAGAGACGGCTGAATAGTGGAGAGTAGGCGAAGTTGTCATTCTGTGGTAGAAGACTGCATTAGTGGTACTGAATTACAATAGAGACTCCTCAAATATTCAATCCCTCCCCAAGAAGGACCACTTTGCCCCCAGGAACTAACTGTGCTAAAAGGTTGTGTGTTTGTTTGCATGTGCGCTGCCTTTGATTCGATCGCTCGCCATTCTTAACCATCCATCAGACGTGGTTGTTGACGTCAGGGTGTTTTGTGTTGCATGTCTCCTTGAGTCTTATGCAAGCATTAAACATTTGCCTTCACAATGCGGCGTGTGACTCCTTCCTGTGCATTATCAGCACTTCCTGTCATTAGCAGGAAGTCTGGATGTGATTGAAATAGATGGACACCGGAGTGCTATTGACATAGACAGAGACAGTAAGGTCATTATTGCTTTGCCCAGAGGAGAAAGACCTCTCCTAGGTCTCTTAAGTGCCTCTCCTTCTACTTTACCATCATCTGAATCCTCTTGTCACCGCTGGCCGTCTGGAAGACAGTCTCCATCAGAACCAGAGTGGTATTGAGATGTGTCAAAGCCGCAGCAGGAGATGCCTGTCATGGTTAGAGAGTTCTGATAGGTCGGTGTCATAGGGAATCACATTCACTGTCCATGTCAAGCATAAGGGGATGTGAGCAGTTTATCTTTAGTAAATATAATCCGCCAGAATTCCTTCGTCCAAGACCGCAAGAAAGGCAGTTTCCAAAACTTTCCAGGCTCCTTCATCTCAGCAGGAGCATGGCTGCTGCTGCTGGATGTTTCTAACTTGAACATAGCCATACGGACACCGTGTTTGAACCCACAGTAGTCATGCTTGACTGTGTTTGCGCTCGCAGGCTAGCTGTGTGCTCACATACCATAATTAGCGTAATGAGTTATTTATAGCCAGCTGTGGAATTAGCTGTGGAATTGCCAGGCAGCCTCAGGGCTGATTAAGCCACTTGCCAATCAATTATTTATGGCTTCCTGGAGAAGAGTAGCTTGTCCTCTTTTGTATGCAGCACCATGGCAACACAACAGGAAGCAGAAAGCCCGTGGAGAGGAAGTAGACCCTGTGATAGAATCAGCTGTGCCATCCCCGTCTGCAGCGTCTCCCCCCTTCTTACTCACATCCACACACGGTGCTCTAATCTAAACCATACTTTTATTAGGAGCCCTCTATGAACTCCCGAGACCCAATAAAAGGTGTTTATGTTCTGTATTTGAGGGAAAATAAGTAAACTGGAAGGATGAAATTAGATTATTCCCAGTTGGCGAGATGGAAGGACTCACTGAAGTGTGTTTTTTTTTTTTATTCAGTCACTGTGAGATCAGGTAAACTACCTCTGGATGATAATAAACAGAGTTAATGAGGTTCTCGGGGTCACAGGAACTTCTATTTCACACTCTCTAATTGTTTCGGGAAGGAAAAATCCCAAGAGGTAGTGTATTCCAAGCCTTCATGGCCCTGAATGGAGAGTTTTCTGTCATATTTTGGTGAAATGTACGACTTCAACAACAGAACGTCTTCCACTGCAGAATTGTAATTCCGTGTGAAACTATTGCCTGTCATATTATGGTTGCCACATCCTCCCCATGAGTAAGGGTGAATCACTGGCTTGTCAATCTGGCAGCCAAAAGCAGCTGAGTATTTTTTTTTGTGTGTGAGTGCAGAACAAATCACTCCCAATTGTGAAATGTCCTTTCTGAAATGACAGAGTACCATGCAAAAGTCTTTTAAAAAAATCCTTTCACCTGTTCTTGCCATTAGTTATCTTCTCTCTCTCTTCCTGCATGTCTTTCTTTCTCTTCCCTACCACATGGACACACACTCCCACAGATCAAGGCAGACACATCAACCAGTCAGTAGGATAACAGTACATAACAGTCCAGTGAAAGTGAGCGCAGCCTGTTCTTTTCACCTCATAAAGTAATCGGACGAAGTCTACCCTCTGCATGTCAGCGAGGGCAGAGCGGCGCTTTGAGGCAAATTTCAATCAGTCTGTCTCACTCCTACACAGTTGGTTCGCTTCTGGCTGTGTGGGAGGCCCACAGGACATTGCCACGGGCTGTATCTTCACAGATCTGCCACAAATTGAATCTGAAATCTAAAATCCTCGGCAGTTTCTTCCTTATCCACTTTTCTCTACTTATATAAACCAATGTCTCTCCAGAAATTGCTGATCCTAAAGTTTGCAAACTAAATCTGTGCAAAGTTTCCCAAACAGCAGCAAACAGCAAAAACGACAAGCCCAAATTCTGACACAGGAGGCTTGTATTAGTGTCTCTCTACCTGCTGTACAGAAAAACATGGAGCAGGCACAGTCTGTAAACATGTCACATCTGAAAAGTCATGTGTAAGCAATATGGTACTAAAATAGATTCATTAGTGAGTGATTTGACAGATGGTTAGACAATTAAATAATCAATTAATTGTTGACTGTAGCCCGACTGATGAGAGATTTTTGATGCTGATAATCATTTTAGAGGGGAAAAATACACCCAGAAGGCTTTTCTTTAACAGATGACTTAACAATGAAATAACATTGTTATACATTATTATCAGTATACATCAATGTACTATATCAGTTCTAGAAATGAACACTGAGAAATGAATTATAATTAAATAAATATCCAAATAAATACATTATATACTGTATGTTCAATATTACTCAGTAGCTGACCATATTAATTAAGAAAAAAAGAAAAAAAAAGCCATATGAAACTATTTCTAAATCATGCCTAGCATCATTTTCTGCATTATATTTTTTTTGTAAAAAAAAAGACAACAAAAGTTTTAATATCAATACTGATATCGATATGGCCAGTATCGTCCGGCCGATAAATCTGTCAGGCTCTAGATTCAAGCAAAAACTACTGAAAATTAACAGTCAATTATTTAAAAAAAGACAACTAAATGATCCCTATTTGCATGTCAAAGAAATTGTAAAAAATCTTGGGAAATCCACATATTTCCTTTTTTTTTCATTTTTACACGCAAAATATGAAACTTCAGCAGCAGCTGGTTAGCTTAGTTTAGCTTAGCTTAGCTTAGGTGGTAACAAAACCAGCTCTAAGACTCACTAATGAACACATATCTTGCCAGTCTAATCTGTACTCAACCTAATGTGTAAAAACAACAGGTTTTAGTTCACAGGGGACATATATGCAGGACTAGCTTAAGCTAACAGAGCGGTAAGGCTAGCAGCTATTGTACCATATTTCCCAAAACTGTTCTTTTAAAAAAAAAACATATTTCAAACAAAATGAAATGAACAAAGATGACCCCGAGGCATTCAACAGAAGTAAACTTCTACTTTCAATGTGAAATAAATTGTCACATCACATACTCCCATGTGTATTTCTTATCACTTCCTGACTCCTTTTCTCACTTTCTTTCTCACATTATTCCTCACCAAGCCGTGTATTCTTTGACACAGAAGGACATCTGTTTGCCCGGAGACTCATCATTCCCAGCATGCCTGGCTGTTGCCCAGCTCTTTTTCCTACCTGCTGTCTGCCCGTTTGCAGACCAGTCATCACTTTCTCATTTACAGCGTTCAGTGAGAGGATGTACACACAGACGGAGCTGATATACAGATAAACATGCGCTTCCTATGTGATGACACGGACGCACATTTAGGTGCACGTTGAATATACCGTTTGTGTCCACACTCACAATGGTTTCAGTCTAAATAAACCTCTTAAGAGCAACACATACAAATCTCTCAGGTTCAGGCTAAAATAGAACAGAACATACAGAGTTTATTATGATAGCAAAAGACCATTGTGTCTTTAGACTAAGTGTATAGAAAAGAGAAAAGCTTTTATGTATGAATGAATAAGTGGTTTGAAATTGCAGTTTGTGTGCCAGTATTCACAGTGAGGAAATGCTCTTAAGATGATGTTTCCGTCAGATAAAAATGGTGCAGGTTGATGTAAGCACAGGTGGAGAACGCAGTGATTTCTGATGGAGCGATGCCTTATCTCCCGCTCCTTCCTGCTCCAATATTGTACCGCTGATACCATGAATTCAAAGCATAACCAAGAATGATCCGGCCTGCATATGTATTTCACACCCCAGTATTTTCCGTCGAACAGCAACTGTTGCTATACTTGTGTCTTGGAAGATTTCAATGTCTCAGAAAAATGGGAGAGTTTATTGAGCCTTAATGCATGCATGTAGATTTATATTTGGTAACATTTTTTTTTGCTTATGGTCATCAGTAATATAAAAAATAGCATAATAATACAATCACGAGCTGATATATTTGAGAGGCTGCAGATTAAGAGATCAAAATTTTATTTTAAACTGAATTTTTTTAATATTAATAAATCAAAGAAGCCCCAGCACCACACTTATGTGCATAATAATGTTATTTTCAAAAAAATAAATATTACACAGCAAAAAAAGTCACCCCCACAAAACATGTCCTATCAAATAAATAGCTGGCTGTATTGGTGCAGCCATCCAATGTGTATCCTGTTTGTAAGAAATCCTGTACAGTTTAGGATATTCTTAATGCGGTCCTGGCTTATGTGCTCTTGGGAGCCAACTGTTGCTCAGACACCTGTCCCTTTGCTCCCCTTCAGCCTACATAACCCACACAGTAGGCCTGCACCTGTTACTCATGTCGATTTGTGTCATGCTGGTCCGCAGCCGCTCTGTCTTGCACCTCTTCGACACAGTTAGTTTATTTTTTGTGTTCAGGAACTTCTGGAAGTCTCCCACAATGACCTCCACGTTCAGGTTAGATTGAGCTATCAGACGTGAATTTTAACTATTTGTCCACATGTCTGTTCCATTCATAGTCATCTGTCCTAGTTAGATTGTCTCACACTTAAATGTCTCTGTGTGCCTTGTTGACTGTCCACATTTCCTTCTACAGTACACACACACACTCACACACACACACACACACACACACACACACACACACACACTGCTTGGCCTTCGCCCCTTACATCATGTTTCCATTGCTCAATGAAAGCCGACCTGTATCATGTACAGCCGTTGTTGTCACCGAGACACAAATGAACAAACTCTCTGTCTCGTCTTTGGTCATTTCTATCTCTTCCCTCAATCTCTTCAAAGGCATTTTCTTTAAAAGGAAAGTGGGACTCAAGTCGGTTGAACCATGCAAAATACTTGCAGCTCTAATACGCATTAACACACACTTTTTATACACAGAAGTTCTCATGCTTTTTAGAAAATCTTTCACACACACCCACGGCCCTGTGACTCTTATTTCTATTCTGAATTCATTAACATATTTGCATAATCTCATTTCCAGCAGTCAAAAAGACATATTAACTTCTGTTTAACTCGATTGACTCACGTGTTTATGAGCTAGTTTAATAAATCTGCACGCTTTTAATTTCCATCACATTCCCTTTTTTCCCCAACTGCACATAAGCGTGCCTCGCAGGGCTCCACAGGCCATTTCTAGCAATTTAGCCTCAGTTAATTACTGATCAATAACCACCCAAACGGCTTTAAAGGAGGCCTGCAAGCACACACACACACACACACACAGAAACACACATTCCTCCTGCTTGTTTTATCCAATTAAATCCATCATAAAGATTCCAAGGCAAGTGTATAATAGGAACACAATATCTCGGCAGTCATTATCCGAGCCGGGTTGGCCTGGTTCTCATTACCTGGAGACCTCGCAGGAGCTACCAGCCCTACACACACTCTCTCTACACACGCAGATGTACAGTACTTATGGGTAGCTTCTCACTAATTTGAGACCTGGTTAAAAATGTGGAAAATGCTCAGTGTCAGCACAGCGGCTTGTAAAATGTCCTCTGAATTCCTGTATCAGCAGCTGACAGGCATGTACAGAGGGAGGAAAAGGGCAGTCACAAATGCATTTCATATGATCTCTGCTGTGTATTTGAGCAGCCGCAGTATGATTGTATTTGTGTGTGTGTGTGTGTGTTTTTCTCCCCAGCCCCGAGGCATTGTGAATCTATCGGCTTCTGTTGATACAGATTTGTTTTTAGCCCTCCATTAGACGGTCACACTCACACAGACGCACACAAATATCTATTTACCCTGATGTGTTGACCATTAGGGTTTGTTTAACCTCAACAACCCGCCCGCTGCAGACATGTGCTCATACATATCACAGACACGACCACACACGGGTACTGTATGTAAATGTGCAATGGCTGAGACAACACACACACTATTGTAATGCATTTAAAGGTGGAAAGTGAGCGGCCCTGTCCATTGCCTTGGAAACGGCAGGTTGGCCGGTGGAGGTAGTAGCTGTGCAGCGTAATGATGTTATCACTGGACCCGGGGGTCAGTTCAGGACAGACCCCTACAGACCTACTGTACACACACACAGAGACACACATGCTGGCTGGCGATCTGCATTCTTTAAGGACGGAAAAGAAGGTTTAAGTCCAAAAATTTGAATTTTCCCAGAAGAATGTGTGACAGTTGGCTGCCGTTTGAATTCTTGCTGCAGTATGAGCAGTGTGCTGCAACTGACAGGATGTAGATGAAACCCACAAATCGATATAACAACATATTTAAAGTGCTTCTTTATAGAGAGCAAATGATGAATCATGTATTTTTGCAGTCCAACCTGAAAGTATCACCAGAGTATTCTCCTACAGGATTTTTGTATTGGATTTTGGATCATTGCAGAAAAAAAGCTCTGATGATGTTTTGTTCAGCAGGATAATCTTCACAAATGAACACCACTTTTATGGTGATTGAAGCTTTAACGCAGCCGACAAGTGAAAAGCTAACACTATGCTATAGCGAACTACTCCACGGTTGCATAACTTGAAAGTCAGTACCGTTAGCTTTAGACGATCTCCGACAAGCTAACCAGTGTTTTAACGAGCTTTTGAAACCTTAGCTGTATAAACTATTTATTAACCTAAGCTAAAATCTTTGCAAGAGCCCTGAAAATCACCACTACAGACTGTAAGGTCGATAACTCATTTAGCCACTTGTTAGCAACCGCCTTTTTAAGGACATGAAAACTTTCAAAATTCACAAGTGGGGGTGTTACATACATATTTTATGTTGTACAACAGTACGTGAACATGTGATGTGATAACCACAGGCCTTATTTCAGGCATCTAACCACCAACCCATTTAAATTCCTCATTGAGTTGGAGAGGAGAGAACCCAGGGCTCTAAAATGCTAACTTACTTCCTGGTTTAAGAACTCATTCCTGTGGTGCTGTATATCTCCAGCTATCACTTCCCATGAACAGTTTATATGCACTCACATAGACATTTATACATATACACTTTCCCCATCAAAATAAGCTCATATATGCAGGTTTTTTAAATGCTGGAAAACCTGCAAAAATAGGCCATAGACTCCTTTCCCATTGCCAAAAGACAAGTACGGCTCTCTGTTTCTTTTCTGATGTGTCATGTTTGACGTCACAAAGGCTCCGGAAATAGGTTTGGTAATCAGTAGAAAGCAGCAGGGAGGCCAGTAAAAATGTTACAGTTGTTTATTTCTGTTACTTTTTCAGTCCCTCTTTCAAACTCAGTGCAGATCAATTGGGAACAATGTTTGAGCACCGTTCGGACAGAGACAAACAGGATTTGTGGCTGAAATGACAAAGGGTCACCAATTTATGAACGTATCACAAGCATTGCACTAGAAAACATGCTGCTGTTCTCTAACATGCTGATTTTCTATTTACACTCTTTTATTTGTTCCTAAACAGAAGATTATTATTTAAGATGATCATTTAAGCCTTATCATTGCGTTTTTCACTATACATTTGTTATGGTTCTGGGACTTGAGTTTAAATTTTGTTCTCCCCATGTGAAAACATGTTTTTTGAATTACAATAAATTCACCTTTTTTGCATGAAAAAAGGTTGTAGGTTTGCTATTTGAATGTCAGCTTGGCCTCTTACGATTTAATCTTTTTTTATAGACCCAATTATGAATCCGCTAACACAGAAAAAATCTGCAGATTTCGAGATGTAATTGTCTTTTTTTGGTGTCTACTTACTCATGAATTACAACACTTGATGTCTTTAGAGCTCTGTAACATCCATCTGTAGTATCAGCTGTGAGAAAATGTCTCAAAAATGTGTTGAGCCGATGAGTAAAACACACACAGAAGAGCATCTTCCTACACATTCATTTCACAAGTCAGGTAAAAAGAAAGATGATTGTTTCTTTCACATCTTTGGACGTCTTTTCTCAGTCTGTCAACCTGAGAAAAGACGTGAGCTGAAGTGGAAGAAACTTGTCTATTATCTGTCAGCCGCATTATTACCCATGGTGCACCTCCACCTCCACACTGTCTGCCAGTTCATCCCTCGCCCGGCGCCCATCCTCCCTGCCCGTTCTCGTTTCACCGCGGGGGTGACACAGACCAGGGGGGTGAATTGTATTTTTGGTCAATTCACATTTAATGCCCTCAAATCATAACATAAACTGAAACTGGTGTTTATTCTTTGCTCACAGGGACATTCAGTCTTTATTATACTGCTCCCCATTCCAGCCTTCATCCCTGCAATTTCACATTCCTCCATCCTTTTTTCCTCCTAATCGACATTCTTTCAGGCACAGCGGCTCATTTACACTCTCACTTTGCTTCTCACTCACTACTCGTTTTCTCTCTCTTCCTCTTTCTCTCCCTTCCCCCCAGAATCATTGTGGCCTTTCTTGGCCTCATTATTCTACAAAGTGTTGAAGATGGTCTGTCATTTTTTGTACTGCAGCAAAGTGAATCGTTATTGCTCAGAAAATGTCATCCATACCTTGTGCTGATTCTATTTTATTAAACAGTAATATTTATATTTTTGTCTTGGTTAAAAGTCGATAAAGACACGCTCTCAGTTTTACCTGTCTGCTCTTATAAGCTGAACAAGTAGTTTGATGTGGAGTACCAGTGGATTTAGAGTCATCTAGAGCCTGTAGGTCAGTGATACTCAACATATGGCTTGGGGGCCAGGTATGGCACGTGTTATAGCGCAAGATTGCCCATTAATCACTTACTGATTCCAAATGAAAATAATTAGACTCACCATGGAAATTTGCCATGGCACTTTTAAGCAGCTGCACCTGTATACAGGGTAGATTCATAATGACATGAATCAGCAGCCCTTTTCATACTTTGTTTCCACAAAAGTGCTCTTTCTATCATTACTGATTCCTGCTTTAAAGCTTTATATCTGCGTCCATTCACATTGCACTCTGAAGTGGGAGGAGACGGTGGTACAATACAATAAGCAATAAGGTGCTATTTATTAAGTGATCTCCATAAGTTACAAGTTGCAGAGTTCTGATCACGCCCAGTCCAAGTGGATTCATATTGAGGATCCACCAGTTGTTTGTTCTTTCTATATTTCAACATTATAAATATTCAGAGTACCCTTAAAGAAGGCCTGCATCTAAATCATCAAAGCCTCTCCCAAAGCCTATTTTATGCATATTTGACATGGATGAGGTTTGGCATTATGAAAATACAGTTGCATCACAGCTCTTTCTTTAAAAGCCCTCCATAATATTTTGTTTACCCGTGGAGAGAAGATTTTCAATGTGGAACTTTCAGAACAGAGTTTCGCCTTCTGCTTCTTCTCATTACACATGTTGACAGTTATTAATATCCCGAATGTCCTCTGTGAGTGTGTGTGTGTGTGTACGAGCATGTGTGTACATACTTGTGTTGGAATGATAATGTTAATGAGCCGTGGGCATGTGTCTCTTAGTTATTTATAAAGTGTTTTGTGCTCAAGGGTAGGCACAATCCCCCGCCCCTATCCTGTTACGTTCATGTCCCAGTGAGGACACAGCACGCTCACTCTCGTGTTGCTTTCCAGGGTTGTCCTGTGTCTGTCAAAAAATTTATTCAGATATCAACATGTGTTGCTCAGTGTGGAGATTGCTTACCTCAATCAGTTGATTCATCAGGGTTTTTTTGTTTAAGGGGAGACCCTACTGACAAAAAAAGGTTTTTCATGCACTGGTCAGTATTGAGGTTTTGGTTTATTTTTCTCCCAAAATATTGGATAAAATTCAATGAGCTTTTTCTCCTCCTCTGAGCCATAAATCTCAACTTCAGCTAAACTTACAGACACCAAACTCAGGAGTTTTATTCCTAACTGTATTCTGAAGGTTTGTACAGAGGGGTTTCTCTATATAGCATTCATACCCTGATTTATATAACATTTTGTTCCTAAAAACACGACAAAATTAGATTTTTTTAATGACTTTTGGCAGTATTTTCTGATTTATGAAATGATAAAAGGAGAATTTCCTATTGTAAAAAAAAAATGAATTTAATATACCCACAAACTAAAATAACAACTTTGAAATATGCTTATCTAGTGTTATGATTTATGTCCTGGAAATATATGTAAATTAGTGCATATCTTATGAGTTCACGCCTCATTTGCATATCTAAACATAACATTTCAGAAAACTTGTAATGCAAAATAATATATAAGCCATTTGCATATAAATATGTAAATGGAAAACTGGGTAAGTTTCATATTAATATCTATAAGTTTTCTTTTTAAATATTCCCCTGTAGTGTCTCCCCTTAAATGAATTCAGATCTTTGTGTGTTTGTGTCTCAGACCAAGAGACTTGTGAAGTTCTGAGCGAGTGATGCTACCTTTGATTCTATCGCAGGGGTCACATCCTCTCTACAGGCGCACTGCTTCCTGTTGTGTCGCCATGGCGACGCCGCACACAATAAAAAAAGGACGAGCTACTCTCTCCTCCTTGAAGCCGTAAGCTGTGTTTGCCTTACACGTCGCCACACGGAAACAAGCGCAGCGAGACAAATGCACACACTCGGGAGCAGAGATCACACACACATTTGCTCCGTTCAGTTATAAATACTCATGTGCACCAAAACAGCAGCAGCATATTATTGCAACACAAGAGACTCATCTAGTTACGGGTTTATATGATCAGTTAAGCCATGCTGGCATGCCAGCCGTGTTAACTTACTAGAAAATAGGTCACTATATTGAGATATTCACCAATCACATCACGGTGGATTACCAGATGCAGCCACAGCACATCGGGACATTAGATATTGAAAATTAACCGGAGGATTTGGTAACAATAAAAACATTTCCCATAATGTGACCACATCAGAGGCTGCGGTGGTTTCATGCATTAGGGTGCAATTGTGTTTGACACCAAAGTGCTGCCGTGGTCTTTTTGAAAACTCGCGAGCTCGAATTCACAGGCAATCTGTTTCACTCATTTGTCGAAAACTTTCAGTCTGTGTCGGTGAACGTGAAAGATTGCAAGGAGCAGATGAAATATTTCACACAGAATTAATGAATTAATTGTTGTTGTTGCTAATCATTCCGGCGTTTTCGGCAGGCGAGAACTTAAAGCCCCTTATATTCTTCAAATATCACAGATTTGCTGCAGCAGCGCTTATCAGCGTCCAGCAGAGCGAGGTTTCCATTCAAACCATGCTGACGCCATCATTTAGCAAACATAAACCATACATTCATATAGTATTGTGCTCCATTGCTATTGTGTCACATCCACAGAGGAAGGTGGACGTGCAGCGAGCAGCTAAGCTCCGGGATGTAAAGCTAAAATGACCTGTAGGTGTAAGCAGCAGTGTGTGTTCAGCTGAGTGTGGGTCTATCTGCGGGGGCTGCTTAAGTATCCTCATTTCCAACACGAGAGCCGCTGTCATTCTCCATGAATACATTTAAATAAAGATGAAGATTTAAACAAAATATTCCCACCCCTGATGTCCCATCCGTGTCTACCCACAATTCAGCTGGTGTTTCATCTGAAGAGGAGTCGACCCGGGGGGTGACGCCGCCGCCACCGGTGGGTTATTCTGCCCGTGATGACTCATCAATCACTGTCAGTAGTTAAATATCCAATCAGAGGGACCTTGCCAGTGTCACGTCCAATCCGATCGATGGGAGAATTTTTCATCTTCCTGTTTAATCAGACTGGAGATGTCAAATATCTCTCCTATCAAAATATGTCATCTGTTCAGGGCCAGATATGGGCTTTTCCACCTATAGAATGCTTTGTCTTAAATTACTTCATTTATGACGGCTAATGGAAATTTCCAAACATGTTGATGGTTCTCATGCTGCACACAAATGACACATCCACACTTTGCTAGAGGGAGTCTGGTGACGAAAACAATAGAAGCAGTAGATTCTCTTCTACTGTGAGTACAGAGCCAAATAGTTCCTTGTTTCAGACCTTGAAATGTAAGGATTCGCTGCTCATTTTAATTTATAAAACAGTCAATAGAATATCTTTAAACTAGAGCCGATTAAAAGAATCTTGATTAATTACGTAATTGATTGCAAATTAATCACACACTTGACATATGCTTACTTTATGCAAATATATGTCGATGTTTAATTGGAAATCGATTAAAAAAAAAACAGTTTGAGAACTATAATTGTATTCATGGAACAGAACTTCACTTTATTAACAACTGTTTCTCACTGCTGGTCCAAATAATGCACTGTCACCCCGAGGTAGTGACAGTGCATTATTTGGGTTGCACTGAGGGATTTGTCCCAACTACTCTGCTACTTCTTGGTGCTCAAAGGTCATTCAGAAGTGCAGTAGTTGGATGCCATATATGTTTTCCGATTTGCACTGATATCAGAACATCTTTTTTATAGAAGGTATAATGCAGAAAACGATCCTTAGGATGATTTAGAAATTGGCTCAAGTTGTTTTATTTTTATTTATTCTTCATTTAAAATGGTATTTGATAATACGTTGTCTTTCTATTGCATAAAAATATTCTTTAATAAAGTTATATATTTAAGAAAGCTGCCTGTTAAGTACCTTTCCATCGTCACATCGGTGCAAAATCTTTTTTATTCCAGCTCATAAATTCACTATATTGGCTGCCATATTAGTGAATTTTCTCAAAAAAGTGTCTCAAAAGATCTCAGCAGACTTCTGAGTCAAGGCCAGCAATGACTGCAACATAGATACCCCAACAGCAGACATTCAACTAATCCTTCAAAATAATAAATCACGTCAATAGATTGTGTATTTAATGTGTTCGGTTATCTTCATTCCTGTACTATGCAACTATCATGGTGTGAATATAAGAGTACAAATGAAGTGCGTCACAAGAGGTATCCATTGGGGTGCAGCCAGACAATGTGTCATTCAAGACTTGGGAAATGGATTTGCAGAAATCATTTCACTGACATGACACTGAATGTGCAATCTGAGGGTGTTGAATGGAAGTGAGATTTCATGGCGCAGCATTATCAGTGCTGCAGCAGAGACTGAACGAGGCTTTTTTGTTGCAGGGGAGATGAAATTGTTTATGGTCAAGGCTTTATATACTGTTGGACTGTAAGTATAGTGTTGCTGCTATAGTGCTGTTTCATGTTTATACCTTTGGTGACCTTTTCTTGACTAAATAGCCTCCCATATGTACAGAAAACCACATATAGAAGCACTTTGTAAGTCACACTGGTTTAGCAGGTGCAGTCTGCATTCTGAGCTCTGCTGTCAACGTTGGTTACTGGTCATAATTTCTGTTTTGATTGCAGTTATATAGAAAAGTAGACCTGTGGGAGTTGGGAATCAGACATTTCTCTGGCTGTGTTAGATATTAATAATTAAGCTGCCAACTCTACCAACTACCCTGCATTTTTGTCAAGATTTCAACCTATTAATTAGAATCAACAGTAGCCGTATTCAAGTGCACCTTGTAATATATGCGGACAGTTCCGCTGCCTGCATGGCTTGATATAAATTGTATATTTGCTGATGAACTAATCAGCAATCCATTGTCAAGTTTGTGCAAACACTGTAGAACCACGTATTTGACTTGCTGGATACTGAGAAGTCTGCAAAGCCCACACCTCAGTGACAGTTTCAATTGGTCTTTCTGACCAAACTTTGCTGATTTTAATGTCTTGAACAAATGGGAGGAATTCCAAATATTCAAATATTTTCAGTGTTTATTGAGCTTAGAAACAACAACATATTCCAGGTGATATAGCCCCATCAGTGATACACATGCATTATAAATATTCTGCAGTGTTGACAAAGCAGAGAAAGTCTAACCCAGAACACATGACGCTGACGCACGTAGGACAATCAGCCTCAATTGACAGTTGTGCTACAAGCAGGGGGCCCTGTCCCTTCCTGCAGGGAGAGAGGGCGCAGTGATACATAAAGTTCGGGGAAGTGGCAAGCTCCGGGCGAGGGGTGCTGTAAATCATATGGCCAGAGCTGCAAACCATCTTCACCCCCGGGCCTTTCCAAGCCAATCTAGATCACAGCTCAGTGACCGTCTCTGACCTCCCAAGTTGAATCCC
>CAFUXE010000761.1:18909-69263 GCA_903364295.1 Serranus cabrilla | reverse complement strand
AACATTATCCACCCAAAACTTTCAGTTTGCTATAGGCCTTTTCTCTGATAAACTGAAATAGAACTCTTTGAAAAGAAAAGAAAAAATAACCACCATTGCTGGCTCGAACTCTTGTTGAACTCCAACAGATACTTACGGTAAAAAAAACTGTACTAACTGCATAACAGAAACCCTGCCACACAGAGGAAAGCCTCTCATACACAAGCTAACACATATGGAACATCATGCGTTTTGTTTATATATAGGTGAACAACACATCAGGTTGTGAATCCTTTAGATTGTCAGTTACAAGCCAAAGATGTCACAGTCCTCCTCCACAGATTTCTCTTGTGAACATCACAGGCTTTTTGTGAATGACTGTCCCATTGTTACAGTTTGCTTTTTATCTACCGAGCCGTGAATGCATCCGCTTGTTCTCCCTATCTCGCGCTCATTTTCCCTGATAGTCACACTCACTCTGTACCAACACCTATTTCTTTCTGGCTGACTCACGATTCATATGCTCACATGGTATTGTGCTGCCAATTCATGATCGATTTCCTGGCAGATTTGAGCCCACACACCCACGGCCCCAAAGCTTTGCTATGTAATCACACAAAGTATGTTGGAAATCCTTTTAACTCTCACACCTAAAGGTTCATCGGCTATTGGCCCACTCGCTGATGACATTACCTGCAGTTTTGTGTACCTGCGGAAATCAATCGGCAGCCACTTAGAAGTGTGGGAGCTCTAATTAAATAAATGGAGCGCATCATTATTGGTGTTGGGGAATGGGACGAGGAGAACAATTAGATTGCAGAGGGCAGTGCAATCTGTCTTTTCGGGATCCCACCCTCGGCGCAGCCATGACTCAGTCACCCTCTCATGCACACATACACACTCTCTTTCTCACAGTCCATCAGGTGTGTGACTAAGCATGCCATTGTCAGTGTGACTGAGGATGAGCCTCACTAGTTCACCAGTCCCCCCACCCACCGTCCCTCCCACACACACACACACAGAGCCATCCCTGTTTCCCATCTGTCACCCTCTACTCAGCAGACAGCAGTGTCGCCTGTCAAAAGTGCTGGTCATTGATTGCTACTGTAAGGTGGGATGGGCCCTGCGGTATTGAATTTCGAATGACTGCAGTGAACTGTGGGGCTGGTGTGGGTAGCGGCAGCTGTTTGGGTACAGTGTTCTCTTTGTCGGGGCCAGCTGACTCAAAGATCTCATCATGGACAGTTAATATTTAGCTGTTGGATAATGGGCTGAATCATCCCACCCAATTCAAGTTATGAACCGTGAATTGGCAAAACTGAAGGCTGTCTTTACAGCTTTAGTACTGTACTCCCAAGTCTAAAGACCCACAAGAGACAGATAAAAAATAATAATAGCCAAAAATGGAGCAGCTGACTTACTTTATTTTAGCTTTTTATTCTGAGTGTGAGTAAAGCTCCAAAAATACTGGATACCACAATTTTAATGATGCTGTAAATGACCACTTCTTACAAACCCTGCAGACTTTCTTAAAAGTCTGTTTTGAGCAGCCCTTTCATTCATTTCATTTCCCCCTCATGCACCGAGTATCAGAAGCTTTTGCAATATGTGGCTGAACAATTTTATTTAAATTTGAAATAGCTGATTTATGGGTTGTTGTGTTTTTTTTGGCAACGTATCTGTAAACAAGTTGTGAACACAAAATAGACATTTTGTCACCTTTTAATATATCTAACGGTTGTGAACCACCCTTCATTTGGACCCATGATTGTGTCCATCTGGTGAATGTTCTCACTCAGCTCTGTTTTGGTTTCCACCAAGCGACAACCTCTGGTTTTTAAAATTGAAGTCACTGCGGGTCTTAAATCTGCACTGATTCTAATGGCCAGCAGGGGGCGTCTCCACGGGTTACTAAAAGAAATAAGATTGCATAGAAGTCTATAAGAAAACTGCCCTACTTCTCACTTGATTTATGACTCAGTAATCATTTTCCGAATGAGTTTATGGTCTGAGTCACTAGTTTCAAGTCTTCCTTATTACAGCATTTAGTAAATTATGGCAGGCACTCAAACTGCTAAATGTGCTGCTATGTTCACCAGCTAGCCACAAACCTTGATGCTGAGAAGGTAGTGTACAGGGTTCTTTAGAGCTTCTTCAGCGAGAACACAACTTCCTGTTGTGGCAGAAAATTATGTAATGAGAGCTCTTATGGTGAACCACAACAGTAGCGGTTCAGACAGTTAAACAATAGGCTACAGCTCTCTAGGTTCATCCCTGCAAGCAACTCCTCTTACATTGTCATCTGATACATTATGATAAAACTATTAATTGTGTATCGATGACGATAATGGCACTGCCGCTTAATTTTGGATTCAAAATGTGGTCCAATCAGAAGAACTTTGAACATGGACTAGCTTATTTGTTGGAGCACTTATATGGATTTATTCGAGTGCCACCATGTTTGTTTTCAATGTGGCCGTGTCCGGGTGAGCATCATGTTCCGTGTCTTCTGAGAAAGGTTCATGGGCCGACAACAGGAGGAGGAGGAGGAAAAGGAGGCTAAGGCCGAAGCAAGTCTCCATGTCCTACCGCATCCTCAGGTTACTCACCAGCCTCATCCATTATTACTGGCCCTCATTCATTATGGATGACCAGGTACAATGCCACATGGCTCCGGAACCGACGCTCCCAATGCTCTCCCCTTCCACCGCTAACACCACTGCAATCGCCACCGCCGCCCTGCCAGAAACCTCCACCACCCTGGAGCTTCTTTATCATCTCTCCGGCCTGCGACCTACATAAACAGGGAGCAGGGACAACATCTCATGGAGATGGAGGAAAGATGGGATGGTGAGACAGAAAACAAGAGGAAGGAAGTTGAGGATTGGGATGACGCAGAGCAGTGATTCAACAGGAGGTAGATAAGACGTACAAAAGGAGGGAAAGCATGGGATGATTCAGAACACTCCTAAAACAAGCCGTCACATTTATTTTATCTAGCTTGGTGTTCCTCCAGTTGATCGTGTCCATTTCACATCAGCACACCACAGTTTATACCTTGAGCAAACACTCTATCCATAATGATAGCAATTAGTATCTTCTAAAACTGGAACTGTGCTGGCTCGCAGCACATCCAGCATTAAGGTGCAGATAAAAACACTAATGATGACTTGCAGCCTCCCACCAGAGTCTCCCCTCTGTCCTTTTTTCCCTTTTATAGCAAGGAGTTCCTCGATGCTACTGCTCTGGGGAATGTATTAAGTCACTGCTCCCCTGCATTTGACAGTCAAGAGGCACTTGTTTGACATTGGGAAGTAAACTGGAAAGAACCCATGTTTTGTTCCAGCCTGGAGCACATCAACGGTCTTGGCTAATGTTTGCCAACCAGACCTTGAAAACAGCTAGATGTGCCGTTGTTAAAGTATAAAATACTATAACACACTCAGCAGGATTTTTCTCACATGTAATGGATAAAAGTCTGATAATGTAGTCATACCTTCAAAGATAAATTATTAGTGTGAAGTATATGAGTCATGAAACTTGCCAGTGAGTCTCACAGACACACAGGTTGTGAAAGCAATTCTTATGTTGGATTTAGTCAAGCCATGGTGTGGTTTTTAATTTGTGGAGGAATACATGAGGCCAGGCTGACATAAAATTCCTATTATGCAGTGGCATCCCATAACTTCTCACTCACAGGTTTTATCCCCACAACTGTAGTCAGCGCTCATTAACAGCCATGTGTCCTGCCAAGGTGTCCTTGAGAAAGATCCTGTAAGTCGCTAAGGACAAGCTTGTCAGATAGATGCCTGATTTATTCATGTAATATATCCCATCCCAGTTCTGGCTCCCTGTGACAACTCTGCCCACTCTTCCCTCTTTATTTCAGGGCGAGGGTAGCTCCAGCGTTAGCTCAGAGTTGCCATTACTTATTTGGACTCAGAACTCATGGAGAGACTGACTCTTCTGGGTGTTTTTGTAACTGGGCTATTGGAGCTGAAAGTAGGGTAGCCCTTAACTAGGCTATGAGCAGACTACTCCAACTAGGCTCATGTTGTCTGGTGGCTCTAATGAGGCTAAAGTCTGTTTCCCACAAAGTGAATCTAACCGCCAACTTGTCTGGCTTGGTGTCATTTAAAGGAAGTCTTCTACACTTTTGGAAATATGCTTATTAAAAAGTTAGATGAGGAGATTGATACCACTTTCATGTCTCTACAAGTGTGTTAAATTGCCAATTGGCCATTTAATGGGGGGTTATGTGCCAAGTAGTCTGGCTCATTTCCTTTATCTTTTCTTTTTCTGCATCCTACCTATTGTCATTTCAAACTCTTCACGTATGGTTGCTTGGTCAGGAGGCCTTGTCGTCACTTTTTAACGCACAGATTAGCCATAAGTGGCTTTTTGGACATGCAGGTCTGCCTGTGAAAATTAGGTGACATTGTATAAGGAGTGTGATTCTATGTAGGGATGAGGTCCAGGTGGATGGATGGGTTAAACAAACTTAAGACTTAAGCCCCATTTGTGGCCAATTACCCAGGAGACTTCCATCGAGTCCTGACTAAAAACAATCAAAAACACCCAGATTGTAATATTTTCAAACCTTAACTAAGTACATCCCAGCGTTAACCACGTGTTGAAATCTATTAAGAGTCCCCTGCATAAACAACCATGATGCTAAACTGGGACTCTGAGCTTTAAAAAGTGATGACAAGTGCCCCTGACTGAGCGTCCATATGTGGGAGTGAGAATGTGATATGGCACCTCGCCAAGAAACAATCCCTGAAATCCCTTGAGAGATATCCATTAATTCCTGAGCTTTAATGGTGCTTGGACAGAGCCACACTAGCTAATTCTCTTGACTTTATGCTAAGCTACATGTGTACTAAATGTAGAAACATAGTGATATCAGCCTAACTCCTGGAGAGAAAGCAAATGGGTGTTTTTCGCCCCAAATGCCTTGAAGCAGGGTCAGAGCTGAAGGGATGCAGGACGGACATCATACCAACAGAAAGTGCTTCTCACAAAGCTGCATTTCCTCCAAAACATCACAATTCATGATTTTGACTGGAACAAAGAGTTTTTTCCTGAAGAGAGAGTTAATCAGAAAGAAGAGTTGATGGAAAATCATCTTCAGCCCTTCAAAATGTCACACCTTTTATTAATGTAATTTTCACTCATTTTTTTCCCTCCGACACTGAATGTGTGAGTGGGCCAGTCATCTGCCACAGCAGTATTACTCAGTTCAGCTCACAGGACACTTTCCCGAGCACAAGAAACAAAGGCCAGTCTGTTTCTATGGTTTCTCACATACTGGAGATCTGAGTGGAATTTTACATAGACAAGGCTAATGGATACACTGCACCAGCCGACATTTAACAAATACCAAGGAAAGGTACGACGATGGAGAGAGCAACTTCAGTGCTCCGTTGCTGGATGCGAGCCATTCCACGGATACAATTTTAGCTATTACTTGTGTCATTTTGTTGCTCATTAGTGAAATGAGGCGTAGTTGTTACATCATAGATGGCTTGGGGTAAAAAAAAACCTTTCCAAGAAAACGCTCCGATGCCGAGTGGAGCCCAAACACCTCCTCCCGAAACACACTTGCCCTCCTGTAGGTCAAAACAGGAAGCCCACCAACGAGCTCTGACAAACATGCCCTCCTTTCTCCAGGCTCCTGATGCATCACACTAGGGATGGGTGTTTTTCTAAAGACAGAGCATTGGAAAACTCCTGCCTTGCCCTTCACATGACACACTAACAGAGAGGAAAGTTTCCATTAACGGTTGGGACAGCAGCTGAAGGTTGTGACTTTGGAGGAGAGGAAAGGCTGAAGGACAAGAGAGATTCATGGCAGTATTTTTCAGTAACATTAAACAAGCTGTGTTTAAAGTGAATAATGCAGTCTAGCACAAGGTAAACATTTCTGGAGAAGGATGGATGAAGGGAAAACCTTCGCGTCAACCAGATCACCACACAGTCCATCGGAAAGGTCATCTGTGCCTAAATAAATCCTAGAAAGTTTGTAATTAACGAACAGCAAATGGAAAATGGCAAAGTGCTTTTTCAAATGACTGCTCGGCATCAAATGTGTCGTGACTCAGAGGACTCGAACCACAGCTTTGTTGAACCTTGTCAGTGTGTTCTGTAATTTAATTGGAGGGCATGTTGTGTTCTTTTTAAACTTAAGTAGACCAAACTGACTTCTTCAATCGCACTGAACCAAGTCAGCACCAGTGTGTTCAGTCTTTATGCTCCCTTTGTGTGGGCCTTTTGAAGAAAAGTAGTCCTCGACCAAACCACAAAGCTGAAGCCATCAAATTATTAGTCATGCAGCTGATAATGCTCCAAGAGATGGACACAGTTGGTTGTAACCTTGAACATTTTTCTGTTAGAGAAAGCAATTTCGGCACCCTGTCATTCTGGCAGCCACAGTGGTTGGTAATTTGTCATTTTTACCCACAAAGTAAACAGAGTTGTTTCTTTCTTTCTGTGTTGGACTGACAAAAGTTCCCTCTCTCTCTCTGGTCTCTCAATCAGGACTGGAGAATCTAAGTTATGACTGGCTCTGGCTCTGTCCAGCCTCCCTTTCGCAGCAAAGTGACTGCCTTTTCCCCAGACGGGCCCAGGGTAATTGGAACAGTGGATTGAGGGGTAGGCACACACACGCAAACATACACACACACACAAACCCACACAGGTCATTACATTTACCACTAAGCATCCCCATAAGCCCAAGCAGGCATATCTGACATATCCATCTGCTATGGTAGGATCATGCTGGATCTGCCTCTCTCGCTCTTGCACACTCTCTCTCTTTCTCTAAATCGGGGTGAGGGGTGTGCCAGTGTGGTAATGATGATGGGGACATGACATGGAGCTAAGTAGGGCTATGATTTTACCCACATTTACATCACTTCTGGAGCAACATGTCATATTGGTTTTGCGCAATAAAATGAAAAAGACAGTTGAAATTCTGGAAATCCTTTAATCCTATAAGGATGACTGGTTCTTTATGGATTGTGTCTGGTGTTGCCCACATATTACAGATCCTCCCTTATTTTTTCTGCCTCGCCATCTTTGAGGGCATCGGCATTATATTTATTGCTCTAAAAGCTTGAAATTGGATTTTTGTTGGATGTTTTTTATAAATGCAATATCTGAGTTTTGGTGCTTTACATATGATGCCATACAGGCAGCTGGAGGCTGAGGGAAAGATTTGCATTGTTCCAATTCATAAAATCAGGAATAAACAATTACCCTTTTTGCGTCCTTTTTATGCCGCACATAAAGTGGACAAGTAAAGATGGCAGGTGGAGATCAGAAACATCCGTTTTAAGCAGTGATGGAAAAAGTATTCTGATTCTTTTAATTTAGTAAAAGCATTCAAAACTTACTTAAGTAAAAGTACAAAAATATCAACATCAAAATGTTCTCATTATGCATAATGGACCCTCTCAGATTGTTATATATATATATTCCAAATATATTATTAGATTATTTGTATTCATGCATTTATGTAAGCAGTGTTTTAATTTAGTAAAGGTAGGGCTAATTTGAACAACTTAATGTACTGTTATGAGGTTTCATTAAACAAAAGATGTCTAATCACTATAGACTGATGTAGTGCAGTTGAAATATAAAGTTACTTTAAGTACAGTACTTGAGTAAATGTATTTAGTTACATTCCACGTCTCGTCATAAATCTGCAGTAGCGGATTCGACTAAGATTAGATTAAAACTGTCCAGTATTTTGTAATGATGACTGTGTCCACACTGAGCATCTGTCACGTTTTCCCCTTAAATGGATCACAGCCAATATGTACTTAGTTTTTCTGACAATGCCTGCTGCAGGTTCATCCAACCCTTTTCTGTAGATCTCTATTTCCAGACCTTCAGTATATGGATTTATCACTTCCTGGCTGAATTCCGTGCGTCATGATGGTCACATGATTGCAAACAAGCTATTTCTTTTTCCTCGACTTATTTCTGTCCCTCACGTTACATTCTGCCTCTAATTGAAACCTTTCACCTCCCTCTCTCTCAACCAGAAACGCATATGTTCACTTGTTCTCTTTTCTGTGGTATGAAGGTCAAGGCCATTACCTACTGCAGGGCAAGGTGTGTGCTTGTGTGCATCATGAGCTCACATGTGCTCCAGGGTCCTGTTGCACTGAGAATCGTAGGTCCTAGTCTGTAACCCTCCCTTCCTCTCTTCCTCCCCGTGCCGTCTTTCCCTCCCAGGGGAAAAGCCCCCATGCGAAAGGGAAGAAATGGGGTGTAAAGGGCACCGAGTTCCCATTGGATCTCCTCCTCTATGCCCCATCTGTGCCCAGTCTATGCCACTCAGTTTTGGACATTGCGAGAGCTCTGTGTCGGCATGAGGAAGCAGGCACTTTTAATGTGCCCCTTCCCTCGCTCAGCACATTCTGTGGGTTAAGCAAAAATCAGATGTGGCACTGTAATTAAGTTGCCATTAATTGTTTTGCCTGGTCCCCGGTGGCACTGCTCACACTTTGGGGGAAGAGAACAGCAGATTTATAGGGCTGATGGGCTCCACGCCTAACTGAACAACTAAACACAGTGAAAACGATTCTTAATTACTGCCTGTTGCCACTAATTCACCCAAAGTCACCTCTGCCAAAAAGCTAACTAGCCCTCACCGTCCAGCTGCACTTAAGCACACAAGTTTCCTCTCTTTCGTTATTTGTGATAATATATGAACACATTAAAAAGGACCTATTATACTTTTCTGACATGTAATGTTAACATGTAAGTTCATGTTAAACATCGAGAAAGTGTTAAATAATGCTGTAAAAATATGCAACAGTGAGCAAAATCCTCAGGTTTTTCAATCACTCGTTTTTCTCAAACAGGTGTTTGAAGCTGTGAGCGATTCTTAAAAACATTTTTTAGCAGACTTTTGTTGATTTTAAACCTAAACCACACAAAGCTAGCATTTATTTCTGCGCTATTTTTGTCCTGTGTGTTTTGTTTTACACGTTCATTCCTGTTAGATTTATGGCAGCGTTTTCCATGCTCATCAATATACAACATGTAGCTACATGCTAACGTCAAGGAAACCTGTGATCTTGTTTTCCAGTTTTGTTAATTTCACACAATTGTGTCGTTTAAGGCAGTGTGACAAAAGTAGTATTTTCTAACATTTAAGCATGTAAACATGTTCTAGTCGAAAGCAAAATTACAAGATTGAAGCTGGAAATGAGCATATTACATCCCCTTTAAACAATCTCTTATCACGTGTACATCATTTTTAGCAAATCTTTGTTGTTTTTAAACCCGAACCACACAAAGCTAGCATTTGATTCTGCAGTATTTCTGTCTCGTATGTTTTGTTTTCCACTTTCATTCCAGTTAGACTAATGGCAGCGTTTTCCATGAGCGCTGCACTGAGTCTAAATGTGGAATCTCAGGTGGTTTCTCTGCCTTGGCCGTAATTGAATCAAGACTATTTATATGCCCTACATTTTATGACATGTAAATGTTCAGTGGCCTGAATGAAATACACTTTCCAGCTCCGCCGCTGGCCCGAGCCAAATGTAAATACAGAAGATATCGACGGAAAACAGACCATGGAAAACATGTCCTAGAGGGCAGTGGCACTACCCCCTCAACCCTGCTAACACCCTTCTTCGGCTCCTCTATGACTTCACACACACACAAGTTTATATGGTGCAGGCATACTATAACCATGCACTGCCTCTTCCACTCACACACCCTCATATAGGGCTGGGTGGGTCGCTGTCATGACAAAGTCTAACCTCAATGGGCACTTGAGGTGAATTATTGTTTGCGAGTGGAAACTTGGCCAGATAATCTCAATGCTGCTGGCTCAGGGCTGAGTAAGACCACTGTCTCCCTCCCTGCACACACACACACAAACACCCTATGCGCACACACAGCTTTTGTTTTACCATCTCTATTTCCAGTCCACTTATTTGCTGACTCTTTTACAATAACTCCTTGTCTGTCCTGCTTGTGCTTTTGCTCCATCTTTCTCTTCCTTTTCTACAACTTCTGTTTTTCTCTCCGCTGCTCTTTTCCCAACAACTCTGGCCCTCATCCTACAGGCCATTCACCTCTCTGTGGCTGCCCTCGCCACTGCCTGCAGTAAATTCCAGAGGTAGTTGGAAACACAAACATGCACAAGCCCAGGGCGAACAACTCAGTCATGATAGACCCCTCCTTAACACCACCGCACCTTCCACCACCACTCTCAGCTTTCCTTCACACAAGGGGTCTTTGTGTGTGTCTGTGTGTGTCTGTGTGTGTGTGTGACTGCTTCACAACGTCTCACTTCAGATTTTCTGTCAGATGTTTACCTGCATCATAGGTGTAATTCATGTGTCTGTGTCTCCGGTTGTTTTGCCAGTCAGCACAGTGTGAATGTTAATCATATAATTGATGACTCCTCCCGCAGACACACACCAATGTTTGGACTCTTGTGGATTTCAGGACAAATGTGATTACAGTAATTGTGGCAGACTAATGACGTGTTAGATAAGAAAGGTTTGTTATTACAACGTGCGAGACCCAGCCTTAATATAAACTTTGTCTGATTGATATAGCTACTGTCCTGCTTGAATAACAGCCCTGAACAGTTTAATGTTAACACAGCCTAAGGCCAAGAAGATGAAACATTCTCTAAACTAAGAAATACAAGCTGGGCTCAGTCTCCATGAAACAAGCAGCCTTTGCTCAATAGTTGGGTCATTCTTCAATATACTGTATAACAGAAATGACATGGAATTTATATTCATGTGTGACTGCTGGTCATATTCGTTCAACTGTTTGTTGTAACCATTGCTCAGCACTCTCTGTCCTGGGGCAGTCCTGGGCTGGCGTCAATATAGGGAGTTTGTACAGGCAGAAAAATGCGGTGGAAAATAATTCAGAGTTTAAATGGCGGATGTCAAAGAAGGGGTTCGTGTCCCATGTGAAAACAAAAGTAAACAACTTTTTACGTAACTTCCACGGCTTGTAGTTTATCAATCATGTTTTTTCGTAACTTCCATTTTTTACGAAAGTTACGGTAGTCATGTCACCCTTGTAAATACTTCACTGCCGGCATTTACGTACTTTTATTTACTGTTTAAACTGTCTTTATTACGCCCTTTTTACAACCGTGAACTGTACGTTTATACATAATGACGTGTGTGCTGTTTTTAGACCACTCTGCCGTGAAACGCTCGTATGTGTCATTTTAACAAACGCTTATATGTGCAGTTATGGGTGGTATTGACAAACTGTCTATTCTGTCGTTTGGGTTGGAGATCTTTTACTTTGATGACAGCATTGCACACTTCTGACATTCAGTCAGCTTCATGAGGTGGAATTTACCTGGAATTCCTTCAATGAACAGGTGCACCTTGTCAAAAATGTGTGGAATTTCTTGCCGTCTTAATGTGTTTGAGACTACTTTGAAACATATTCTGGTTCATAGTTTTGATATCTATAATATTAAGCTACAATGTAGAATATTTAATAAAAATGAAAGGAAAATCATTGAATAAGAAAGTGTGTCCAAACCTTTGACTGGTACTGTAGTTGTGTTACAGCAGGACTTTTTATTAATCTGCAATTGGAAAATTCTCACACATCATCACCCCCTGATCAGCAGTCTTTCTCTAAAGTATGCAACACAATTTTCCTCTTCCTCTTCAAAAGAAGGAAGCCCCCCCCTCCCCTCCACGTCTCACTCTTTGCCAATGTGCTGAGCCAGTGGAAAATCCGACGTCCGTTCAAGAAACAAAGTGGTGTAGAAAGATCGGTTGACCAAAGGAAGCAATATTCATACAGCGTGTCCTCACTGATAGGGACCTGGTTGTGTAATGAGACATCTTCGCTTTTTCCACTTGCTCTGGCTCAAGAGGCACATGATCTCCAAGTGCACCATGGGCATTTCCACCGCAGTCTTATGTTTATTTAAAAATTGTTTAGGAAATAACTGATAATCTCTCCGTGGCTCATGATTTATTTTTTCCATTCCCTTCGGCTTTTCCATTGTGCATTGTTACTTGTGCAAACGTCTTAATCAGTTCACAGCAGCTCGCTATCTGAAACTGTGATAAGATGCCGAGTCCGCAACTAAGTTCCTCTCTCGGTTAGAACAGCAGACACGTTCAGCTGCTAGACACTCTTCGACTGAACCTGCAATTATTTGTCAAGCTATCTTGTCTCTTAGTGTGTAGAGCTCTTCCCCAGTAATTAAAGCTCTATGTTGGGATGAACACCCCCACACACACAGCATGCACACACACACACACACACACAGTTATCTTGTTTATTCTCAAATGTGACAGCACTTTTAATGACTTTTTCTGATTTCTTCTGTGAAACCATGTGTTCTCTTTCAACCTGAATTAATAAAGCACTTCTGTTTTCAGTTTGTTTTAATAAATGCAAAAGTTACCCAGAAGGCAAGATCCTCTTTTTTTAGAGAGTTTTGGCGTGCCTCATCATTAATGCTTACTCAGACAGCATGAACAACACATTAGCATGCACACAGGCTAATGACACTTGACATTTACAGTAGTTCACAAGATGCTCCAGAGCATATGGCAAATTTCCACTGAGAAACTGAGTCAACAGCAAGACTCAGACAACAGCTGTGGGGGAAATGATTGGCCCCTCCAATTTAAAAAACATGAAATAAGTTTTTTATGCTGCGCTTAATTTCCGGAAAAAGCAGCTCTACCCTCCGCTGCAGATACATGTTCTGTTTTTTTAAATTATATTCCCAGGAGTAAATAATTCACTGTCTCAATTAACAAGTCAAAAGCCTCGGCAGCCCACAGATTGTTGTGTGGATACAGCTAAAAGGTCCTTTGTGTGGGGCTTCACCGTCTTGATCACTTCTGCGGTCCCGAAGTGTTTAAATGGATTGAAGCAGAGATTAAGTGGTTTCAACTGAACAAACAGGCGCTGATGACACAAGGCAGAATACCAATTTATTGTCTGTCATATTTAGATAAAGAATAGACAGTACAAACATCAGCTGCTGACTGGAAAGGAAAAAGTTGTCATGGAAAGTTGATGAGTTTTGCATAAAGAATGCTGTTTTTACTTGATGGACACACATTTTCATGAACTCTTTTAATAGCTTAAAGTGTAATTGTGTGTCTGCAGAGCATGGGTTCGGTCTGTGTGCCTGCACTTCTTCACGTGTTTGCATGATTTGTTCAGATGTTGTACACATAAGGTTGTGTTTAAAAATGTTGCACTTTAACTTTACAGTCTGTCATGTTTAATATCTGTTATCAATGAAAGGCTCGAGCCGGCAGCTGGTTAGCATCTATATTTTTCCAACCCACGAAAACGCGCACACTTATGTATGACAAAAGCTTCTTTGCAGCATTGAGGCCGGGCTGTTTAATTTCATTCATTGGTTTATGTAGAGTTATGTGCTGTTTCTGCAAGTTTTTATTGTACAAATGAAACAACAAGCTCTTAACTGTTATTTCATTATCTTTAGACAATGATTCATGATCTTGTTTTGTTACCACAAGACAGAGCCAGGCTAGCGATATTAACATTCCTAGAATTAAATTCTTGTTAAGTGCATGACTTTTGCAGTGTCTGAACAAGAGATAAAGCGGGAGGGAAGATCAACAGGCAGCCAAAGATAGACGCAGAGAAATGGGCGGCATCAGTGTCATGTTGGAGGGACATCTGCTCAGGGTTGGCCAAGCACAAAGCACTGCAGGCTGCCAATCAGGAAACCACCAAAACCACTGACACTGAACTGAAAAAATGGCGGACGTAAAAATAGGTCGTCTCTACTTCAACACTTCAGGGGTTTCAGTGCCCACGGAGCGAAGCCTGTGTGCCAGCCCCAGCTCAGCTGAGGTCTGTGTTACTGTTGGATGTGTAAGAAGAGAATCAGCATTGAAACGCTGCTGTGCTACAGCTTGATTGTGAAGTTTGATAGCAGAAGATTGACTGACGGATAAAAATGTGTGAAGGGTGTGGAGAGCCATATGTGACACCCAGATATGTGTCTGCATCGTCTCACTGATGGCACCCATGTTACTTCTCTAATATTTCACTTTTTAATCACATATCCTTACTGTTATAATATAGGGCTGTGTATTGGCAAGAATTTGACGATATGATACACATGATGACAACAGAGTCAACATATTGTGATAAATTGTAATACTGCAAACATGGTGAAATATTGCCATTTTTTAAAACTAATTTTTAAAGTCTGAAGAATACTACACCAGACTCATAAATACAGAATTGACTTTTTAAAATTTGATCAGAATAGTGGGATCTTTGTTTGCTTTTATCATCACTGTAGCACTATTTTTTGTGCAGCCTGTCTGCAACAAATCTTTGCAAGTTAACTGTGATCGATGCAGTGTTTTTGAGAATCAATGCAGTATCATAAAACATAATAATAATAATCTGTCTGTCTATCATTTGTATGAATCTTTTCGTCGATCTGTGCATCTTGACTGATTGTTCCTCTTTCTGCTTTTGACTGGACCAAGTTAGTCATCACACATAAGACCAAATAATTGCACAAGTCAACTTACAAAATTGTTTTTTTTCCACTGCTTCTTCTCTTTTCTTTTACTTTCCAAACCTCTTTTCTCTCCTCATCGTAGATCTGAGTAGGCAACTTCTGAAACGACATTTTCCTCCTATTAAATTGCACACAGGCATAAACATGTTGAACTTTCCCCCTGTTTACAAATCTGAAGAGGCAAATGCTTCTGTGCACTTAAGGCTGTTGTGTTAATGATAAATCCCATTATGTCAAGACAGCAAGTATATTACACTGAGGTTTGACCCCAACCGAAGTCGTTTTCTGTTTATCATCTACCACCAATCATGTCTTTTTTCAACCTAGGGTCCACCACATAGTCATAAAACTTAATATGAAGTAATTTGTCAATAGATGGTTTCCATTGCTATCACTGATCTTGTGCAGATATTGAACCTATGCTACTGTATGTGCACTTATGTAACGACATACTGGGTGATTTTTGCAAGGGCGTCACTTTGTGTTGAAAAGTGGCAGAGACATAAGGGTTCAGATGGAAAAATGTGATTTATTGTTTTGGGGTCAGTAGGTAATGACATCAGGTTGTGGAAAAAATGGCATATTGGGGAGTTAAAGGGCATAGTGTAAAGTAGGCTACTGCACAGTTGATAATATGATAAATAGCCATCAGCACAACACACGTCCACCACACACATGGCAGTCAGCCACATGCATCATATCAGTAGCGGCAACTGATCACCACATGCAGGTTTGTTTTTTCTTTATTGTGCGAGGAAACCTTTCTCAATTTGTTCTAATAATGGTGAAAGCCATTCTTCTGAACAGCTTCAACAAATAATGCTTTTAAAGGTGCAATTTGTAAGATATGGATGAGTAATGTGTGTTCTGGACGGGGCTAACCTCTCTGAGGCCCAACTTAGTAAAAGCAGTTAAAGCATGCATTACTTGCATAGGGTGAATTACTGCTCACTATTTTTGCATGTGGCCAGTAATTTACAAATTGCAACTTTCAAAAAGTAGTGAAAACTTGTCTCCAGCCCTGACTATGGATTCTTGCTGCACCATAATTGTGAAGCAGATCCTGAGGTTACACTGTCCAGTATCAATATGTCATTTATTTATTGCATAATATAAACCTAAGGGTATGGTAAAAGTGAAGATGGACCTGTGTTTGGATTATAGTCCAATGCACCTCATTGCATTTCACTGATAGTTGGCCCCAGTCATAGGAAGGCTGATTGCCAAGTGTGACTCCTTCTCAACAGGACTAAAGAATCGCAAAGAATACAGGCATTGAGTCTGCAGAAGAAGAAGAAAAAAAGCAATACGTCATGGAAAGAATGACGTCAGGTTTGATTAGGCGCCGAGGGAAGAGCCTTGTGTAGCTTAGGTGGAGTTCAGAAAGGAGAAACGACTCGGTTGTGGGGTTTCGGTGTGTACTTTTTACAGGCTGCATCATATGATAATGGGGGGGAGTGTTGAATAATCCCGTTATTATAAAGCGACAGACAGCAAAGAGAGAGTACGAGGGGATCATGACGTAACCGTTTCCATAGGCGACTGATATGCCGGCTAAGCCAATGGGAATCCACACCAGCGGCCCATACCCATCCTCCTTTTGACGTGCATCACATGTCCCCGGCGGTGTTGTGACAGAAAGGAGCCAAGCAAGGCGAGATGAGTCACTCCAGCGTACTTCCGCTTTCGTCAACATCTACGTTATAGAAAAACTGGACTGGACTGAACTATCTTTTTCCTGGTTATGTCCAGTATCTCTTATTGTTTTTAGAAAAGTGATGACAGCCTTGCTAGACATTTATATCGGAATATATTCATTTTAAAAGAGGCAGGTGGTTTTCTGCACCTGTCTTACAACGGAGCGATTTTATGAAAGACGACTGTGTTCATCGGAATTATTTATATAAGATTGCTTATTATCATCGTGCCCGGTAACCGTTATTACGCAAACAGCTGTACGCATGCGTCATATGGTTTCCGGTCAAGTGGACATGGGTTTTCCGTAGGCTGAAAAGGGAGGGGAACTATCTTGACCGCCCTGGCTGGAGACTTTGGTTGTGGTTGTGACAGCGCAGTGGGCGGGATTTTACCTCAGATCAGGGGAGAGAGTCTAGTCTTTGGTGAGACTGAGGGGGAGTTACAGAGAGAAAGGGACCTGAGGTGCTCTTCAGAGAACGGAGTGAGTATTTTTGGTTGTATTTTCTGTGCTAGAGCAATAAAATGCCGCAAGATAAGGGCTGCTTCCAAGTGTTCCAGACGCTGCATGGGAAACCCTGACCCGTTAAGTCTTCATTTTTGAGTGCAATGATCAGCGAGGGCCAGCCACCGGTGGGTAGCTGCCTTGGTTAGTTAGCTTTAGACTAAGCTAACATCGTTAGCCAACGTTATATCTTGGGGTGAGATACTGACATTGGGCGTCTCGTTTTCCAACCCAGGTAGCTAATCACCCGGGATGCTGCCAGATTTTCTTTGATTGTGTTTAATTTGCTTGGACTTCTGCATTGCCCTGGGCTAAGTTTCTCGACTTGTCAGCCTTTTTTAGAAGTACCCTTTTGTGTATTTCACTTCTTTGCAATCAGCATAAGCTAACGCCTGGGAGCTAGTTGGCTAACATTTGCTAGCCTGGATCGTTGTTTTTTTAAAACCACGCTACCGTCTCTCGTGGACAGCAGTTTGACGTTCAGACATTGAAGCCCATCATGTAGAGACTGCCTGTGAAATTTAAAATGTAGACTCTTAAAACGTTACGAGAAAGTTACCCGGTTATCATTCTAACACACAAAACCCAGAGTTACAATGGGGTGCGTTTTACGACCTGTCATTCAGTCTGTTTAACGAAATGTGGACCCCACTTTTACCGGCAGAAAGATAATGTCGGTAAGCTAACGTGAGTGGGGTGATATTGTTAACCGACCTGGAACGGTATTCTCCGGACTCCACGCGCTGCGGTCGCTCACGCGGACAATTCGGGGACCGTACAGAGGGACACCCGTGCCGGCACATTTAAGTTATTTTGTCGACAGACTGTAATTAAAAAGTGGATACAGAGTGTATCATTTTATGAAAATATTTGACAGCGTTTAGCAACCAACAACGTTTCTCCGTGATATCAAAGTTAAGCAACCATTCCGAGAATATCATTTTCTGGTGTTATGTCGAATTCTGTTTCGCTTGGATTTTCTGTTATCCGAAGCCAGTCTGTAGCCGTAGCGTCAACCTGCACCGTGCTTTTTTTTATCAAGCCAAGCTACCTACCAAGCCTAAATGTCACAGTATGAACCTTCTACTTTAATCAGTGCAATATATTTAAAGAAAAACCTCCACTTCATAACTATCCTTCATCTGTAATTCAAAAACCATTAGCTTATTAACTAAACCTTGAATGCACCCTGTCGCTTTAAATTACGTTATAACGGTAATGCATCTCGAATTCCCTAAGCTTACCAGCTACTGATTACGTTTATTAATGTTAAACTCTTGACCTTTTTAATAGACAATGTAATTCAGTTTCTCACTGGCTAACATTGCCTGCACATTTCCAGGTTGATGTGGAGTGCAGCCACTGAGCACCTTTTGGTGTCTAGTTGAAGAGATCACTCCTTATCCAATTAAATAGCTCCCGGTTTGCTGCAGCGCCAGCAGTGTCTTCTTGTGTTTGTGTAATGACTTGTAATCCTACAGTGGTTTGCAAATAGTGTTGTAGTTTTATCAAAACACATTTAGACACAGAATTGAGGTTGAGATCAAAGTGAATATACTGTGATTCGATGAGACAAGGTGTGCCAGTCACTGTAGTATGGTTATCGTAGACATATTGCATAATATAACGTCAGCTAAGATAATCCATGGCCAAGCATTATAGTCGGAGTGCCTTGTTCTAGATAATATGCTTGATGTAATGACAGTTGTTGGCATTCAGTTTCAGCTCTGAATAGTAATTTCTAATTTTTACTACATTTGAAAAAAAAAATGCAGGTCGAGCAATGAGTGAGATTTCATTCAAGCTGTGAAGCTCAGAATATAGATTCATTTTGTTCAATGATTCACTTAAACCACCAGTAACACAATCTGTTGTGTCTGAGCCCTTTGAACTCAGACTGTTGCTGTCACTCAAGAATGCCAAAAATATCCTTTCTTATATCTTGCTCTACCTTTCTTTTTCGTAAGGGTAGACTGTACTGATTGTCCTCAAATGTATTAGTCAGTATTTCTCACAACTGATTTGTAAATTGTTTTGGAAAAAAGTCATATCTCAGAGGCAAGATCCCTTAACCTCCTTGGCTTTGTGGTTCAGCTTGATAGCGTTTCCCCCTCCTTACATTTCTAACCGACAACCTTTTAAGACGGCAACTCTAGGGTTTCATCCTTTATGTAGTGCACAGGAGGTTAATAAGCTATGCTCGAGAGTGTGGGATTTCTACTAATATAACATCAGAGCTTGCTGTTAAAATAAGTGCTGCTTGCTTTTCACAGGAGGAGTAGTCACATAGCGATAGTCAGTGTGAAGTAATGCAGTATACTGGGTACACTTTTCTTCCAGGCAGTTCTCGCCTGTCAAGTCTGTCCCTAACTCATCACGGATGAGTCTTACTTGCAGCTGCTTGATATGTCCACTGATTTCATTGTTATGCATTACTGCACTTCAGCCAATTACAAGCATAGCCTACAAAAATATTGCTAATAACACCTAATTCTAACGTTTTTCCTCAGTACAGTCTGTATTTCTCTCTATTTTCTTCTAACTGCATAGTATAAAGCATTATTAGATGGACCTGTAGGTCATTAATCTAAGGTGACATTGACATAGAAATCTAAATCAGCTTTATAAAACTATATACAAGTACAATTTATTTATGGTACTATTTACTTATGATGAACTTTTGCTTATCTTTCTTTCTCTGTGTGGATTGTAAGTCCAAGGTTATTCCAAGCAGTGGTTTTAGGTTACCTGGAGTTTGACCCATTCATTACTACTCATTCATTCAAATACAGCCTAACAAAATAGTAGAATCACTACAAAAAAGTATTTCTTTTAAAACCCAGGAATTAATAATATAGTTGCTGAGGAAATGGCAAAACTAATTGGATAAACTCTGATCTTGCCCACCAAAACAGTTCTAAGGCACACTCTGCAAAATATCATGAATTAGTCATCAAGACAGCTAGAAGGTCTAACTATGCTACGAGTCAGTCTAGCAGATATTTATGTTAGTTTTGGCATTTGTGGAAAGCTGGTGGGCTTCTTGGCTTGACGTGCCACTTGTCAAAAAAAAAAATCAAGTGGTGTGGAAGATGTAACTGTTTTTGTGTCTTTGTAATTGAAAATAGCTACTTATTATTCAACTTTATAGCATTATCATTGAGTATATAAAAGGTAGCCATCACTGCTAGACCCCAAAGTAGTTTCAATATAATATTTTCTACATATCAGAACTTTCATTGTAGCAGTTTTTAGGGGAGAGGCCAATTGCTCCTTTGTCATCCTTGAGTAGCCAGTGAGCAAACAGTTACTGCACATGCAGGTCTCTTAGAATGTAAAAATTAACTTCCAGAACTCCATCCATTAGGTTATTTTGTGATAATTATAATGTTGTGATCTTGATGATATTACATCTGTGTTAACCTTAGGTCAGCCGCTTTGGGGCAGCAGGTGGCCCCCGAGAACATCCAAATTCTGTTCTCAAATTTAACACTTAAACGTCGACTTATCAGCTACTTCTCCAAATCCACATGAATCACTCTTCACATCAGCATAAATTGGACACAACACAGCACTTATGAGAAAAAGAAAATATGTCATTTTGCAAGCTGGTTTGCCTGTTAATCTTGTTATTTCCTTCTTCCAAAACAGCGGCAATGAATACCAGAGCAAATGCCAGGAGTTGAGATTTCCTTAAAACAAAATTATGACTGGTGTGTTAACTCTATGCCAAATTAATTGGAGCGCACAGGGCCAAATGGCCTCTTAAGTTACCATTTGACCAGTTGCTGACAAGATAAAGAGCATTTAAAAGGCTTGTTTAAAAAAAAAAAAACGAGTCCAACTCACTGCTCGCGCCACATAATATTTTATCACAGCAAATTTCATAGAGAAGTGTGAGGGTGAAACAGAATCACCATCTGCTTTAACCAATTACTCTTTTCGTAACCTGTACCAAAAACCTTATCTTAACGTCTACTGTTTGTGCTCTTCGTGGTGTGCACTGTGCAGTGCGATGGTGTTGATGTGTTTCAGTGGGTGAAACATGAGAACAGAAGATATTATGATCGTGTGAATTCTTAGCAGCTAAATAAAAAAATAAAAAAATACATTTAAAGAAATATTTTTCAAAATGCCCACTAGACCTTTGAGATGCAGTGTTTCTTGTCTTTCGAACACATTTCTTACTGTTAATAGATAAATCCCCCAGCAGATTTTTGACTTATGCTTTGTGGTGATGCTGCCATTACAGCTGTTGCTTAGTCACACTGCATGCAATCCATTGGCAGTGAAAGCATGGATGGTTGAATTGCTAAGCCCCGCCCCTTTGTTGTGAGCCGCTGATAGTCCACGCTGTCAGAGCTAGCATGAAGACCGATCGGAAGAAATGTACATTTCCACTGCAACATTGCCCACAACCTCTCTGGATAATAAGTGTTTGTGTAACATGTGCCCCAGGCACAACTTTTTTTTTTTTTTTTACCATGACAGGCTCTAAATGCAGAAAATCAGCCTGAAAATGATGAAAATCTGAACTGATTGTATTAGAGTCTCTGAAGCACAGCTGGATAGTTGGCTGGCTGATGCTACATTATGACCGGCCAGCTTTTGAGTGGCGGGACGTAGCAAAGGGTCAATTGAACCCTGTCTTGAGGATGAATGTTGCCCATGTGAATGTAAAAGTTATTCAGTCTTAAAACACTAGTCTGATTTTTTTTTATGACACAGTCTTTGGCAGAAGAAATAGTGTTAACTTTTATAGTTTTGGCGGACCTACACCGGATGAATTTGAAAGTGCTGTGTAAGAAGCCAGCATAAGCGCTAAGACTTAATTTACTTCCACCTCAGTCTATAATAGCGTTGTGTACAGATGTTTGGCTTTTACACATTTTATTCCCTACCACAGATCTTAGTGAAAGGACTCTAATGCTCAACTTTAGCGTGTCCTGAAATTGTAATGGTAAGGACAGCAAGGTCAGACTGTGGCAGCAAATGGCAGGGCGGTAGGACCTCAGGCCACTGAGCTGCTCTGTAAAATCACACATAACAAAGAACACATAGAGCCTCTCATCTTCAAAGTGGCTCGATGAAAGATGCTTCATTTTGGAATATTTTCCATCCTTTGGACATGAAGGACTCCGTAACAGCTAAATAAAACCATCCCTCCTGCTTTTCTTTCCTCTAAAGGAAAAATATTATAATGTTTTCACAGTCACGGGTTAAAGATGACTCCAGAGTATTGACAGTACCAAGGCTGAGACAAATCTAATTAATATCTGGGTACTTGAAAGTGTTTTATGTAATCGTTTAACAACAGGATAGTCATTCAGGGTTCAGCAGTGCTTGGAGATTGTTGAGCACATGAGAAGTGCATGATTGCGCCATATAACCATTACGTAGATATCGTAGAGTACAAGTTGTATTGATGTGAAGAAACACTGGAAACCTATAAACTTTGTGTGACATCTAACATGTTGCGCTGTTGAGGGTTTTTAAATGCTATGTGGTTTGCTTCAAAAGTCCAGCTTTCACATCAGCTGTATTTAGTTGATTTGGACAATTTCATGTTTAACAGGAACACACTTTAGAGGAACAACTGAGTCACCTTCAGTTGAGCGTGTAGGGATTGATTGAGATCTTGATTTGATCTTTGTTGTTGTTGTTGACAGGGCCTTTTCATTGACATGTTTTGCCAATGTAATTATGAGCACTCTGAAGCAATCAACTGGTCATTCTCAAAGTGTCTAAATGCCTCCATAATGGAAATTTCAGGGAATTTCTTTTGACCGAAAGCTGGAATTTAAATCTCATCTATGTTATAATGTAAGGAAACAAAATCCTGCCCCAGCTTAAGGCCAGCATGTGCTTCACCTGCATGATGTTTTGTAATGTGTCAATTAGGTAAGGGTGTTAAGTACTACCAACAGAATTTGAACATTGATTTATTTAATTGTTAAAAACAAGTGCAGTGTTGCATGTCAGAATATGTATAAATAATGATGTGCAAAATTACTTATTTATAAATAAAGGACTTGAAAATAACCTTAAGAAAAGGTATACCTTTTTGTCTCATCACTAGTTAATTGCTGCAGTTTAGATCAGGGTCAAAAAGATTATTCATTATAATTTGAGATTACACGCCCCTCCATATCTGTATGGATGAAGTTAGAAGAACTGTAGAGGAAAAGTGTGTTGATGGTGACACCTCTGACTGTGCGTTCGTATGAATTGGCAGCCTGACAGCGTTTGTAGAGGCTCCAGTCTGTGGGGTGAAGTAGCGCTCTCAGCTGCGAGCCATGCAGCACAAGGAGGGCTGGGTGTCTCTGCTTTGTACCCTCCACATTTACATGGCCTGACCCAGTTCAGCAACGGCTAGCAGTGGGGGGAGGGGGCAGTCTGGGGGAAGCTAAAAATACCACCCCTCGCATTAGGCAGCTCCATTGCAGAGGGATCCCTAGAATTGCTATCCTTGACTTGCATCGAGTTGTTGGCACGTAGAGGTGTACAAACTGCCAGAGGGTTTCCTTAGCGTGGAAACAAAGACATGAGTATATTTCTGAGATGTCCACCACAGTTGTCCAATCCACTTGTTTCTACTTGCCACAGCCTTCTGGGCAGGGGATTTAGTGTGCATCTAATGTGTGATAGCAGCCGTAAATAGCCTGGGAAGAGAAGAGACTTGGGACTTACAAGACTCTAGTTCTCGGGTAAAACCAGCCCCTATCCATGCTGGAGCTATGGTTTAGCTGTCGTTGCATGGAAAGGGTTAACCTTAGCCTCTGTCATTCAACCATACCATGCCAGCTGTTGGCTTGGAGATCCAATCACAATGATTTTCCACTGTTGTGACATGTGACCTGCTCCGCAACCCGAAACTGTCGCAGCGCAGCAAATGTTGGCACTTCCTTCATCTTGGCGTTGTTGCTGCTCGTGGGGTTAGGGGGTGTGAATGTGGGAGAGGGCGCATGGAGTAAGACATGAAGACAAGGGAGAAGGCAGAGAACTGCATGCAATACTATATAGGCGGCACATGTGCTCTGCCCATGTGGTGTCCAAGGCAAGCGAAATATTCCTGCTATTTTGAGATAAGTCATTTAGAGACCATTTACACATCTACAAAGCCGCATGTTATTGCAGTGTGCAAGGTGACATATATTTTAGCCAGGACTCCAGAAGTTCACATTTCCTTCTGTTGGATTGATTGGAAAAGGGTTACTGTTAGGCACAAGGAACCCAAAACGTCCCACAGCAAGAGAATGTGTTTGAATCCAGCTTGCGGCTCTTCAGTGTGGAGTTTGCATGTTGCAGTGTGAATTGTTCTGATAAGCAGTTAAGGAGACTGAATGAATGAATGGATTTGAAATCAATATTGATCGGCATTCTCTGGCATGTCCATTGATCAGTAAAATGCCCTTTTATGTTTTTCATGGACATCAGAACATTGGTATGAAATCTAATTTATATCGCACGTGCAATATATAAACATACATTGAAGACCCCACCCTGAATCTTTGGTCACTACAAGAGATGCAAATGCATTTCTTCTTCAAAATAGGGATTTCTGCGATCTCTCCCACCTCAGTAATACACCCGGCCCTGCAATTATACTGTGTAATAAATAATAAATTCTGTCCCGTTTTCCATGGCAGATGGCTCCAAATAGAATCTCAACATGTGACAGAATAGTTTCCAAGAATCTCAATGGAATAAGCTGCAAGCCTTCATTTGTGCAGTGAGCAATAATAAAGGGTACATTTTCGCTCCTTCTGCATCTGCGGCCCAGTTTAAAGTTCTGACATATTTTTGAGTTTTGGATGTCAGTTTGGAGTTGATTCTTTGAAGTCCTATTTAGGGTAAAGACCGATGCATGGTGTTCTTTCAAACATATTTTGTCTTTGTTAAAGCCAGAAATGTATAAAGTGAGTAAAATCTCCCCAGCTGAGATAACTGCAGCATTTTTCCACACAAGGAAAAACGTCCCTTTCACCCTGCACTGGGGCCTTTATGGATCAGGTGGCTGAGGTTTTCTGTGCAGTGCAAATTATAGTCTTACATCGCTTTCCACCTGAAAGTACCCTGTATGTTCCAGACCTAAAGCTCATCTTGTTGAATCCAGTGTTTTCCCTCTAATTCATCAAATCAAGTCCCCCTTTACAGCGATTGATCGCGCTGTGAGGTTCTGTGCTCAAGGATGTGCGTTTCTGTTTCCATCTGAGCTGCACCAAGACAAATTTCTATCAACTTGGTCGACATGAATGAATCAGCCCCATTGTGTTAGGCTGATTAAAGCTGAATGGACAGCAGCCTCTCATTAGAATGGACTCTCCCATGTAGAGCACCATGGAGCTCCCTGATGCCACAGATAGTCTTAATTAGATTAAACAGAAGGCTTTTCCTGAGGTAATCAGTCACTTTGTCCCTGCTCACTACAATACCCCCCGAGTTACACTGCAGGGAAGCTGGTGGCTTTTGGTGGCTGGTGAATTCTCTCTTCAGTTACACACCTACCATACATTGTTTGACATGGTAGGGCACAGTGATAAGGTCTCATGAGTATGTATTATGGGTATAAAAGGATTTGACTGTAATCCTTTACTTAGCACCTGGCTTTACTAGATGAAGGAATTGCTGTTCTATATCATGCAGGATTGGCCTTAAAGTGTGGAAGGTAATTGCAATTTTCTACTGAGTATTCAACCATCAACTTTTCTCATAGGAGTAAAGTCCTCTGTGGGGTTGAAGAGAGGGAAAGAGGGGATTAATGATCAATATACATCAAACAACCCAAACCTGCTGTCAACCAGGCCTCAAATACGATTGGTCAGTGCTATCTGGACTACAAACGGATTTTGTCCTGTGGTTTACTGTGCCTTCTGCTGTTAAAGGTCCATAAGTAGGTTACCAACTACTCGCCAGTAAATGAGGTCTGACCAGTGATTAAACTTGCATCTTATGTGCATTCAGTGGTTTAAACTCATATCTTTTAACCAGTCGGAAAGCAGTATTCGCCTAGCCAATTTAAATCCACTGAAGATACAGAAACTGCTGCTGCTGCTGAGGCCCATCACTGTAAGAACGGCTGCAAGAAGTGTTGAGTTTGTATTAAGAGTGGATAAACATTGCAGAGGGGAAAGGACCTTTTAAAATTTTTGTGCAGGAAAAACCCTGGGAGCAGCTCAGAGCAGAGTGATTACTGAATGCTAATGCTCCACTCTGCTCACGTACTGAGAGCAGAGTGCACATTACTTGACAAGAGTTTTGTCCAGATGACAAAATTATTATGATTTTATTACAACTCAAGTGCAGCTAATCAAAATCTCTTGGCAATGGCTGTAGGCAGTTTTGCTAATTACTTTGCTACTTGTCTCAGCAGCCAAGTGGTTTTGTCTAAGGGTTTCCATGTTTGCGCTTATGCAGCAATGAAGCATTTCAACTAAAGTGTCTGCGCTAGTGTACTGTAGCTGTGTGATAACGGAAATGGAAAGAAACTGAAATTTTAATAGGTCGTATATTATTAAGTAGTGCAGCGGTGATTGGTTGCAAGTAAAAAGAATCCAGAGATCAATGTATCGTTACACCCCTAATCTACCACATAAAATTAGCAAGAAATGTGTCATAAAAATTAAAATTAAGTTTGCCTGAACAGTTTGTGCAAATATGTAATTTTGTTGTCAGTGTGATATTAATAAATGTACGTAGAAACCTGCTGTAAATAAAGTAATACTTGGTAGCATTACTAATGACTTGTTTGCTCTCCTCTTTCAGATCTGCATGCATGGTGATCTCCGCCTCTGTGGGTGATCCTCAGTCACCATGAAAGACTAGGAACTCAGCTCTCCAAGGGAAATGGCTTGTTTTGTAATATCCCTGCCCTGCTACCTGCCGTATGACTCCAGCTGCCTCTGAAGGGCCTGTCAGCTGTTTATGGGAACTACCACTGTGTTCGCTCTCTTGAGGATTTAAGCTTTTCCAGGACAACACTTTTTTTTTTTTTTTACCCCCACTGTTGAGTCGAAGCAGCAACGCTTTGCAGTAGCGTGGGGAGGCAGCGAGACAATGGCGAACAACTCGTACAGCGGGGTGAAAAACTCCATGGTGGAGGCCAACCACGATGGAGAGTTTGGCTGCACACTCAAAGAACTGCGCTCCCTTATGGAACTGAGAGGCGCAGAAGCGCTAAGTAAAATTGGGGAATCTTATGAGGATATTCAAGGACTCTGCAACCGATTAAAAACATCACCTATAGATGGTAATGTTTCCACTACACTCACCATAATGACTGTTGTTTAATTGGATTAAATTCTGGATGTTTTCACAACAGTGCTAGTAGCGAGTGCTGTTGGAATGGTAATGTGGTGCACACATAGTTTAGGAGGCGTGTCATTGGCCATATCCTCCACATTGTGGATACCTTGACATCACTTCCTTGGAAAACTCATATGCCAGACAGGTGGCCGGGCAGGCTGGCTCTGACCTAGGCCAGTCCTGCTCTATTTCAAGGCCTGTGGATATGTCCCTCACACCCTCCCTCTCTCCCTTTTCACCTCTGTGTCTCTGTGTGTGCGTGTCTGTGCGTCTCTGTGTGTAGGCTTCAGACAGACCAGCTGTCTGCCTGGGCACAGCACCAGGCTGCAGGCAGGTCAATGTCCCACATGTGGCGGACAAAACGGGAGGCTGTAAGACTGGGTAGTAATGACTTGAACATGTTGGGGAAGGAGTGAGTTCATCTTTTGAATTTCTCCTCTGTGCTACTCCTTCCCCACCAAACTGTTAACCATAAAGCGAGGACTATGCAAAGAGTTTTTAAAAAAATGATTGCGCTACAATAGAACCCCAGTAGAGCAGCGGTGGTGGACAGTACCTCTCTTTTCCCCTTTCAAACGATTCTTTTTCTCTGTCTCTCTATAGACAGTCCGCCTAATCGCCAGTATGACCTTGACTGAACTCTTATGGGAGGGGATTTTCAGTTTGATCCCAGATTAAAACGGCACCGCATATTCACTGTAGCAGCAGCAGTCCTCTGTATGCACTGTCTCAAAGCAGGCAAAAAAAAAAAAATTCCCGGGCTTTATCAAACCAAAAGGAGGTAATAAATGCCTTGCTATGTGACAGCACAAAGCATCTCTTATTCAAGAATCACTCCCTTCCTATTTGATTCTTGATCTTTCATTTATTGACAACATGGTGTACAAGCGCACCATGCTGCTTTTATTGCCTGTCATTCAGGCCAGTAGGCCATTGTCAGAACTGAGGAGAAATTGCTGAATAGGAATTTCGCTGTTGAGAAAGAGAGCGCGAGTTGTCCAAACATGCATGTGGTTATGTCAAGTTGGCGAACATGGAGTCCTGTCATATTTGTAGCATGAGTGACATTGGTTGTTTTTCTAAGTGTGAGTGTGCTTCTTACCTCCCCAGCTCGTTCTACATCTCCTCTGCTGTGACAGAAGAATGTGGCTTGTCAAGGCCTTATAGCTTTTTCAGCATTTCTAATAGAGCCCAAAGAAGTATAGGTATTCTCTGTACGTGTTTAAGTAGGTAAAGTAACAGAATGCTGTTAGCATGTTTGGAATATCAAACTGCTTTCAACCTCTGGGATAGCTGTTCACTATCAATATTCTGCAGTCTTTATTTACCCTCTTCAGATCATTAAAACAGGTTTTTCAAGATGGAAAGAATTTTATATTATTTCTAGATTCTTATGAAAACAAATCTTTTGATCAAGTGGCCTGCTACTTTACAAAGCAAAGGCAGCCTTTACTCATTTTCTTTTTGCAAGTTTTGTTTTTACCTCTGAAGTTATTTGCAACTGCTCTCTGCTGATAAGCTTGAACGAGTCCACATTTTGTTTCCCCTCGCAGCAGGTGCCGTTCCACTTGGTACGCAGCCACTTAGTTTTGACACTTCCAGTTTCAATCAGCTCATTCGTCATTGGCTTGGGAAATTAAGCCATCATTTAAGATTACAGGAGCTTGACAATTGAAAAGGGATTTCTAATTAGTTGGTTGGTCATTTCTCGAACCTCTTAAGCCAATCCTTTGCTAATCCTCCACATTTCCAAGCTCCTTTTTTCACCCAGAGAAGTTTGACTGAACTTCTCTGTTGCAGCTGTGCATGGCTGTACCACTTTGCTTTGACTAGATTTCAACAAGGCCTTTTTGCATTTGCCGACATGTAACTTATCATGGACGGACTGTGATTCAAATTGATTTTGATAATTAACAGACCAAAGCTCTGAGTTTGCCATTAGAGTTAATTATGCACACTGTACGATGCACTTTCTAAATTGTGATAATGAACACAGCCAAAAGCTTTTTCAAGTATTACCTTTGTCTATTTGACAAATATAACTATTAGCCAAGTCACAGTGCTGTAGAATAATGAAATAAAAGATAAATCATTAATCAGAGCTGAGAAATTATCAAAACTAAATTTTGTTTAACAAGATATTTATCTTAATGTCTTGTCTCCTTCTAGCTTTGCTTGCATGCCATACAAACCCTGTTTCCATATTGGAAAGAGAGAGCTCACCAATACCTGAAGCTCTGGCACTCGGCCTGGTGTTATTTGTATGAGTTCACTTCCGCTGTGCGTGCAGACTGTTTTTTTTTTTTTCCTCCGGTGCTTTTTTCTGCTGTGCCGTGATGAAATAAGTACCAGTTAAGTTTCAGTTTTGCCTCTGTTTATCTGTTTTTAGTTGAGTAGTCGTTATATAAATGTTAGTAACAGTTTAAGGGGAACACCACATTGGTTTTACACATCAAATTGTCATGGGGAGCACTACTCATCTTGGGAAAACGGTTGTATAATGTTCTCTGTGGCTTGTAGGAGCTTTTCAAGCATGTGAAAATAAAACTTGTGATGTGTCACCAGGGTTACCTTGGCTTGGGCTCGGTGATGACACATTTTAACTGTAAGCCTGCATGACGTACTTAGGGCATTGGGTTCTGTCAGTACTTACCAGGCAGTGAAGGTCCATTGAAAAGGCTCTATTGAGTAGCATTATGGGAAGTGTAGGTGGGTATTTGTATTCTGGACAATTTCCCTTTTTACAAAAAATGACTGGGTAGGCAGAGCTTGCTGAATTGTCAATGGCACGCAACGCGGCTGTATCGGTTCTATTTCTTCTTCAAGGTCTTGCTTGATGAGTCAGGACATCTGAGCCTGTGCTGCCCCAGTTGTGACCATTCTTGTTTTTTTAATTATTCTCTCGTGAGTCCCCTAGCTGTTTGTAAGAGCAATACTAAGTCACGTGAGTGTTGTTATAACGAAATTCCCATCCGTTTTTTTACCACATTTTCTCAGCATTGAATGTCACAGCCCAGGGTCATAGTTTTGTCCTCCAAAGTGTACCCAGATGTTGGTATTTAGGCTTGGGGATGTTTCCTTTTGGGCATCTGAACCAGTTGCATGCTTTAAAGCCTAAAGGGACCACAGACACCATCGTAAGAAAAGTTCTCTAAACAACCAGTATAGTCCTAACAGAGGTGGAATGGAGTGTTCACATAGGGTGCAAGGCACATTTTCACTTTGCTTTACTCAAGGGAGTTTGACCACAAGATGCGCCAGTGTAAACACTGCTGCAGTCATCAACCATTGCTGCAATAACCACTAATGCTGTGTGGAAGTCCCAGTCTGGATTAGTAATACCACCGGAAGTGCACACAGCTCGACACACACAAATAAATTTTCATCTGTAATACTGGAAAAGAAAAGGAAATCAGACCATAGTATCAATATTTTCAGCAAACCCTACTGACAGCAGCATTTATTTTCTCCCAATGGGATTCTCTGTTTCTTCCACATAATGAGACTTATCAAATGGGCAAGGCCACTTCGCATCAATATTATTGACAGCGTTCCCCTATTTTTCCCTTTCACAGTTATTTCTTGTTGATTGCTATTTTAGTGTAGTCAAATATTTGGGTTACAGCCTATTGATCCAATCGACTATGGGCTGAGAGGCTTTCACAATTGGCCTGCAATTCACAACAGCGGGCAGGCTCTCTAGATCTATCATTCCAGATGCCACACCCCCTCATTCAATGTGGGAAGGTTCAGACTGGTAAATGATAGTTTACGCATTGCAATTCTAAGGGGGCTGGCATAGCTTGTCTTGATGTCTGAATTTGAAATGATCTGCTTAGAAAGGCCAGCGAGTGGAGCTGAGGTGGTAGACTGATCTACTTGTAATCTTTGGTTTGAAAGCTGTGATTTGTTGGATTCTTGTTTTTCCCTTGTATTTAGTTATTACCGTTGGACAGGGGTGTGTTAGGTTTTAGAACCTACCGCTGTGATGTTCACAACAGGTCATTATTCATAGTCTAGCCTGCTTGCAGTGGCTTGCCAGGTGTAGCATTATCTCATTTAGCCGTTTTCCCAGAATTTCTGAGTAGGGTGATATTATTTGCACAAAATAGAATTTCTGTGAAATTGCATGAAAATATCAATTTTACACTATTTTTGGCAATGAAATGATCATGCTATATTAATGAGGGTGCAACACTATTGTTCCATTTGTTGAGCAAAGCCGCGCTCATTAGCACCGAATCTGCTTATGTGCAGCAACACCCAAAATGCCCTGATCACTTGTAAATAGGCAAGGAGCATTGGGAAGTAATTACTAGAAGGACGGCAAACGGAAAAAGGGTCTTAATTATCATTTTAGTATTTTATAGAAACCAAGGAGTTACATCTTTCACTTCCTTTTATTTTGTTAAATTACTTTAAGTGACCTGACACACTTCCAGTAGTTGAGTGGACTTTATTTCCTCTCAGTGTGTCTGGAGGTGCAGCTTCTTCCTCTTGAGAAAGGGCATATTTTTCAAAAATGCTCTACCTGTGTATCCCTTGTTAGCCAGTGGATACCTCTGGTCAAACCCTGATAATGTGGTCTGGACATAAAGTCTTTCAATTGAGTTTTACTTGATATGGATAATGCCATATTAACATAACTAGATTTTTGGGGTTTACTCTATATAATCCAGACAATTTACACATGATCAAAATCTTAAGTAAACTAACAATTCCTCTGATTCAACTCACCTGTTGAACCAGTTAATCCACCTGAAGAAGGCTCCGTTGTGCACGCAAAAGCAACCTAAACAGTAGTCTGTTTTTCTGTAAGCTTTAGATAAATACCATGACACACTTTTGTCAGTCAGAAAAGGATGCATGTAGTAGAAAAGAAACTTGTCATACTTGCAGTTCTTGTTACCTTGAGTTCCTATCTGTTTGCGCTGAGCTCTGTCCATTTCTACTGAAGTTTACAACACATAGAAAACAATGTGGATGATTCCCTTTTTGCTGCTTTTTGTTCATGCAAAGTGGCTTGTTATATGCATGGATCTTAAAAGGAGAGTTTACTCAAAAACAAAAAATAGATATTCTTCTCCTTACCTATAGTGCTATTTATCAAACTAGATTGTTTTTGCGTGCGTTGAAGAGATGTCTGCCTTCTCTCGAATATAATGAAACTTGGATGGCACTCAGCCTGTGGTGCTACAAAAAAGGCTTTTGAAAAACTCAACAGCAATGTCTCCTTCCAGAAATCATGACATTGTTACACAAGATAAGACTGTGAGTAGGAACTATTTTCTGTCTATCGAACTTTAATACCACGCAGGTGGAACCAGGCATATTCATGTCGAACAGCGTTGATGGCGTCCGCCTCGGCTGAGCTATAAAGTTAGCTAGTTCCATGATGCTGGGTGAGCTCATGAGTTCCTGCTCACAACAAGATCTGCTTTGACACACCAACACAATCTAGATTGATATATAGCACTGCTGGTAGGGGAAAAATATGTAGTTTTGATTTGTCCCTTTTTAGAATATTCTCCTGGAAGTAAAATTGCTTCATCCAGCGAGGGGTGTCTCGTTGTACTGTGCGTGTTGGCACATGCTTGTCCAAACACAGTTATGTGAAGGCAGTAAAAGAGAAATTGTGACCCTATTCCATTGAATTGTGACAGGCCCAGAGTGAAGGCTTACCTTGACCCCTCACTGCTGGCTGAAATGACAGTACTCAGAGGGGTCAGCCGGGGACAAGCATCCAAATTAAATGGTTAATGATTAGCTGCTTGACTTGAGACACACTCTGGGTGCTAAAATGATGCGAGGGGCCAAGGCCAACCTATTTTCTGTTTGTGTATCCAAAGGCGGAATGACGTGTTGATCGTCCTCTGTCACTTGTGTTTATTGCTCTAATGCAAAAGCAAAATGTGGTGTAAAATTGAATGGGGTATTAGCTGTCAGCATGTTTTCATTAGAGGCGCAGAGAATCAAAGCAGACGGTGAAAGACAGCCAGGGAGCAGCACCGGGCAGTTATGCAGGATAAACCCCATAACCTTTTTAATGTGCTGTGCTGGTGAGTCATTGTCCTTTGCTTTTAGAAAAGTATGCCATATTGTTTGATTGTAATTTTAATTTATGTAACTAGTAGGCCTGATAAAGGATTATTTACTACTTTAATGAAGTAGACCACAACTTCTTTTAACTGAGCGATTGGTAGATCCAATTTAATTGGATTTAAACTCATGAAAGTGCGTGACATGCACCAGTCTGTTTAATCCACAGAAGTTGAATGAACATTTCATGAGCTTTACGTGGATTTTAAGGGCATTTTTCATCTAGATTCTGACTGTTTCTGAATCAATATTTCAGTGCTGTGCTAGTGTTTGGTGATTGGACAAATACATTGCTAATTGGTTCATTACATAATCGTTTCTCTCCTTTGTTTTTTGGGCCGATTTGAATCATTTTATTTTGCTAATTTAATGGAGACAAAAGTCATTCAAAATGTCATGAAACTTGGTGGAAGGGTCAATGCCTGGACATCAAATATCTATAGTTCTTTGCTGTTCCATCACTCTCATATTGAACAGCATTGCCGTGAAAGGCAGAAAGAATAATCAGGACAGTGAGACAGTATTTATATTAAGTGTTTAGATATATAGTTACACTTTTATTTTATTATGGACAAAATCTACTAATGATGTAATTGTCAACAAGCAGTTCTGCTGCAGTCCTTAACTAGTGAAATCTGTTCCCTTTGCCTGATATAACCAGGATTGGGGAAAATGGGAACTCCACGCTTTACATATTGAACTATTTACTTTTTTAACAACCTCCTGTCCTCTCCTCTTTGTTCTGTGTCAACAGCCTGCAGTTCAGTCGTAGTTTCATTCAATTTTACTGACATGATTGTTGGTCTCCTACGAGCCATTCATGCCTTCCGTGTTGTGCTGAAGAGAGCAGACTTTAATGTTATTTTGCAGGATCTGTTCAGTGCAAACGCCTTACTTTTGGTGAGATATTAAGTGAAACATGTTGAACACAGTGATTTTAATGAAATATCGCTATAATAGGCTTTTTTTTGGCTATGATAGATTATGTTGGATCTTTTTTTTTTAAGAAAACATGCCTTTCAATCCCATGTTAGAAAATAATGAAAAATGGCTGTTAGCATTTTGAGTTGCCCAAGAAAATGGATCCATGTTGGCTGTTTTATTCCACCAACACTTACCCAAAAGATATTTAGTTCACCATCATATGTGATGGAGAAAACCAGCCAATCTTCACATTTGAGAAGCTGGAACCAGATGAATTCTTGCTCTGAAAAAAATGACAAATGGTTCTGTTTAGTCTCCACCATCATTTATCTACCATCAGTATGTTTTGACAGCGTTTCTGATGGAGAATAGTGTCATTCTTAGAAGGACAATGAACTCCCTGGGCTGTTGTCACTGCACAGAACCATTATCCAAATGTAGCGTCATGATTTGCATTGTACCTCTACTCTGTGTGTGTGTGTGTGTGTGTTTGTCTGTGCCTGTCCTTTAGTCAGTCTGTCCATACGTTAACCCTGCTGATCCTTTTCCCTATTAAAACACTGACATTTCGAGTGCAGCTTCCCTTCAGCCGTCAGTAGCTGCTCTCTTTATTAGTCTCAGTCCCTTGCACTCTCACCCACAACCCCCACCCAGCCCCATTTGCCTGTCAGTGGCAGTTTCACACAGTCACTCTTCCCTGGCCCCCAATTCTGCTCCACCTTCTCTCTGCCCCTCACACACACACACACAGTCTACACAGCCACCCACACACAGTCCGTCGGCATGAATAGAACCAAAAAACTGTCATGCATCATCAAATGTGCGAGGGCCCTTTTGAATATATGACTGTGCCTTGAATGTGGAGGCATTTGAATGGGTGGCTGCAGAATGCTCTCTGTGCACATGGATGAATGGGTCTCAGGCCAACCAGACGTGTGATGTGTCAGAGAGATGACTCCATCATAGGACAGTAGTGTACAGAAGCACCTGTGAGTCTAAAGCTGATTCAACCTCTCTGCTCAGTCGCTCATTGTATTTTAAAAAGCCAGTTTACGGGATTAGATTTGACCTCTGTTCTCACATTCTTTCGCAGCCTGAAAGAGGTGAAAGTGTTTGACATGGCCAGAGAATGTGTGCTATTGTTGTGCAGCATTGTCACCTCCACAGTGTCCTGTCAGAAAGCCGGATTCTTTTTGGAGATAATGTTTTCGGAGGCCCAGTCAAATAGCTTTATTATTTTTTGAGAAGAGCTCTCCTTCCGTGAACTAAATGTCTGCAGTTATTAGAGGTGACCAATATGGGATTTTTGAGACTGGTAGCAGAGGGGGAAAAAATCAGAGATTATGGATATGGTGGCCAATATAGTGAACTTTTGACCTGGCATGAAAATTGACCTTTTCTATGTAGATTGTACACCAATACTCAGAGGGCTGCTGAGGGATATGTCTGCAGTAGGCCGATAAATCAGTAATGCATCCATCTGTGCTTAAATGACATTAATTAAGCCTTTCTCTTTGATGTGAACATTTCATATTTTTAGTCTAAAATTAATTTCAGTCTGTCCTGTTTTTTTCCTCCGCAGGTCTAAGTGGACAACCTACAGACATCGAGAAGCGGAAAACAGTGTTTGGGCAAAATTTTATACCGCCCAAAAAGCCCAAAACTTTCTTACAGTTAGTGTGGGAGGCGCTACAGGATGTCACACTGATTATCCTAGAAGTGGCAGCGATAGTTTCCCTAGGCCTTTCTTTTTATAAACCTCCAGATGCCGAAAGAGAACGTAAGCAACAACACTTCCTTACAATTTCTTATTCTTTTAAGGATTGTTATTGTCTTGGGTTTTATTTGAATAGTTTGGACCTGGATAACATGTTTTATGCAAAAACAACTGTTGTCAGTTACTTGTCCCTGCCTCATTTATCTGTTAATTTATTTTCTGGTAAAAAAAATCTAATGATATTCACTGTTTCCTTAGTGTTTTACACTGCATTCATTTGTCTCACTTTGTGCAATTCATTGTGCCTGAGTGATGGGATGATGTGTTGAGCTGCGATGACTTATGTGAGAGTTGTTAGTGAACTTGTATTAAGACGTGGCCCCGTCCCTCTGCAGACTGTGGAAAGGCAGCTGGCGGCGTGGAGGATGAAAACGAGTCGGAAGCGGGCTGGATCGAGGGCGCCGCCATTCTTCTGTCAGTTATGTGTGTGGTGCTGGTGACGGCATTCAACGACTGGAGTAAAGAGAAGCAGTTTAGGGGCCTCCAGAGCCGCATCGAGCAGGAGCAGAAATTTACTGTTGTCCGTGGAGGACAAGTTATCCAAATTCCTGTGGCTGAGATCGTGGTCGGCGACATTGCACAAGTAAAATATGGTAAGAAGAGACTGTCCACTATGTTATTAATGGTTTGATGGATAGAATATAGAGAATGCTTAGGATACATACCATGTAAGAGATCCATCCAAGATGAATTTAAAAAATGATTGCACCATTCTAATTTGTTTCACACCACTGTTCCTCCAAATTAAAGGCGTGTTTTTTCTCTGTGTTTCAGGTGACCTTTTGCCTGCCGACGGCGTCCTCATCCAAGGCAACGATCTGAAGATCGATGAGAGCTCGCTCACAGGGGAGTCGGACCATGTCAAGAAAACACATGAAAAAGATCCAATGCTGTTATCAGGTAATAGGAAGCCTCAATTTTCTTTTTTCAAAAGTTCTCTCTGTGCTGGTTATTACCAGAAGACACTGAAGGTTGTGATTTCTGAGACTCTGACTGTTATTTTCCCAGACGTCTGAACACACCATTAAGAAATGATTGATCATTCCTGTAGACATCTGCAAAACTGAAGGAGCTGAGTTAATTTAAATAATACAATACACATCATCTTCAAAGTCTGACATTATGTGACTCCAGTCTTTATGAAAATTAAATGAAAGATAACCCTTGTGCGATTTTATCACATCAAAATGCAAGTTAATTTTTTACAGACTTTTAAATTTGGTCATGTGCACACGGAGGTTAATGGGGAAACTGACCCTAATCTTACTTTAAAATGGATTCTCAAAATTAAAACAATAATGTTCATGAAGTGCCTTGATTTTAAATTGACATTTGATCTGCTGTCTTATACTGTCAGTGAGACCATTTGACAGCTCTGTCTTAAATAGGCACGATGGGACGATATAAAAATGTAATGTCACTATTATCCTGGCCAAAATCATGATTCACAGAATTATCCCAAAAACTCTTAAAATGGCACCAAAACACACTGGAACACACTTTACCTAACATCATGTTAAGAAACAAATGTTTTTATTGCATCACAGATAAAACACGTCTTTTATTAGTTACCCTTTTAGTTAAAAACAAGCAAACTTAAACATTTAATTAGAAGGATATTCCCCATTATCTTGGTAATTACTAATCACAACAGCCAACATATTGTGCTTTAAAATTGTTTGTCATCCCATCCCTCGTCTCGATGCTGACATTTCTCAGCTCAGAGATTTTACTTCAATCAGTGAAGATCAGGGGAAAACACTAATTATTTTTTTTTGAGGTTCTGATTATTCACAAATGAGCCTTAGCAGCTGCAGATTGAAAGTAATTGAACCCCCCAGAATTCCTTCTGCTTAGTACACAGCCCTAGTTGTGATGATAATTTGCTTATGCTTTTAGAGAAAGGTGCTCATTCAATGTTGTAATGTTATTTTGCGCTGCTTTAGTGACAAACTGCTCAGTGTAATCAATTAGCCGCCACCCAAAACTCCCCAGATGTAAAACTGTAATGGGTTCAGTTTTACTGTTTGTTCTGTCAGATCGCTTGGTTTTCAGTTTCCCAGAAGAAGTGTGCAGGGATTGTGGAGAAACACTTTTTGTTTAGTTCATCTGGCTCTCGACTGGCGCACCTCCAAGAGAGAGCAGTGTTCTCTGTGTGTGCGTGTGTGTGTGTGTGTGTACACACGGCTCCAGCACCACCACTGCTTTTTGATTTCCCTTAGCACAGGCTGTATCCCTCCTGCCATCACTCTCACAAATGAAAGGAAAGCATCCTCTAATTAACAGGACTTTCAGACGCTTTGTACTTTTCAGTCTCTCGCTCGCTTTTCCAGTCATCTTTTATTCTGACTTAAGCTTGTTTTCTCTTCTGTTATTTGCTTTTTCTGCATAAATCGATAAGATTTTTCTGAGTGGGATGGAGACTCAGATCTCTGGAGAAACCCTGTTGGAGCCTCTCAGATTCCCATTAATTCACCCAGTCTGACAATTGGCTTTTGATTAAAGGCTGTTGATTAAAGGTTTGGAGGATATTTGCATCAATGACTGTTTCTTTCTCTTTTTACTTGCAAGCGCATCGTTCCTTTTGTATGTATTGCCTCCATTTGAAAACCTGCATTTATTCTCTCTTTCTTGTGTGTGGCTGAACACGCCACTTGAAAGCAAGGCTAAACCACCTTCTCAGTACGCAAAGGAATCCTGCTCAACATTTAGTCTGAGCCCAAAAAAAATGCAAAAGTTAGAGATGTATATATATAGCCCGGGTTAAAGCTACTGCCAAGTATCAAGAGAAATATGTTATAAGTTATCTTGGAAACATGGCACAAATCACGCAGTCAGAAACTGTACATACTCTTTCCTCCCCTCCCTTATTTACTGACATTTTATTTTCCTCTTCTTTTCAAAGGCACCCATGTAATGGAAGGCTCAGGGAAAATGGTGGTCACTGCTGTGGGTGTCAACTCTCAAACTGGAATTATCTTCACTTTACTTGGGAGCAATGAGGACGATGACGAGGACGAAGAGGAAAAGAAAAAGGAAAAGGAGGAGAAGAAGAAGCAGAGAAAAAGTCAGTGTCCCCACTCTTTATTTCCTTTCTGTTGTTCACGTTTGCATGGACATTTCCATTTTTCTACCACCAGTTTTGCATCTTGCACAAAGATTCCATCATCTTCCATTGAGACTGTTTTATATATTAAAAGAATAAAGGGTCGAGTCTGTGCAGGAGAGTGCAGTTGACTTAACTGAGTTATATACAGGCTCCAACTGGTGATCTATATGTATCTTGTATATATTGTTCCTAATTTTATATTTGTTATTGTTTAAAGTCATAATACTTTTATATTTCTTGTGACCATTTCTTGTTATTTTAATGATGCTTCTTTATATTTCTACTATACATTTTTTGCTGCTGTAACACTGGAATTTTCCCCATTGTGAGACTAGTAAAGGAATATCTTATCTTATCTGGCAAATCTGGCAAAAGGCCACCACCTCCAGCAGTGTGTGGAAATGAAATTAACCTGCCTGTCACCGCCCGTTTCATGTTGGAACAACCCGTCTCATTAAGGGCAACAAGGTTCCATAATTGTTAAAATGTTCCTATACTGTAAGAGCTGTCCACACTAAGAACACTAGCTATAAATATATTTAGAACAATGTCATTTTAACTGAAGTAGATGGCAGAGTCCCCACCAAAACTATAACAACGACAGTGGTGAACTAATGGTTGGATCACTTTCAGAGTGATTTGATGAACAATAGAAACACTGAAGTGTATTTATTGAAGTCAACATCATCTCTCTTTGTCCCTCCTCACCTCTGTGGTGCTTAAAGATGCCGAGCGCCAAGGCCGTGTTGTACAGCAGCTTCTATTGTTTTCCTATTCTTGTTTTACACTGACCCCACTGTGTATTTTTCCACAGACAAGAAGCAGGACGGATCTGTGGAAAACCGTAAGAAAGGTAAGTTGCCTGCCCACACACACTCACATAAACCATATACAGCTAAGCACCTGTCTTTATGTATTAGCCTTTAGCACTATATGTAGGTTAAAGCCTCAGTTTGCATGCTTAGGTACCTAAGCATTTGACTACTGGTTATACCTGTATAACTGAGTATGCGTCCAATAAAATTGAATTGAATTGAATGGAATTGAAATTGAGTAATTGGCAGCAGTGGTTTTATTGTCGTATTGAGGAGGAGCATATTTTGACCCCTCAGTTCACTCTTGGTACTGGCTGTTCTTGCCCATCCATTGTACTGTCCGGCCCCCCCCCTCTGTCTCTATCTCCTCTTTTCTCGTCCTGCCCTGGCACATTGCGCTTTGAGCAGCAGGTGCTACTGAATCCAGTTATAGCGATTAGTGATGAGGAGATTAAAGCCATGCAACAATTCTGGGGCCAGAACATCTGCTTTCCCACCCATCTCTCTCTCCGACTCTCCCTCAGGCCCCCACAATTTGATTTCCATTGATGTCCCAATCTGAACTATTCACAGTCAAACTGTAAGACTTGCGCAATTTCAGACTGACAACAATGATAATGAGGCTGTTTAGCTGGTAACTCAGCCAGCTAGCCGGGCTTGTCATCCTGCTGGGACACTATGATCAGTTGTGCTTGGGTCTGTGACCACAACCCTGGCGCTAGTCCCTGGTGCACAGATTCCCTCTGCCTGCCAGGAATCAACAGTAATCCTTTAGACTGAGATTACACAGGCCATGTAAGAGCAGAACAAGCCACAGTCCACAGCAGCTGCAGTAGCCCAGAGTTAATGTCCCTCATCTTCATGCTACATACATTCACACACAGTGCCGTGCTACTGTACACACTACAGTAAACAGAGATTTTAGCATTTATAAATTGGACATGCTCTTTCTGTGTTTATAATAAGCAAGAGTAAATACACTCTATAATAGAAATAATATCAGTAAAATTGAGAGAGATGGAAAAGTGTCAGTTGTCCTGCAGCAGCAGTGGCAGCGCCAGTGCCCAGCAGAGCTAATGATTTTATCGTGGTGAGTGACACGACGGAGACCGGCCCCTGCTGGCCCGCCGGCTGCCTCTCTTCCCTCCTTTGCCATTAGAGGCTTTGCGTTTCCAAGGTTACCTGGTTAGACGTGGGTTTGGGATTCCTGTCAGTTCTGCACGCGAAGGGAGGGGAGGGGGTCCAGAGGGATGTTGAGGAAGAGATGAAAGAGATTTATGAGAATTTAACTGGCAACAACGGCTGCGGTTGCTGTCGAAGGAGGAGGTGATTCCTCGGACACATCCCAGCGCTACTAGCTAGTTAACCTGTTCTTTAAATCTCTGGGTGGGAGTATGGTAATTACACTTCCAAATCTTCCAGCTAATTACTGTGCAGGCAGATCACTGCAAACATAATTACAGTGACATTTCCCAAGTTCCATGGATAAAAGGGAAGCAAAAAAAAAAGCATGCTAAAATTTTGAGTGATGTGACATCTCTTTTTGCTCTCGGAAGTCATTTTCCATTTATTTGGTATCTTGAATATAATGCTCTATTGGGTTAGACTTGAACCATTTCCATTATACAGTATTTTGTCATGCTGATCTGAAGCAACTTGCTGTGGCTTGTTACTTGCTAAATCAGATAAACAACAAATTTTGGGATCAAATCTAGTCCAGACCTGTTGTTGATCGACTTGTTCTTTAGAACACAAACATAATGGGGGTGTATAAAATATGAATATTAAAGGTTATAAAGCTTCTGACTTAAATAAGAGGATGTTTGTTATTTGACCACATACAGTTAATTAATTCACTGGCGTAACAGCAGCGTTTTTTATTTCAGGTCTTGCAAATGTAGGCAAATCTAAAAGGTTTCATATGGTGCCTGATTGAAGACTGCAGCTCTTGTGTGTTATGCTGATTTGTTACAACTGCTCTGCTGGTTTGCCGCTCTTTCCATAAATCCTGGAACCTGTTTGAATATGAAGATAGTGAACACGCTGTCAGGCCGTTTCTTTTTACAACTGTGTTCTTGTTCTGTGCCGCAGCTAAAGCACAGGATGGAGCTGCAATGGAAATGCAGCCACTGAACAGTGATGAGGGAGGCGATGCAGAGGAGAAGAAGAAGGCCAACCTGCCAAAGAAAGAGAAGTCTGTTCTCCAGGGCAAACTCACCAAACTCGCTGTACAGATCGGCAAAGCAGGTGAGTTGGACAAAAACACTTCTGGCACAGCTGAATGCCGTGTGCTCCTACTCCTGTATCCCATTCATTCTCCTCCCAAGTTCTTAAATGTTTTTTAGAAAAAAAATATTATAATTAGAGATATATGCAAGAAAACAGGTGGAGAAACAGATTGCAATTTTCTTGGCTGATTCAAAATTTTGAAAGGGTTGACCTGCCAATACCTTTTTTCTTTTTTTCTCAGAACATTTTTGTTACTTTTATTTAATATGAAATTATATTGTATGTACATAATAAGACATATTAAATAACATAACAATACATTTTCTCCAAAACTGCATCAGGTCACAGGACCTACTCTCGCTCTCACTCAAAAAAAAAAAACATGCTGCCAGTTACCGGACAGAGCAAACTAAAATGTGTTTTACCTTCCTGAAATAAAAAAGTTGCAACAGATCTACATATGCTTAAAAGAATGATTTACTGTCTATACCAGCTATTTATTATCCATCTCAAACTGTGTATTTATTTTTCATTTTTTTTATAGAAAACTATTTATGAATCAGTATCTATTTTCAAGAATACAGAGTAAAGGTGTTGTATTCTATTTAAAGTGCCTCCCACTCTTGCGTGGAGCCTTGTCCTCCTGCCCGCTCCACACCTACAGACTCTGTGCTGTGCATGAGGAGAGGGAGAGACCCCGTGCTGTGGGCAGACGAGCCAGTCACTGTGATTACTCTGAGCAGCATGCATGGAAATGAATTTCAGTAGAATATATTTGAACGTGTTTTGACTTTTTCCCTGATGGTGTGAATAAGTTGTTTTATTTGTCACTTTAGAAATAAAGTCACTAAAAGGGTCTGAAAGGTTGATGACTCTGGCAAGAAAGTCACCAAGTTGGCAACACTTTGTGTGTGTTTGGCTGCGAAAATAATAAGTCAGTGTGTGCAAATTTGACCGGCACAGAATTGACAATACCTGAGATCGATCTGCCAGTCACGACCAATCAAGCTGAAAACTGGCCGATCAATCAGTGCATTTCCGTTTATAAGTAACATGTCGGTGAATGACATCCATATGATTGATTGATCATCCTGCTTCTCTATCTCTCCCCACCTCAGGACTTGTCATGTCAGCCATCACTGTCATCATCCTGGTGGTGCTGTTTGTAGTAGACACCTTCTGGATCCAGAATCTGCCCTGGGTCAAGGACTGCACGCCCATCTACATCCAGTTCTTTGTCAAATTCTTCATCATTGGCGTCACTGTCCTGGTGGTGGCTGTTCCTGAAGGCCTGCCACTTGCTGTAACAATCTCCCTGGCATACTCCGTTAAGGTAAAGTCTCCTAGCCAAGTGAGCTGTGGCCAGTGCTGACCAGCTTACACTTTAGCCTATTAAAACTAGCGGGCCAGGCTGTTAAGACAAGGAGACTTGGCTTACTGATACCCTAAAGCCAGGCTATGATCTTCTCTGCCAACAGAGAGCTTTATCCAATCAAGGAACTATTCATTTCAGTCTTGTAGCCTTTTCACACTATTCTTTACTTAAAGGTTAAACTTGTGTCCATCACAAAATAATGTTAAATTTCTGCGTAGTCGTGTTGAATCATTCAATGTCTTATACCGTTCTGCAGAAAATGATGAAAGACAACAACCTGGTACGTCACTTGGACGCCTGTGAGACGATGGGCAATGCTACGGCCATCTGCTCTGACAAGACTGGTACTCTCACCATGAACCGCATGACCGTGGTGCAGGCCTACGTCGCTGAGAAGCACTACAAGAAGGTCCCTGAGCCGGAGAACATCCCCTCCTCCATTTTAGACATGCTGATTCTGGGCATCGCAGTCAATTGCGCCTACACTACTAAGATCATGGTAGGAAAAGCAACATTTCTCTCAAATACACTATGTAACATGTAATAATTTATTTGACGTATTCTGATTTAGGAATGACCTTCACTGTTTTCCCACCTTTTCCTCCAGCCTCCAGAGAAAGAAGGGGGCCTGCCACGGCAAGTGGGTAACAAGACCGAATGTGCCTTGCTTGGCTTTTCAAACGACCTGAAGCGGGACTACCAGACCATCCGCAACGAGATCCCCGAAGAGAAACTGTACAAAGTCTACACCTTCAACTCAGTCCGCAAGTCTATGAGCACTGTGTTGAAGATGGCTGATGGCAGCTACCGCATGTTCAGCAAAGGAGCCTCAGAAATTCTCCTGAAAAAGTAAGAAAAGTGTTTTCATCTTTGTTTATGTATTGTATTATATTGGTTTCTCTTGGAATGTTATATTGCTGTTTATAAAGTGCGATCAGTTCTGTCAACATAAATAATTCAGCTCAATGGTTATTCTGTAGATTTTTTTTGTTATTTGTTCCAGCTGGCCAGACTTTGCAGTAAATGATATGTGTAATGGCTTAAGCAGCTAAGAAGTTCAAGTGCATCCCACCCAAGCCCCTTACTTTGCGACTTAAAAACAGTCGCTGAGAAAATGAGCCGGTAACAACTCTGTAAGCCTCTTAACCAAGCAGGCTTCTTTTTAACCCACAGAGGGCTTAGTGTGACTTCTTACCACAGCAGCTCACCATTCAAACGCTTTGTCTTCTCCTCTGCCCTTAACCCTTCTCATATCTCATCTCAATTATTTTCACCACTTACAATTCTGCACCTATCTCCTCCTTCATCCATAATTCTCAGTTATATCTCTTTTAAAGCCTTTCTTCATCTGGATATTTTGCCCTCCTTCGCCCTGTTCTCTTTTTACCCTCTTCTCTGCACTTATAAATTAATATAAGATTGTAATATTAATATTCCCCGTTTCACCTCCCAGGTGCTATAAAATCCTGACAGCGAACGGCGAGTCCAAGGTGTTTCGCCCTCGGGACAGAGACGACATGGTGAAGAAGGTGATCGAGCCCATGGCATCCGAGGGCCTGAGGACCATCTGCCTTGCGTACAGAGATTTCCCGGTCTCTGAGGGGGAGCCCGACTGGGACAACGAAAACGACATCCTCTCTGGACTGACCTGCCTCAGCGTGGTGGGCATCGAAGACCCAGTGAGACCCGAGGTTAGTGACACCTTAGCATGAGGCGACATTTAATTTATACCGGTAGAGAACTTAATTTCAAGCTGAAATGAATATGATTCGGGGGAGGAATTCACAAGAGAAATACAAGTTGCTTGTAGGGACACTGAAAGCATGTGAATATCACCAACAAACTTCACAAACCCGAGTGCCATTAACAGAACAGTTTGGATGGTGTTAGGCATGGAGGACAGAAGCTGCCAAAACACATGAATAAATGACTCAGTAAGTAAAGGAATATGCCGTTAAATGTGCCAAAAGTAATATTCAAAATAAATGTAAAAATATATGAATTAATTAAATGTGACATTTCTATATCAATTTGCTTCTTGATTTATTTACCTTTGTATTTTTTCCATATATTCTTTTACTTAACCATTTTGTATGCACTGTCTTGTATCAATTGTCCCCAAAGGCATATTCATTCATTTGTTGAGTCATTTATTGATTGATTGATTTTTGGTTCTGGCAGCTTCAGTCCTCATTTCAGTCGTAGCTTGAGGATGAAATCCAGCAATAAAGATAAATCCCACGGTGGGAAAAACTGCTTGTGCTTGGTGGAACTGACTACTGGTTTTGGCCTTGTGCTGTCGTCTTTATCAGCTCCATGTATTGTGTTAACATGTGCTGCTCAAGGCTCAGTTAGTGAGACGTGCTGTGCGGCCATGTTGGAAGGCTATAGTGATTATAACTAGCAGTTATGAAGAGGGGGGAGGCCTCAGCATCATTTTAATATGGGGATACATCTTCAGTTCATAGTGTTGTATTTAGTGATGAAAATAGTTGTTTCAATAATAAAAAAAAAAGAGACATAGACATGATGGGAAATGGATGTGACTGACTTATAGAAGATTTACAGGAACGTTCATACACAGTTCCCACTATTCCACCTTCATAAAGGTGCTGGGGGGAGGGAAGCTATCTGAGCATCCCACAAGCACTCCTTAAGAAGCACACTGGCAGCTTAATGGGTCCGCTTGCTCCACTGGACTGTTGAGCACGCAGGCTTTCTGAGAGAAGCAAGAAAACTGAATGACAGGATGCTGCATCAGCCATTTATAAACATGGGAGTGGCTCCACTTTGGCGCAAGCATCTACTACTGAACCAATACAGGAGTTATGATATTACGGCCTTTGAGGGAGCGGTCCCACAGCGAGACAGCTAAATGGATGTTTGAAATAGAAGCTCGCTGGAGGATCAGCTCTCTTCTTCAATCACTTGTTTAATGTGGCTGTTTTGTGCCGGGCAGGTAGCAAACATTCACCATGCTGGTTTCAGCATGTTTGTGTGTAAATATAAGCCTTAATAACACCTAGTATAAGAGGGGAAAGAGTTTGTTTCTAATGATCACGTCCCCAAACCTGAACTCTGAATTTTGGTACATGTGCTTTCTCATTAATTTGTGTTTCCGCTTCTCCTCAGGTCCCAGACGCCATCAGGAAATGCCAGCGTGCTGGTATCACAGTGCGGATGGTGACCGGGGACAACATCAACACAGCCCGAGCCATCGCCACCAAGTGTGGCATCCTCCAGCCGGGAGACGACTTCATCTGCCTGGAGGGCAAAGAGTTCAACCGAAGGATACGCAATGAGAAAGGAGAGGTGGGCGTCAGCAAAATACTGTACCTCAGAGACTGTTGAAAATGTTCTGTTGGGATTCTATTAGGGTTTTGTCTCATGTTTCTAGATTGAACAAGAACGCATTGACAAGATCTGGCCCAAACTACGAGTACTGGCTCGCTCTTCCCCCACAGACAAACACACCTTAGTGAAAGGTACTTCTGTTAATCTGGTGTGAGTAACGTGTTTGAAAAATATTTAATTTGTACTTGTTTGTTTTAACTTTGCTTATTCATTTACTTTTCCAGGTATTATTGACAGCACAGTGATAGAACAAAGACAAGTCGTAGCAGTGACAGGAGATGGTACCAATGATGGTCCTGCCTTGAAGAAAGCTGATGTTGGCTTCGCTATGGTGAGTTTCCTTCTGTTTCTCTAATTAAACTGTCTGTGTCGTCATAAAAGATGCTGTCTAGCTAATTCATAGTAATACTGGTGATTTAGACATATGAGCCTGTTCAATATTCTTAATAATCTGTTTTATCTCCAGGGTATTGCTGGCACAGATGTAGCCAAGGAGGCGTCCGACATCATCCTGACTGACGACAATTTCTCCAGCATCGTCAAGGCCGTCATGTGGGGACGCAACGTCTACGACAGCATCTCCAAGTTCCTCCAGTTTCAGCTCACTGTCAATGTGGTGGCCGTCATCGTAGCATTCACAGGAGCCTGCATCACACAGGTGAGCACCAACACAAGGATAAAAACAAGATCATTTACCATGAATCTAAAACACAGGATTATTTTGAGAATATAGAAACATGCAGTGCACCTTCACTTTGGCGGTGTGTTTTTTTTGCTGTCTCATTAAGGCGTATTCATTAAACTTCCCCATGAATTAGACATTATAAGTACCTGTCAAACTCCTTAATGATTTTTTAATTTCGCATCTTTTGTAGTCAACATGAGCTGCAGCCTAATGCAGTGATTTTACCCTCCTGCACCTCTACAGAAACAGCACAGTCATGACGAGAAGAAGGAAGAACTCTTCATTTATGCAACATAATACTGTTATGTAATGAAAGAAAGAATGCAAGTTTAATTCTTTGATAATTTATTTTCCAAACATCGATTTAAAAATGAAATCTATATATACAACATTTTTCCAAGGACCCACAGGTTAAATCAACATTGAAGGGAAAAATCGTAGCTCCAAATGCTATACATATTGAACTATTTACATTTTTACAACCTCTCTGTTTACCCTCCTGTCCTCTCCGCTGCGCTCTGAATAAACAGCCTGCAGTTACGTCCAAGCTTTGCTGAAATGCTGTCATGTGACTGTTGGTCTCAGTTGAGTCATGGCTTCACAGTGATGTTGAAGTGAATGGTTTTTACAGGTTTTAAACAGTTTATTTTAGGCAAAATGAGAAATTAATGACCAGTGTAGAATAAAGTGGTCACCACATCACTTTTTTTAAAGCTAAGATTTGGTTACTTTTCCTGACAGAAGTACTAGTCACACATGATTCATTAGTGCCTCGTCATAAATGTGAGTCCAACAATAATTTCTAGCAATGATAAATTGTAATTTTTTTATATAAAGAAAACATTTCTTTCATACTGTGGGGGTGTTAAACTGTAAAAGACTTTGTTTTCGCTAGTTCACAGACTGAAATAACTGAAGCTTTATCGAAAATCAATTAAGTTTCTAGTTCACCGTATCCCTGTGGAGATCCAGCAATGAGGTCTGAGGGGAAACACAGGGTCTGATTTACTTTGAAAACATAGACACATGTGCTGTGCACCTTCAAACTGGCTGTTCTTTATTTATTCTTTATTTGTTTTCCTCACGCAATAGAAATTTTAAGCGCCTTTTAAACTCCTGTCTTCTGCAACCACTTGTGCTGTGCTCTGCAGCCTAATACAGAGATTTAAATAAACCTAATTATCTTAATTTCCATAACTCCTGTAACTATAACTCTTCATTTTTGTACCATTTCTGTGTGTGAACAAACACTGAAAAACTGTCAGTTGTGCTGCAGTGAAGGACATCATTTGTTTTCCACATGCAGTTTGGTTCACGCCAGTTGAAATATCTCCAAAAGATGCTCTGAATTTCCCCGTTATTTGAGATGTTCCAGAATGTGTGACAGGGCTCGGTGGGCTATTTTTATCCCTGAGTCCTTCCCCCTCATTTCAACCTAATTTGATGTGCCTCTCTCTGCCTCCAGGACTCTCCGCTGAAGGCGGTGCAGATGTTATGGGTCAACCTCATCATGGACACCTTTGCTTCACTAGCCCTGGCCACAGAGCCCCCCACCGAAGCCCTGCTGCTGAGGAAGCCATATGGCCGCAACAAGCCGCTCATCTCTCGCACCATGATGAAGAACATCTTGGGTCAGGGAGTGTTCCAGCTCATCATCATCTTTACTCTGCTCTTTGCTGGTGAGAATCTAAATTGGGCGACTAGCTTGCGTCGACTTATTGTGCGTTTTCTGTCTCATTTTGTCTTTTTTTTAACGCGGTCTCTCGTTTTGTTCCCGCAGGAGAGAAATTGTTCGATATTGACAACGGCAGGGACGCACCCCTCCACGCCCCGCCTTCTGAACACTACACCATTGTCTTCAATACCTTTGTACTGATGCAGCTTTTCAACGAGATCAATGCCCGCAAGATCCATGGGGAAAGGAATGTCTTTGAAGGCATCTTCAACAACCTGATCTTCTGTAGTATTGTCTTTGGCACCTTCATTATCCAGGTAAAGGAGACTGGAGCCTAATGTGGCGTACTTTGATGTGTTTTTTTTATAAATGTGCTTGGTGACTCATGCGTGAGATATGCAACCTGCAAATGTTAAATCTAAAAGTTTGCTCTCATTAATTCCGCCTCTCTTCCCGCCCCCTCCAGTTCGTCATAGTGCAGTTCGGTGGGAAGCCGTTCAGCTGCGTGGCTCTGACCCTCGACCAGTGGCTGTGGTGCACTTTCTTAGGCTTCGGCTCTCTTCTGTGGGGACAGGTATGATGTATGCAGCTCAGCTTCACCTTCACTTGGCCACAGACATACAATATGGTGTGACACTGCCCCCTTGTGGTTGAGTTGGTTAAGTGGGTGTCTAATGGAGGCAGAGAGGTGGAACAGTACAACATGTTCTGCTGCTGTGAAGAGATGGACGAACTCACACACTCCAAGTGAATATTACATAAATTATGAACAAATTATATGGTGTAGTGATTCAGCCTTTTATATGTAGCCATCTGAATTTATTTGTCTCAATGTTATCATGGACATTTAATATTAAATTATTTTGAAAGTGAATTTCAGCTTTCATATTTATTTTCTCAAACACATTTTGTTTAAAGATAATTAATTAGTTTAATATATTTTTTTAGTTTTTTTTTTAAATTTTGTAACAGAATGAATGTGAAATTTGTTATCCCGTTCACCGAAAGGTTGCATTTATTTCCGATTCTTGTGCGTCCTTTTAACAATTTCCACTCCAATTTAATTTATAACTTTTGTAACATGATTAATAAACTAATGTTCGATTTTCAAAGTTACAAAATGTGGAATCAATGAGCCGAAGATGTGTTGCTCTCTGGGAATGCGAGACAGTTGTCTTTTTCCCTCTTTGTCCTATTTCCACTTCCTGATTGACCCATTTTAATACTAATATTGAATGTCGTGGATCTGATTTGAGACCTTTTTTTTTTTTTTT
>CAFUXE010000760.1:743751-759627 GCA_903364295.1 Serranus cabrilla | reverse complement strand
TCGTTTTTTTTGGCGAAAAACTTCAAGTTTTTTAGAAATTCACCAAATTCGCAGGATAGCCTTATTAGACTGTTGATGCGTGTCAGGGTGAAAGTTTTTGAAAAAGGACAGAAAAACATATTATGAGGTGTTTTGTCAAAAGTGGTCAAACTTTAAAATTCCTTAAAACGCCTAAAAATGCTTAAAATGGCCCAATTCCAGTGTGTTGATACATATTAGAGCATAATATATCCAGAAATGACAGAAAAACACCATATTATGGGACGTCCTAAATTTGAAAAAAGCCATACTATAGCATGTCGTTTTTTTTCCCAAAAAAGGTCAAAAACTTTAAAAATGCACCACATTCGCAGGATTGCTTTATTAAAGTCTGTTGACATGGGTCAGGGTGAAACCTTCTGAAAAATGACAGAACAACACCATAGTATGGGATGTTTTTGTCAAAAAGGTCAAAAATGCTTAAAATGGCCCAATTACGGTCTGTTGATTCATATCAGAGCAGTGGTTCTCAACTGGTCTGGCTTTGGGACCAACCATCATCCCGTAATGGCAAGCCGCGACCCAAAATCGAGGAAACTTCTCATCTTCTAAAATGTATTTAATGAAAAGATGGTGCAGATTGAACCTGTGATAGTACAGAATAACAGTATGTCAACACAACAAAAGTTTAATGATAAACCAGGTGATGCTAGAGATGGAAATATTCCCTTTTACACTAAATAAGCTGCATTTTAATAAAAAAAAACCAAAAGTGCATCTTAGATAACATAACATATCTTATTTCAACAGACTCAACAGCTTTCATGCACAAACATTCATTAAAAAAGTCCAACTAGTGAGAAGACTCCACGCCATGCTCAGTTAGCAGATGAAAACAAACTGAGAGTGAACAGACGGCACAAAAAAAAATCCCCTTCAAAATAAAAACATTTTGCCCATGTAAAGGCCCACGACCCACTGAAAACGGTTTTGCGACCCACTTTTGGGTTCCAGCCCACCAGTTGAGAATCACTGCTTTAAACGGTTCCTTTAAAGGTCAATGGACTGTCAGTCTGTGCCCTTACTACTGGTTGAGAGGTTAAAGGCACAAGCTGGGATCTAAATGTACATGAGGGTATCAACATTTTCAATGCTCCCAAACTTAATGACAGATCTTACTCTTAATGCACTCACTAAATCTAATCTATTATCTGAATGCTGCAAAACCTAAATCCAAACAGACCTACATCTTCGACTGTCACCACTACAAAATGCTGAATTTATTTCAAACCTTTCATCTAGATACTGTATGCACTTACCTGTAATTTATATGGACAAAAACAGGGGCATTTCTTTCAGTGTAGCACAGCATATTGTTAACACTATCAACAGAGATCAGATTACATACAGTAGGTCAATGATCCCTGTGTATGACCTCGACTGTACTGCACTGCTGCTCATGGCCTGAAAGACAGCTGGAGCGAGCCTATTCCCGCTGTTAATAAGTTACACTACAGCTGTAACATACTCGAAAAGCACCGTGAGTGGTAACCTCACGTAATCAGCAATTTCCATATCATCAGCACCTCATGTCTGTAATTTTTGCTATAAGATTTCTTAGTACATATTTTTTATAAACCAGCAACCATATTTTCATATATATGTATATATAGCAATATAAATGCCATGTGTAAGTTATTCAGTTGGCTTGAATAATTCATTTTTTTCCCTTATCGATAATAATAAATGGAATATTGACATGTAATTGAACTTTGATAATAGTTGTTTTTCTGTTAAAATTATGAAATTATAATGTAAAATGTTTACTTATTATTAGTAATGCTATAAATTATGTTGCTTTAACAGTATATTGTTACACACTTTATAACAATATTTGGATTTTCTTTTGTAAAAAACATCTGTAAATGTTACATTAATTTGGCCCTATTCAATACTATATTTGTGATCTGTAACAAAGATTATTTGTGCACTGATAGTGTCTACCAAATTAATTAATTAATTGTTAAATAACTATGAAAGTTTAATCACGATTTTATTTTAATACAAAGTGTTACCAATACACATGATCATATTTTGTGATTGCTTTGAAATACTGTTGTTCAGTGTTTGCAGAGAAAACCTTATCTGAATTGAACATTTGACCTTTGACCTTACCTGTTTGTCATTCCCTGTGCTTCCAAATGTCTGTCTGATGCCAGTCTGCAGGATGTTAGACAGTCCCTCCATGCTGAAACGCTGCAGGTCACAACCAAGACACACAAAAGGTACAGATCATCATAACACTGTTTTGTTTTGTTTTGTTTTGTTTAGCAAAAGTTTTTGCAAGTACAGACCTTTCAGAATTTCACACAAACATGACATCATGGTGAGATATAGTAGCTTTATTGTTTATATTGCATCTGCATTATTAAGTCTTCTGTAGATTCATTACTTCAGTAATGCAGCCTCAGGTACACAGCAGTCACCACATAAAAACACTGCTGCTGCACTGCATGGAGGGAAAATCCATTAGGTTGTTTCCCTGTTACTGGACAGGAGATCAGACTGGGCTGTTACTGACTCTTCACTCTGGGATCTTTCCTGGAAGATACTTAAGAGGCTAATGGACCTGAGATCCATTATGCTAACAGTCAGAGGGATGGAAGGGGGGGGGGGGGCGTTGCCAGGCACTGTGGTTTCACCTTTTTATAACTTAACTCGTTGAAAACAACAGAGCACATTTGCACAACGCTATTTTCTTGGCAAATCCAGACAATTGTGCCGTAATTAACTCTTGTTGAGACACTGATGGGAAGTTTGGAAAAATCCTGTGTGAAAGGGCTTAACTTGTGGCACACACTCAAACACACTGATACACACTCATACACAAGCATACAAGGCCAACCCTCCGTGCCTCACCTTGACAGGCATGGTCCCTGTCTTCTCATTGTTTCCTGTGGGGGATGTATTCCCTCCGTTCACAGGTGGCGTCCCCGTCCCCTGCAGGCTCAGGGCCTTGTCCCGGCGTCGGCGCTTGCTGCTGTCTCGTTGCTCCTTCTGCCTGTTCTGCACCTCCATCAGGGCCGTGATGAATGTGTTCTTCACCTCTTTCTCAAACTCTAGTTCCTCACGCCGAGCCAGCTGGCTGACCAGCTCCTCTGAGTACTCACGGATGGCGGCCTCGACCCGTTGCAGCAGCTCGACGAGAGCTGAGCTGGGCATTAGGCTCAGGCCTGCAGAGAAGATGATGGGGGAGAAAGGGGCAGCTGGGTTTTATTCTATGTAAAAGCATTATCTTTCCCATAGGTTCAGACAAAACATGATCAAATTCTGTTAAAATTGAATGTGAGTGAGAGTTAGGTTGCTGTTTGTGACCCATTAAGAAAAAGCAGCATCTTTATCACATATTGTTTCTTCATGAATTGTTGACAGTATTTAATAAGGAAAATGGAAATGTTAGAGGATATGGCACAATATGATCTAACTGTACATTATCATTTTACTTTCAAATAAAGTAATCAATTTACAGTTTGTATAAAGTACTCAGGACTGTTTGATCCTACAATCATTGGTGAACTACAGTGTTGATGATGAGTTATGTCCTCAGCTGTAGGGACTAAAAAAGATCAACGTGTAATAAAGTGTGTTAATAAAAATCAAGTGTTGGAAATAAAACTATGTATTTGTAGTCATGAACATTCACATTATTTTAGGTGGATTCATATATATACAGGTGGGGGGTTGGCTTTTATGTATAATTATATGTGTATGTGTAAGAAACACTTGCACTGATCATACAGTAACTGGCCTTCATGATGGATCTTAGGGATAGGGATGATAATGATTATGTCCTGCCTATGGCAAGGACTTGAGGATTTTATTTTATTAATTTTTAGCAACATGTTTCAAAAAGAAATATTAACTGTAAGCTACAAGGGACTGGTATTAGAAAGACTAATACACTTTTTTTTTTTTTACAAGAAAAAATGTAGTCTGTTCAGATCCTAGACCAGCTAAGAAAATCAACAGATTAATATTAACAACTGCTGCCCTAGTGTCATTTAAGAGGCTACAGTAATTAAAAAATAAACTGTAATCTGGATGATTTTTTAGTTTTACCTTCGTAGGAGCAGTTGTTGTTGGAAGCCTGTGACAGCTGCCTTATCTCCTCCAGCAGGGAGGGGTTGGTCCTGGAGGAGCAGTGGCTGCTCTCCTCTTCATCCTCCTCCTCAGTTTCACCAGGATCTGGAGAGTTCTCCATCATCTCAACTATCTCCTCAATGACCTTGGAGAGAGAGAGAGGGAGAGAAACGGAAAGATAAAGAGAGACAGGTAAATGGACAGGAAAGAGATTAGGAGACAGGGGTAAGTACACACACACATAGACCCATAACCATCCATTTGTTCGTAGAGTGTGGCCACTAAGATGCCAAAAGCCTCCTGTATAAGTGTTCATATCATACTTAAATCCATAATGGATGTCTACACAGGATGCAGTTCTATGCAGGCGTCCATCTGAACTCCTGTAAAGTATACATAACAAAAACAAAATCTAATTGGGAATGTCACATATAACTGGGCCTCAATCACCAACTGTTTTTGAGAAGACAATTCCTTCTTAAAACCCACATTACTTATTATGTGTTATCAGCAGTAATTAGAGGCCTGCTCTATCTTTTAGTAGTTTGAAAAGGCCGTGGTCAGCCTTGTCAGATTTATGCTGTTAAAGCTTAAACCCACTTTCCTTGTGTCCAGCATTTGCTCTGCTACATATCACAACACTTGACATAATTCTATCAACTTTTGGATAGGGACTGGTCATTTACTGTTGCAAATTAGATTAAATTGGCTCAGCCTCTCAACTGATGATGAAACAAGGATACAAACAATTCTGCCGTTTAAGAATGCCTTCATGAATATGATATAGATTTTATAAGGACCTTTGGTTGGAAAAAAATAAATAGAAAATCATCCAATGTGTCAACTGTTTCTGGGGTTTCTCAGGGGTCTATTCTTGGTCCCTTTCTTTACCTTATTATGCTGACGATACCAGGTATATTTGTTCAGGGCCATTGCCAGGAATACATCATTCCTTACTGTGTGATAGACAAACCTTGGTACATGTCTTGGTCTCCATCATTTAGATGATCAGAACTCCTTATCAGTGGATTGTAGGAGAAATGTAATGAACAGCCTACAGTTTAAAAGCAACTCTTAAAAGATCTGGGAAAATGTTTGTTCATTCCCATCACTCTGGCCTCCCTGCACACGCTAGCTTTGGTTTACTAAAATTATTAAAATTATTTTACTGCTTGTCCCGAAGGCACAGCTAAGCCTTGACCCATCCTATATTGTTGATCTTGTCATTTCATAAATATCCCTGCTTGTAGTCTTAGGTGACCAACACACAAATGAAAAGGAAATGCACAAATGCCAAAAAGAAGATCGAAGCAATTTCAACACACAAAGTGGTTGTAAACAAAAATGAATGATGTGTAAAAAGTGTCAGGTAAAAGACTAAAAAGACCAATGCATCATACTGTATGTCCTGCTTTCTCATGTTCAAAAACAGGACACACACACACACACACACACACACACACACACACACACACACACACCTGATCAGCTGAAATGAGAGGCTCTTCATTCAAGCAGTTTGCATTGTCATTCTTCTCATTCATCTCCTCCTCCTCTTTTTCGTGGATCTGTAGAAAGTGAGATGAAACATGAGAACAATAGCTTGGGTGAGTATGTGCTACCTAGAAACTGAGCCTAAAAAGAGTGGAAAACAGCCAACACACATCTGTGTTGGAGTAATTGACTAAATCTACAATCATTTTTCCAAAAGAACTTTGCCTGGGAAGGAGAGATCAGTCACACTCATCTGAAATTTCCAAGCTTAAATATTTGAAAGGTTTTACATTATTCAGCATCACGTTTTAAAGAGCCTTTTGCTATTCCATTTGTAAAAGTGTTTAATAGTTTATACCTTATTTTTGAACTTATTTGTATAAATTAACTTGGGATGTGTGGGTAAGTTGGTCCAGATTGTTACATTCATGGTTCCCAGACAATATATCCCAATAACTTTTCCTCTCATGCCACCATGATGTTGACATTTGTGGTTTTGTGTATTGATCTACCAGTAAAGCCTTATGAACCATTTCCTTTGTTTTTCTGAGCCCCAAAGACAACTTTTTATCGACTCTTCTCTGTCAGAGGCTGTAGTGGGATCCTTTACAGACATCACTACATCCAATGCAATTTTGTTAAAAAAAAAAACACTAAGGGGTAAAGAAAAAGCCTTAAGCAATGGTAATCGTGTGTGCTTTCAACCCTCTGTTGAAGAAAGAGTGCCATCTATGCAGCTCAGAAAATAAAGCAAATAGCTACATTGGCACTTTTTGCACAGAATGGCTCAACAACGTGTCCTGACATTTAAGTCAGACAGGTTAACGTTTCTCTGAAAAAAATTGGAATCAAGAAGCTGACACCTTAATGTTTCATCTAGCGCCATCATCAGATTGATTACCATGCTAACAGGCTAAACTCAGCTTATGTGAATGTCCACAGCTAACTAAAGAGACAGAGCACATTTAAGTCCCACCTACACCAGAGGGGAAAACAATCCATTGCTCTCCATTGACTTTGTAATGCATGATCAAATATGGCTGCTACCAAATAAGACAAAAAAAATTGATAAAAGCTGCTGTGTGGTGGGATGCACTACCAACATGGTAAAACAACAAAAACCCACAACTAACGTTTTATAAACTGACAAATCAAAAAAGAACACAAAAGTGGATACAGGCAATCTAACACGAGGCATCAGCAGGAAGAAGGAAACGTGGGATTTTGAAACTCTGTATGTCTGATATTAACGCTAGTTGTAGCTAACTATATTTCTGTGGGTTAAGCTTAACCCATTTTGTTATATGTAGTGATATATTTTCAAGCACCATAGCTTGCCAACATAATAACATTAGCTTACTAAAAGCCAACATGTAGGGATAAAGTGCTAAAATAATCCCTTAACTTGCTCAAATCCATTTTTTTGCTAGCTACAAGCATTTTGTAAGTGTTTCAGCACTTGGTTTCCTGGTGAGGATTATTTTTCTCTCTGATGGGGGCCGTTTTTTAAGACACATCTCTATTGATACAACATAGTAGTGACACAGTTCTGTGAAATATTTTCTATATTTGCTGGAGAGAGAAAAAAACAGCAAACATACAAAATATATAAAAATATGGACAGTATGGCAGAATAAATAATAAAAAAAGAAATTGGTATATACACCTATTAACTCTTAGAGAAAACAAATAACTCAGCTGAATATGAACACTGTGATGCATTATAACAGCCCTCTTCCTCTGGGGCTAAAACATCTGCTCTGGCCTTGACCAACACAAACATGGCCTGGACTGCCTGCTGTCCAGTTAAATGTGACAGCCAATTTAGGGAGCGGGAGAAGAGGGAGAACAGCAGACCGGTCAAGGTTGGATAAGCATGTCTTCAAGTGTCAGCAGGAGATTACCCCTCAGAAAGAGTGAACTAGTTGGTTCACTCTTTCCTCCTCAACAGGAAAAATAACAAGACATTGTGTTTCTACTTTCATTTTCTGATATAAAACAGTAACAATAACAACAGAATCACATTATAATCTACTGGCACAGGAAATGACAGAAGCCTATAGGGGACTTTATTAAAATGATCATGTAAACTTTGAAGTGAAAATGTAATTACACAAAGGCATGATACGTATGTGTCATTTAAGAAAAAAGATTCTAATGAATGCAATAATCCAATTTGCATTTAAATGTTCAGATATTTCTATGCTGTTGTATGGCTATAGAAAATTAAAATAGAAAAAGTCTTTGATGAAATGTTACATTTTCAATTTCAAACTGTCAGAAAATTTCATTTAATTTGTTGTTGGGACTTAAATAACGATGGCTCAAATGTAAAATTAGGTTACAATATTTATATTGCATTATATATTATATTGCATTTTTTAAGGTATGGAGGAGGTATGTCTTGAATAATGAATTTGTTTTTCCATTTCAATTTCAATATGGTTGCTCACACAAATATGTAAAAATGAAAATTGGATAATTGCATCTCAATCAATTTTTTTACTCAAATAACATACATATGTCAAAATTTGTAAAGCTACTGAAGAATTACATTTTAATTTTCAAATTTTTAATAAAGTCCCAAATGGGCAGAGAACAAAAAGTGCACAAGAACTTTATTTAAAACGTTATTTAAACAATTTGATTATTTTTTGTTCACCTATAAATGGGCCTAACAGCACATTTTCCAGATCTCAACAAAACAGATGGAGAGAGACATTTACCTCCTGTTCAGAAAGATTGCCGTTGAGTCCCTCTGAATCGTTGCCGTCCCAAGTGGAGATGTAGTTGTCAGTTAGAGCATCCCACACACTGCAAAACAACACACAGAAACAAACATGCACAAACTTAAGCAAGGACAAGTATCAGAAAAAATAAAAAAAACACACATCAAGCCACTATTTTGGCCCTGACTCTAAAGACTGGCTCCCATTTTAAGCTGGTGAATCCACACAGGCTGCAGTTACACAGTTATATAACAGCATTAGAGTAGAGTTTGGTGTGGTGCTTTATCTCCCTGGTTATAAGGTGGTCTGCTCAGCCCTGTCTTCAGCAGCCTGCAACTCAGTCAATATTTTTCAATGTGGCAAGTCAATGATGGTGGTCAATAAGCAGAGCTGGAGGCTGCAGAGGAACAATGCACAACAGAAAAAAACAGCTTACTACTCAGTAAAAGGTATCCTTAGCAGAGATTTAGATAAAGCGTCTCACATCATTGTGCCAGTGGTTTCTGACTGCAACCCGGAGCAACGTCTGTCTCAGGAAGAATGACATACAACTGGGAGAGAAGTGTCCTTTGTGTTCTTTCCTCCTCCACTAAGAGGTTGTCTCAGGCCTGCTGCCCTGCTCCCAGTGGCACTGCCCACACCCGGACACACAGTGGGCACCATTCAGCTAACAGCTTACCTCACCAGCCATGCCTGCATGCCATTACTGTATGTACCAGCGCATAAACAGGGTCAAAGTTTCAATACACTTGATTCTCAGAGGAGAACTTTAAATAAACTGCATAAACCACACGCCATCATTAAAAAAATATGTGATGGATAATACCGTGATTATAAAGAGGTCTCTTAGTTTTAATCTGTTATTACCCTGTAAACAGTGTTATGGAACACTGCTGTAAAAGTTGCTCAAAAGTGCATTTTTACATTAGTCAAAGATGTACCCAAAACAGAAAATACACAGATCACTTTCTTGCAGAGTTTTATGTGAGATCGGTACCTTTCTCTTTGCTAACTCATTATGTAGCTACAACCAGCAGCCAGTAAGCTTAGTTTAGCATAGAGAGGAAATTGTGGTAAACATGGAGACTGCTTATTGTTCTTACATCCCATTGGTTGGACCGATACATATACAGGTTGTCTGAAAATACACACTGGAGTCCAGTGACTGCTAATGCAGTTACTAGTTTTTTCATCCATCATTTTTCTTGTTTCTCCTGTTTCTTTTCTTTATTTGAAGCTAAACTAACAGGCTGCTGGCTGTATAGTTCCTATCTAAGGAACTATAATGAAATTTGTCTTTTTATCCGACTGACTGTGTTTCTTCTAAAAACAATATTTGTGATGTTAACAATGTTGTGTGGGGAAAAAAACAGATTATGGTTATTTTAGGAAAGTTACAGATCACAGTTAATTTGCATTTTGTGTAAAACATACACAGACAAGGACTTGAGGAAATCTGAGTCTGTTTCCTTTGAAATGACTGACAGAGTGCTCCCCTGAAAGTGTATGATACTTAATTATAACCATAACCAGTGGAAAATACATTATAGACCTATTCTATTTTATATTATATAATAAAAATGGCAGGTTGGATTTTGGTGGAATTTTGACTGGGGTCATTCATTGTTTTTGTTTTTGAAATAAAACAGAAAATAATAATATGAAGTATTGTTTACAAATTGATTGAAAAAAGCACCTGCAAGATATAACAAAAAGTCTGTGGTCTGTGGGTCTGTGTCGCCAGTATGATGGTTAAATGAATCATACCTTATTAAAATACATTTTAGAGGATCTAATCAGTAGTGACCAAACCAAAACAACACATGAACAGCTCATACTGCATGCGGTTTGGTCATCTGGCCAGCAGGAACGGGAACTGCATGTTACAAAGCTGTCCTGCTGTGTTTGTTGGCCTGCAGCCATTGAAGAGAAATCATTCCACTTAATATTCTCGTTCTCCATCGGCTTGACTCACTCATATCTGCGTTTCTAATCAGGCAACTGCAGGGATTAAGCCAAATGTGCGACAGACTGTTTTCAACCAAACAGCAGATTTACATTGTTGATGATTATTTCTGTGGGTCTACAGGGCTCTCTGGTTTTAAATGAATCACTTTAAATCAGACGGCGCTGTCAACTGCAAAGAGACGTATCACACACAGCGCAATTACATGAGTGTTGTCTTAGTTTCTATTAATAGCTGATTGAGGTGAATAAATATCTAATGAATGACATTTACTTGAAACCACTGCGTGGATTGCAAGGGAGAGACAAGGAGACATTGTTCAGGACAGAAACTCCAGAGGAGGCTGGAACAGTTTGACTGGAAATCATCTGTACTGGTTTCCTTATCTGCACCACAGCAGATCAGTGTAAGGCATTAGGTTCATGTCTTGGTCATAACATGCAGATTAGTGTCACATTCCCCCCACAGCCCTGTGTTCTGTGCTCAGTAATCACTCATCAATACAAACTCATTTTTAACAGTGTTTCAAAAAATCATGTGATTCCTCTCCTCTTATACCTACAGTCAGGCTATTTATAGCACGATTCATACCCACAGTGTGAGGACGTGTGTATTTCCGCCTCAGAGGTTGCAAGCTAAAGGAGGAGGATCTGGCAGTCAGCTGGTGGAGAGGCAGAGACAGAGACACACCGACAGAGCCGAAGCCAACTGAGGCGTACAACACTGCACATTGAATAATTCAGCATGCAGCCCGACCGTGCAGCTTGGGAGGGTGGGGTCATGCTGCTGATTGACTGCTTGTTTGGGATGTTGCAGTCTGTGTGTGCAAATATTTTGGCTTTTGTCATGTAGGACGTGCTGAGCCAGTGTTCTGGCCTGAACAGTGTGTTGTATGTGGTGCTAATGGCAGGGTAGCATAATAACTATGCTAGTGTCCAATTTACATAAAGAGCTGGAGGGATAGTCTGGCCCTTGTAATTTATTAGGTCACTATTTAGGGATTTCTTTTTCACTTTATAGCCATATTGGGTGCATTAAAGAAAACAAATGCATCAAAATGTCGGCATTTTGCTGAAAAATAAAGAAATCTAATAGAAATACTGTAAACAAAAGTTATTAGTTCCATTATATGTAGCCAGCAGAGCTGGAGATTGTGTTTAAATGTGTTTAAATGTTTTTTGCATATTGAGCTTTTCTATTTTCATATTCTATTTATGCTGCTGTTTTTTTTGTTTTTTTTGACTCAACGGACTTGTTTACTTAATCTCTATATTTTTTACGTTGCTTGTTCTTTTGCACCAATACACCACAGTAAATTCCTTGTGTGGAAACCTACTTGGCAATAAAAATTATCATGATTTTGGTTTGATTGTGATGATTGTGATTATGATGTGTCTGAAAAACCCAAAATAATTTCCGATACTTGCTATATACGTATTATTTTGTTGTAACATACTAGTTGATGTTGTTTGGAATTTTATTTCTATTAAGCCAAAAATACTGATAGGCTGTAGGCTTCAAGGACTAGCGTAGCATTGATGCTACGCTAGATGTGTTCCACAAGTCAAATTTCAAAGGTGCCCTTTGTGGCAATCTGTTTCTATGGTGCATGATACTAGAATTTACAATAGATATGTCATGTGAAAGTTGATTTATAAAGACAGCACCAAATGTATCCGGTGTCCAGTTGTCTGCTAAATAGGGTCCATAAATGGCACCAAACCTTGCATGGAGCTCCACAAACACCCAAATAAAACTTTTCATATTGAAAAAACAAAAATACCCTGACAAGCTGTCTATGGAGTTGATATCAAATATGGTATGCGTACATATTAGGGTGACTTTACACTGCAGAGAAGGGGTTCCACTGAATCATTCATTCATTCATCCATTATCATTTACCACTTATCTGAACTCGCCCAGCTGACACTGGATGAGAGGAGGGGCATACACACACCCTGAACAGGCTGCCTGACCATCACAGAGTGGATACATAGAGGCAGACAACCACTCACACCTACAGGCATTTTAGAGTCACTAATTCAACCTAGACATGCAAACTCCATAGACCTGTGAACCTGCGACCCTCGTGCTGTAACACAAAAGTGCTAACCACTACATAACTATGTAGCTCCCATGAATCATATGATATATAATACTTGATACTGACTGAAAGGGTTAATGACTGATGAATGACACAACACATGGCTGAAAGCCCCAGAAATGTCCAGTTAGTGGCCTATGAACTGTGAATATTTGACAAACTATAGATGGTTACTCACTCCTCATCCTGCAGCCTCTCCTCGTCCTCCTGGCTGTGTGACTGGTTGCGTATGGGCGCCAGGACCTCCGTCTTGGTGTTGTAATTGTGGAAGCAGACATTGAGCTTCTCATCGAACTCGTTCACCAGGTCCTCCATCGACTTAAAGCTCATCATCTCAGAGAAGTTCTCCAGCTCTGAGAAGTCCTCGCGGGTGATGGAGGCCAGGGGGACGGTGGTGGTGGTGGAGGTGGAGTAAGAGGAGTGTTTGAGCGACGGGTGGTCCAGCTCATCCATGCGGCAGGGCCGGAGGTCCTCAAACTCCTCATCCAAACACACAAGAGGGGCTTCCATGGTGTCCCCTGTCTGTCAATCTGTGTGACCTGCACAAACAGAGGGTCATATAGTATTTAATGCATTGAGGTTGCTAAATCAGCACGGCGTAGAAAACTGTTTTAAGATTTATCAGCATTTCTTTAATGAGGCAGGCCGCTGCTGCAGCAAAGTCTGTCTGTCCTCATTTGTTAGATTGACCAGTATCCCAGAAGGATTTATCTGGCGTCTCCTAAATCACGCCGGGCTCACCTCATGTGGAATGGCACCATGTTGTCTAGACAAAGAGGAGATGGAGGTAAATGTGCCAGAAGGGGACCAGGTCCCTAAGGGAACCAAACCAGTTGGCTTTACTGGTAAAGCACAGCTAATTAAGTACGTCATCTGGGATTAACTGATGAGGTTTCTGAGATTCTGGGACATGAAAGTATAGGAGCTGTCATAGTATATAATGTATTACAGTAAGGTTTTTCTTTTTTTCTTTAAGGGGATTGATAAATATCTGGGTGTGAAAATCTAGCCTTTACTAAACTGTGTCATGCATTGATACAGAAAATACTGCTGAGAATGATTCTGATGAGAGATCCCTCCTCAATGCAAACATCAGCTTTATAGGTTAATGTGACAGCACAGCGTTACCCTCACAGCATGTTTGGGGTTCTGGGACAGACTTCAGAAAATGACTTCAAAGTATATTTGGATAGGTAAGAAACCTAAATATAGCACCTTACAAAGAGACTGGGAACAAAATGATCTTAATTTTAATCCGGTGCAATTTTTTTTCTCCAATTTACTATCAGTTAGTTCTGTTTCAAAAAGATATAAAACCCTTTCAAATATATTATTCTCAGCTGATTCTGTTGAAATGTAGTTAATCATACGGTGGGAACGTGGAGTGACAAAGGAGTTCATAGACTCATAGAGGTGAACTGAGGACTCTCCAAAGTCAAAAAAGTATTTATTTTATTTGCCCAGTTCTTTTTGTTTTCTTGCTGCATTTTTAATGGGACTGGACTCTTATAAACATTCTACACTTTGGCACATTTTTAGGTAAGAATGTACTAACTACCTTTTTATTAACACAGATCATAATTGGATCATTGGGACGTACATATATTATGCACATAATGTGTAAGAATATTAGTTTTTCTAAACTTCCCTTCATGAGGGTAAAGGATCTTATTCTAGTTGGATAAGTAACTGACGAGAACGGGGCTGATGGTCATTTTTATAATATAATTAAAATATTAGAATTTTGATTGTGGTTACCTTATGAATAAAATAACATCCTGAAACACTTCCTTGGAGCTCCTAAGGACCAGTAGTAATTGAAAACTTGAATCTTATTTAATTAAACAGCAGAAATGAAAGGGTGTTAACCTGCTAAAAAAGCATCATCCTTCTCGTGGACTTCATCCTGCAGGGAGACTTTTAAGGGAAGTTGTACCTCGGTCAGATTGTCTGACGCAGTGTAATTACAGCAGCCAGGCCTAAATTTCATCCCTTTGTGCTTTGCTGGACCGTGGCCTGGCCTAAGTGAGTGAGTACAGAGGAGCCCATTTAAAAACAAGCTTGTGCAAGCCTCTTCCTCCTCATCACACCACTCAGCAAAGTGCTCCTCCGTCATCAGCTGGATAGTGCTTTTCAGGGTCCGCTGTCTGTACAGCTCTCTGCTCCACATAATGCTGTTCTTCTTTAATTGCTTCTGCTTCATCTTATTTCTAATTTCTCTGCTGAGCAAATGAGTTCACGTTGAATAAATCCCAGCAGCAGAGAAATGAATCACCCCCTTTGTGTGACAGTGACTGACAACTTGCGTCTGTCAATAGATCCAATTAAGGTTATTTGATGGACTTAAATAAGGAACATTAGTAGCTGACTCTAACCTTGCCACAGGGACTCCTTGCAGGAGACACTGATGCACTGTTGCCTGAAAATTTGGCAGGGTGAAGAATCCCAAATCTAATTTCCTAATAGCACTTCTGTCATGCAGTCATATTAGATGAAGCTGAGATGTTCAAGCAAATGAGAGATATGAAATTACAGCATCTACACTAATGCTGACAAGTTTGTTTAGGTATTAAATGTCTGCATAGTGTGTCAGCCTTTTGTGTATGTGACCTTCACAGAGAGTGGCGCTGGTGGTCTCAGGTGCGTTTCTGTGCTCCATGAGCACACAGGTATGAGGAGAGCCAATCACAAGAGCTCATCTGAGGTCATTTAATGAAAGGGAGCCAAATCACTCACCTCATTTAACTGTGGGAGGGATGAACACTACTACATGACCAATCAACATCCAAACACCTTTTCCACTGCAGATTTTAAAATGGCACTATCATGCATGTTAAATGCAGGAATTACATTTTTCACATGTTGGTTTATTTCATTGTGGATCTTATATAAGAACAATGCTGACATATGACAAGAGTAATCTAAATCAATCAATTTGAGCCTGCTGTGCTTCGGGAATATGAAATGAAATCTATTATGACCGTTGGCTAAGACTAGATATGACTCCCAGCAGGATTGTAATCATATTTGTATTGAAAATGCCTGTGAAATGATTTTGTATTTGTCCCACATAAATAGAACCGAAATGGATTCCACTTCAAATCAATATTCAGGCAGCCGTGGCAGAAATGAAAATCAAGCAAGTGCATGTCATCAGCTCATCAGTGGGAGAAAAAAAGAGGAGAGTGGGGGAGGGAGAGAAGAGATGAGCAGTGAGTAGAGAGGAAGGAGAGATGGAGGAAACCATGGTTACAAGGCAAGGATGGAGGGAAGATGATGCACAGCGAGGACCTGAGCGAGGTCAGGCCTGGACGAATGAACAGCAGGATGGTAGGTACGGCAGGAAGACGGATTACCTGCAGTAGATGTGCCGCTGTTATGGCTCGGTGTGTCGGCAGGATCTTGTCAGACGAGGAGAATCTGTTCCTCCCTCTGCTGCAAAACCCACAGACGAGCAGCAGCAC
>CAFUXE010000760.1:693062-704648 GCA_903364295.1 Serranus cabrilla | reverse complement strand
TGTCGGCGGTGAAAAGAGTCTATTAAGGGACCTGAGGCGTCCTGGTGGTGGAGTGGATTGATTTCAGGGTCACACAAGGACAGAGGAATGAAAAGACATGGCAGGATGGAACTTTTGTCATCTGCAGTCTTGCTGTCCTTAAAGTCACAGCATTGTTCAGTCACATTTATAGTCACAACAGCTTACAGCTGATGAATAACAGACAGATTTCCACTTTTTTCCAGGAGTTTTTCTTTACAATACAGGACAACACATGGTCGTATAATTAACCAGTAGGTTAAGTATTGACACAATTAACCACAGTTTTATTCCTCCTTTTTTATTGATTCCAGTTCATGATGAGAGAGTCTCAGGTTCATCACAGGTGACAGCTAAATCCATCACTCTTTTAAAAAGCTACATCTATGTCCAACATGGGTCAGAAAGAATATGATTGAGGGTACTATTGGAGCATTATACCTATTTATTATTTATAAGAACTAGCTTACATTAAAATATGTCCTCAAGTCATTTTAAGTCACAAGATCTGATCTTGTCTGCACAACCCCAGTTTATTTAAAAGGCTGGTAACTCTGGCTACTTTCTGGTGATGATGCCTCCACTGTTCTCTCACATAGTTAATTCAATTTAATGGCCATGACAAAGCCAAACAGCATAATCAGCATAATGTTAGTCTGCTAATTTCCTGAGAATTCCACTCGCACATCCATAAAAATAGACTAGAGGCAGATATGCTTTGACTGGAGTAATCCCATTTGCCCCGAGGTGAAGTGAAGTGATGTTTGTTTTTTTTCTTTGTATTTGTTTTAATTTCATCCCCCTATTGTAATGTCATCGGATTTGTGGGGGGTTATTGCTGGGGATGTAAGGGCACTTTGTTGTGAATGTTATTTGTGATGGTAAAACATCTATAAGAATCGATGTATATAAAATAAAATATAGACTAGATAACAAAACATTGCTGCAAGTCTATGTTCCCCTACAAAAGTCTGTGTGTGTTTGCATCTGGAAAACCTGCTTATAGTGTCAAACCACACATCTAGTTCTACCTAGCTGAGTTCTAGTTGAGTTTCAAACAATATATGTACCTAGGTTTACATAGAAGAGACGTTCAAATACAAATGGGATGGTTGGCAGAGCAGTCACCCACTGATTGGGTCTGTGGTTTGGTACTTTTTAGACTTTTCTAATGTAGAGTAAGCATCTTTTACTAGAATGACTCAGCAGTTTCAATACATCATCCATTGTTAAATACATCCATTGCTTAGCTTTATCCTTCCATTTGTTACATCACAAACAGAAACCCCTGTCCCCACACACAGCTGTGGTGCACATGCAGTGTGTTAGATGCTAACTAGCCTGCTGTGTTTCATGTTTCATTTTGAGCAAAACTTTCTCTGCTCACAAAACAGAGTTACCAATTTGCAATGTAACGCTACATTTGATACACTCATAAATCAGATGTGGATTTCAGGTCAGACAATGCAATGTAGACAGGAAAAAAAATTGCTTCTATTAACACAAGAAACAATCAGGATTTACATAATTGACATAATAATGTAAAGCTGTTGTTTAGGTTTCAACAGGATTAGTTAATATACTGTAAATGAACCATCATTATGTTAATATAATTTTACATTTTGTTAGGTCAAGTAAATTTAGTTACAGTAGTTAGTTGATTTAGTTACTACATAATATTAATAATTCTACTGTTGTGATTGTACAGTTTTACTTTCCATGTTTCATATGTAGTGTACAAATCTCACCTTGTGGAAATAGAGTATTTTCTTTGCTTTCCAGTATAGAATAATATTTGCAGCTCAAATATATTTGCTTTTTCAACCAGGCGTACAACCCGCTGTGTCTTGAATGTAAATGTTCATATACCTGCCTATTTAAAACACATGTTACTGGAGGATTCCTCTAGAGGGAGCACCAAACTAATCTGACCCCATAAGGGCTCATATGAAACACAGAAGTAGAGCTTCAAACATGGCGACACTCAGGGACGGACTGGGACTACAAAAAGGCCCTGGACTTAGGCCCACAACCCATAAAGGAATACACGTTTAAATAACCATTTGCCGGCATGTCATTGAGGGTGTACCTAGGCAACTTTTAATAGGCTATCCTATTTAGAGAGCGAGAGAGAGGGAGGGAGACCTACAGCACATTCTCAAAACCCCAAACTAATGTTTGGAAGATGTTTTTTGACATCTTTACCCTTTTTCTAGCATATCAGAAGTAACTCAAATGAAAGGGGAATTAATTAAATAACCACAAACTACCCAGAATCATGGCGTTATTATGTCATTTTCCATATTGCGTTATTGGCTCAGGGTCTGTGGGAGGGCTGTTCTGGACTTTAAAAGAATTTCCTACAGTCAGTCCGCCCCTGGCGACACTCAAGGAAGATGATCTAATGTTAATTGTTAGATGGTAAATGGTAAATGGACTGCACTTATATAGCACTTTTCTAGTCTTTGTGACCACTCAAAGCGCTTTTACACTACAGACTGTGCTCATTCACCCTTTCATACTGGTGGCCGAAGCTACCCTACACGGTGCCACCTGCCACCATCAGGAATTCAGTCACACACCGATAAACGCAGCATTGGGAGCAGTTTGGGGTTCAGTATCTTGCCCAAGCCTTCGACATGTAGGCTGCCGTGGTCAGGGATCGAACCACCAACCTTCCAATCAGTGGACGACCGCTCTACTGAGCCACAGCCGCCCCACAGCAGTTTAAAAGGTGAAAGGTGCTCCATCGTAGATGACAGTTAAGACCCCTAAACCAAACACGTTGCGGCAATGGCAAGTATGTTTCACTTGTTTTGCCTATGTGACACTACAGTCCACCTCTCCTAGCAGTCATATGCATATTATATCTCAAGGGTGAATAGCATTAATTTCTGAGGACGTGCACAACCACACAACCACTGCAGGATACACATGGCCATGTTTGTGTATATGTTGTTAAAAGCGAGTTCATTTGAGCCCTAACCAGTGAGCCCAATGACTCCAAACAGATGTGCTGTTTAATGATGGTGTTACTATAGAGTACAGTGCAGTGTAGAAGTGTTGTGTGTTATGTAGTAGTTACTTACGGAGTTTCCATGCTTTTTCTGCAGTGGGTTATGGACAGAGGGGGGTCTGGAAGATGGAAGAAAGACAGAAATGAGTATTACTGCCATGTAAGATCAGTTTTAAGTAATAGTAGTAGTTCACTAGTAATGCTGATTTGAGAGGGGAAAAATCCACAGATTACTGATGTGGTGGCTGATTTAGGGAATTTTTGAGCTGAAATAAAAGTAAACCTTTTCTAAGAGGATTGTGCACTGATCCCACATCTTGACTCTGCAGAGGTACCATAGGTACTGAGTAGAAGGAAGATAATTCATTACACGCTTTGCCAGTGCTCTGAAATGCTATACACTTACTGTCTTCTAAGTGGGCATCATGGAAAAGTTTCACAAACACATTGCCAGATCTTACAAGTGTTTGGCTATGCTAAAGCTTTTCTCTTGCAGATCTAGCAAGAGGTCTCTGGGATAGAGACAGGGTGTAAACAAAGTACATTTTTTCCTGATTTTTCATTCTGAAAATGGCATTTCAGTGTCAAAATTCAAATTATATAAAAATGGGTCCAGTGTTTACTGTGGTGTGTTAGCCACACTGTGTTTCAATAGACTCAGACCTACCAGATACAAGAACTGACTTGTTAGTTAAACTTCTGCCTTCTAAACTGTCTCTGAAGGTACTCAGAAACAAATAAAATTAGGACTAAATCAAATTAAAATAAATAGCTATAAAAAATATCAGTTCTGTACTGTATGTTCAGGTTCAGTCAACTGCTGACCATAGAAATAAATAAAAAATAGTTAAAACAATATAACAATATATAGGTGAATATTGGACATCATATAACATATATGCTGATACCAAAAGATATGTCTGTGATAGGCCAATACAGGCTTATAACAAGGGCTAACCAGTTAACTGGCTGGGCTCTAGTTTTTTGTACAATTACTACTCATTTGTCACGTATGTTCAAATAAAAACTGTACAAACTGATAAACTTTTGCTTTTATGGAATATGAACTCTGAACTGAATTCTGAACCGGAGTTGTATATCTCTATCTGTACGTTGTAATTATGTTTGTATGGTAATGACTGCAGAGTTGTCCGTCTATTGTTTCAGAGTGAGTATGATGAGTAAAGAACAGAGGCAGTTAGAGGCTGTGCAAATGCATGCAAGGTCAATAGAAGGAGGCAAATAACTGTTTTCACATTCAGCGTTACATTTCCGTTTCAAGCAGGCCCCAAAGTCCCGGCACCTCATGTTTATAATGGGAGAAATGTCTTTTTAGTATTCATGATAAACAACCCTGATCCCAGACATTTACATAAAAGGTTTAGAAAAACTTGACTCCCAGAAGACAACGTCAGTGTTGCTGCTGCTGAGCCTGGAGCAGGGTTTATACGAGTCACAGGATAGAAGACACTTTAACAGAAACCATCAAATATAAAGACTGACTGCAGACGTGGCTGCTTTCTCAAGTGTCATTACGCCACTTATAGCTTCCATTCTAATTCTAACAGTAACTGGATGTTTGCTGTTTGAACATGTAGTTAAAGCTGAAAGGACATGAGTCACATAAAGCCGCATGAGGCTGCAGTTCAAGTACATGAATCAGGTAAGTACAGTACAAGTTAGGTAACGTGTTGTAAATGTGTCATAGTTCACCATTACATAATATATGTTTAAATTAATAATAGTAACAATGTGAATTAATGAAGTCAACACTTAAAAATGGGCTTGTTCAGTCCCAGCTAAGCAAGAATCCTTGGCTTTTTACTTTTCTACTTTTTTATTCTTTTATTCCTTTTAACTCCTACTCTGTTTTTAAATTCAGTTTTTAGTATTATGTTATTGATTACATTGGTTTTATTTATTACTATATTTGGGTCTGACTGTTGTTTCTTAATAACTGTACAGCACTTTGGTCAACTGAGGTTGTTTTTAAATGTGCTCTATAAATAAACTTTGACTTGACTTGACCAGAAGTCTTGCCTCACCTTTTTTTCTCTTAAGCTTCCTCCTGCGCTGCTTGTTGACGAAACAGGCAGCCATCGTACTGAACAGGACAGCTGCTGCTAGGAAACAGATGGTGGCCACAATGCCAGCCACCACAGGCCGCGCCAGTCCACGTTCCTCCACCAACTCTGGGGGAGGGAAGAAGTCTGTTGGGTGAGGAGGCAAGTGTCAGGGATGTAAAGCTGGTTGAAGTCACAGCAAAATGAAAAGGATGTTAAAGAAGAGAGACATGACAGTTTGCAGATGGACGTGTGTAGGCAGAGACGGCTTACCCAGAGGTTGAGTACATGACAGATAAATAGAGGAGCAGTGGTTAAAGATAGCAAACAGAATAAGAAACAAATGTACAATTTTACTTTGCTCACTGGATGTCTGATACGGCACTGCTCAAGATTAATGCTAATGTCAACATTCATTTTCTGGCTCTGAACTCGGGGGTGATATTTACTCAGAGATTACCACGCAGATGTGAGTCCACCGAAAAAGGGCACGCTGTCCCCTGCAAGAACACACTGTGCTTTGATTAAGCAGCTATTTAACTCTATGAGTAATGGAATCAGGATATTCTGATGTTATTGGGGTTATGGATATAAGCTGCTGCCACCCTCCCTGACAAAAACAAAGACGCCTCATGCAATCACTTGTAAGGTCCTGCAGAGGAGCCTTTGAAGGACCTATGAAAGGGAAAGTCCTGCCATATCCAATGAGATTCAAATATGCAAGAGCTGACCTTTACTACTGCATGTGTCTTCAAAATGAGCATTTCTGAAGCATATTTGCCATGATGACTCTGCAGAATGTAAACTTTTTCCCAGATTATCCTGATTCAGACTTTGCACTGTGAAAAGCTGCAGAGGCTACAACTTTTTATTTTAGTTTATAAAGACTTACATCATTGTTAGAGATGCCCTCTGGTCATGTTTGCTTGGAATAATACTATGTGTAAGAATAAAAACATTTTTAAAAATCATAAAAAAATCTAAATCCTTAATCCTTAATCATACACCCAAAACCTATCAATATGCACATTTTTTAATATAAGTTGAACTGCTTGACACAAGATGTATCTCAGACTAAGTAACAAGTTATGCTTCTTAATACTTTACTACACTTTATTTTGGGATGAAACATTGCACCTCTTACACTGCTACATTTTTTAACAATAACGCATGAAACACAATCTATGGAATATATAATCACATATGATAAAATCACAGTCTATACTAAGATAAATAATACTTATAGTTTAAGATAAGACTGTATTGATCCCAGGAGGGAAAATGCACACTATGTACTATGTAAACTAAACCAACAATATTGATGCACACATTGATGCATCAATAATTATACATGGTTTCTCTCTTTTACGACTTATTTAAAGAGTTACACTTTTGTGATTTGTTTGAAAACTCTGAATGTACAGATTTTTAAAATCAACCATAGCCATAATAATCAAAATCATTGAGGGAATGTGACACATGGTTAATGAATTATTCACAGATCAAGAGGCTGCCTTGCCCAAAGGTCACACATACTGTCAGTGACATGCTTCACAAAGGACAAAGGATCCTTTACTGTGTCATTGTAGGTTGTCAACTTGGACCTGACTCTGAATTAGGATTCAAATTTAAAGTGATTAAGGTGTCAGAAAGTGATGTTATTGAATATTTATAACATAGACTAACACTGTATGTAAAAATACCATTTAGTAAGTTATATTATGCCCACAAGACGTAAGCATGTGGTCACATTCATGTGTGAATCTGTCCCTCTGCCTGTCTGCAGCTAATCTGTCATACTACTGGACCAATCAGCCAATCAGCCCTTCAACCGTGGCCAAAATAACAAGTAGAATTGCTCTGTACTCGTTATGGAAGTATCAGATACGTCAGAATAACCAAACGCGGTCATGTCTGGATTAATAATATCATCCCAAAGTGCACACAGCTCAGTGAATTTCATTGTCTTTGCCAGGAACTGCATCTGGATGACTGCCAGCATGCTGCTGCTACAGCAGTATTTACCCAAAATAAAATGACTCTGGCACGATTTAATTGCAATAAATAGATCAAAAGTATGCCGAAATAACTACAGTGTGATGCTGATCTTTAAAAAGTGTGAATTCATGCTTTGTCAGGTCTGTCTGCCAGACAATAAGCAAATATGTTTCAAAATGCATGTTTCCTCAATGGAGTTCTGGACTATCAGGACTGTCATTACTACTACAGCAGTATGTACTGTACACAAATAAACAGATTTTGCCATGAAATAGTTGCAATAAACGGATCAGTATGCCAAAATAACTTCATCATGATAACAATTGTCTGAACTCATGCTTTGTCTCATCTGACAGTGACAATGAGCAAACAATATGCTGAGCTATGCTGTACAGGTGGCAGGGTCTGAACTCTACCGAGTGCACTTTTGTAGTTGAAGCTCAGACTCGGCACTTTACCATATTGTGGTGCTGTTTTTCTTCCTATTTTTCTGATTCTCCGCTCAACATGGCTGGCTGCACTTTTCAGCTAGTTACACTCCGAGATTAATGTGACGGGTATAGTCGTGCATTAACAATATCATTATGATAATGAAAACCCAGCCAGTGTACTATAGAGAACAATGTGCTGTGCAGCTATTTACCTCTATTATAGAGTCACCAACTTTAAGAACTGTCCTCAGTTATTAATACAGGAGCTGTTTTAGTGGCCTACATACTAATGAATCGCTCAGTGAGAACCGGGGGGATAATGTGTCAACCTTTGTTATCAACTTGTTAGAGTGGTTTATGTGCTGCAGTGAAGCATGATACAGCAAAATGCAAAGTATTGTAACTCCAGCAATATTGGCACTTAAAATATGAGTGGCTCACCCTGGCCTACCAAAGATGACAAAGGTGTTATTTTAAGTATGATGCTGATTGACAATTTGCAAAGAAAAAGCGAATTAATATCAGATCAACAGAGAAACAAGCCCTCGATCACCACATTGCATTACTCTCCACCTTCACCAGTAGGGGGCAGCAGAGTACTTCCAGCGATCAAAGGGTTCCTGAGAAAATCCTGTCTATAAGTGCTACCAACAGCTGCTCTTACCAAATGATGTGCACCCAGTGACCTCTGCAGGAGAGTGACATCGCATTTTAAGGGGTTTCATTTCAGATTTAAAACAGACTTTCAGTATAACAACCAAGAAAAGCAAGCTTTAACGAATCTTCTTTTAGCACGCAGCAGCCCAACGCGATCCACAGGAGACAGGCAGAACGATGATGTCATACTTTTCAGGATGGTACAAAGGAGTGTGCATGTAAAGAGCGCTTAAATTTAATAGTGCTGAGTAGACAAAATGTAAAGTTGGAGTTGCTGCGTGTGCAATACATTTTACAGCCCCTCCTCAGCTCAGAACTGCAAAGACTGCCTGAGGTTAGAGATGCAGGTTACTGCCAGAGGTTGTTGGGTTGAATCCCAGCATTGACAGGAAAAGCTCCTCTGAATTCAAGTCAGTGAGCAGAGTTTCAAGAAGACTTGCTTCCTCTCTCAGTCTGATTCATTTCAAGTCAATGTCTAAATTCTGAAAAGGTAAAGGTACTCGCTTTTCTATCGTGCCACATGTACCATAGGGAACCAGGGATATCCCTCCATGCTTCAGCACATGGAGTGAGACTGGCCAGTTTCCATTAAATTCTGACAGATCAACACGGTTTAATGTTTTTTAGCATTACATCGTTGGAACAGAGCAGCTTATCTTGGTAGCAACAGCAACTTATTTAACTGACGAGTTAGGGATGTAACTAAAGTTCTGTGAATTCCTCCTGACCAACAGAAATGGTATGAAATACACTGATGACAAGAATCTTTGGCAATGAGAAAGAAAAGAATAATGAGAGGTTGGGATGTAACTTACTGTCGTTTAATTGTACAAAATGAAAACATAAATGTGAATTTTGCCCAGAATCCAATGAGAATTATACAGCATTGACTTTGTCAGTGTACTTAACTTGTGTATGTTATTTATAGGCTTATACTGCAGAAAAATATAAAAGGTTACAAATGTAACCAAGGTTCTATGAATTCTGGATAAACGTCATCCAGGTATTTCATAGCCTCTGTGGGGGTCAGGAAGATTTTTTTTTTTACCATAGTATTAAATTGGGGATTGACAATGATTAACTTTCACTAGTCTTCGTATTAACTACTTAATGTCTGGTATCATGACAAACCCCTACAGACCACAGGAGAAGTTAGAACGCATTGCACTGTGTGATGTAAAGACTCACCTGTGCTGGACACTCCCACGACATTACTCGGCTCGCTGATCATGTCGTCCATGACGGCCATGACACGGAACTCGTACCACGCCTCCTATGAGCAAGGGAACAGAGAGATCGCCATTCAGACGGTAAACTCATGTCTGGTGTCACAAAGGTTCAATCAGGCTTGTAGGATTCTCTTTGTGTCTCCAGAGAGCAGCTCGCTGAGTCACTGAGGCTTTGGAAATTAATAGTGCAGCTCAGTCACTGACCATTTAGTGTTTGAATGGCTCAGTGGAACCTAAACGCTATGTATTGCAAACTCAATTTGGCATATTACAGATTTTTTTATTTAAGGGAAACTTTTTTATATTTTTCACACAAACATCAGTTTAATGAACACATTGGACCACTCAGCCAATGAAAACAAGTCATATAACTTCTGTGGCTGTGGGGGAAGATTTCGACAATCCTACTCCTGACATCATAGTGATGTCATAAGGTTTATCTTGGATTGGACTTGACCCCAGAAAATTTTCACAGAAAACCTGTGACCTTTTTGTTGAAAGAGAGACTTAACGGCATTACCTTCTTTTCCTTTAGTAATTAAAAAAAGCTTAATGTTGCTTGTCAAATTGCCTAATATCAAATCAATATATTGTGAGTCATTGTGGTGATGAGAACAATATGTATAAGAAGGAACTTTATTTAAAAAAACGTTTTTTCTGTCATGTTATTGTGTCAATAATATTGAGGAAATGAATTACGTGACTATCATAATGGATGATTCATGTGGCTTAAGATAAATAAATCACCTATGACTTAGACATGATAAAAAAGACATATTAAGCCTGTTAGAAGCTCTTCTTCATGTTCCTGCTGTTGGCTGTGCTCTACACATTGTAGGATCAGCTACAGAACAGCAGCTGTGAGAGATTAAATCGGTGCCTTGCTCAAGGACACTTCAGCAGGGTGCAAAACCTACTTTACTGGAACGCTATCACAACACTCAGGAACCGTCTGATAAACATGCTGTGGACTGAGTTGTCAGCTTTGAATACAGAGAAGTGTGTCATACCGAACATCACACCACCACTTATATATACAGACAACCAAACAGAGCCTCCCCGCTGGTCAAATGACTTCAACTGATGCAGCAAGAAATGTGCAGAAAAAAAGTTATACAAGCTAGGTGCATTGTGTGTGTGGTGAGAGAGTTGGAGAGGAGTGTGTGTGGGTGTTTGCAATGGAAGGAGAGATAAAAGCATCTGCATGGAGCTGACAGTGGTAGTTAGATTAAAGAAAGAAGCTCCAACATGTCATGGCAGGAGAAGTAGCCGACATGAGCAAATGCTGAAAAGTGTAAAAATCATAAATCAGTAAAGATATATTGATTTCCCTTTCCCTGGAGTCTTCTATAAAAGCATGTGGTATTCATAATTTATATTGATACAGTGTATTACATTGTATCTGGCTTCACCTCTTGCTCAGTACAAGCCCTTTGACGACCTGCAGAAGTGAAAGCATGTGTGTTTTGCACGTTATGTGAGAAAGAGTAAGAGGATATAAGAGCAAATGACAAGAAGTGAAACCCGCAGAAATGGTCAGAAAGTGAGCCCAGGCAACTTGTGCACACCTGCATTGTTACTATGACAACCAAGGTAGACATGGCAGCACATTATTATACATATGCAGAATCTAATCTGTGTAATTTAAAGCCTTGTAGCAAGTAAAACCTTACAGTAACAGCCACATTTTCTTGTGAAAACAATGCTGAATTCACAAACAACTGAATTATAGACACCAAAGTCAGCAAATGCTTGACATGATTATCTAACACATTTAACATCACATCATAGGTGGATTTCCTGTCTTTAGAGGTGTAAATCTTGACCCTGCAACTCTACATCTCTTTAGCCTTAAACAGGCAGGTGTTGAAACCACTGAGTGTAAAGTCTAGAGTTGTGTCCCGTCTTTTACCTGGATGAGGTCCCGGGCAAGCAACTCTGTCTCCCCAGCAGTTATGCTGTCATCCAAGACCTCCCATCGCTCCCCCAGGCGGAACTCCATGACATAATGCTGGATAGGTGCTGTATGATTGGCAGGCGGGATCCAGGTGAGCAAGACTCCCTGCTGCGTGCGATTGGCTGTGAGGCACCGTGGTGGGGTAAGCAGCACCAATGGTTCAGGGGTACTTATAGGAAATACTGGAAGAGCACATTAGGGTTGAGAATATGTGTGA
>CAFUXE010000760.1:680303-693016 GCA_903364295.1 Serranus cabrilla | reverse complement strand
AATGCATCTGCAACACATACATACAATTCACATTACTTGTCTTTGACATTACTTCATCTCCTTACAATCATTTCATAAACATTTCATCTTGCTATCTCATAGTCAATCCGTAACTTTCCTGACAGTCCATTTGTGGCCTGTGTCCAGCTCTATTTAAAGTGCATTCCCATTTTATAAGCATTGAGCTCACTCACGCAGACACAGTTTTCCTCTAACCATGACATGGACATGATTTGGTTGATACTTCATACATGTTATACCTATGGTCCATATCAGTCAAAAAATATGAGTTAACATGAACAACTCTCTTCCAAATAAAAAAAAACTAGAATGCTGTAACTGTAATTTGTGATGTCATCAAGTAAAAAGTCTGAAAACTGCCCCACAGACAATGAATTGATGACATCGTCCTGTTTCAGGACTGGGAACACTATAGTGGAATAAGCTAATTTGGGTATAAAAAATACATCTCACATTCTCACATAAGTTTTGAGACCATATAAGTAGAATAGGTTTGAAGAGACATTGTGCTGTTGGCTTTGGTCATTTGGCTGGCTGATAACAAAATGGTGATTGTTATGACAACACAATGGAGAGTTTCGCTGGTGTCCTGCCTGAACCAGGGCCGAGCAAGCAGACAACCGGAAACAGGAAAGCATAGCAGAGGCAAAGAGACCAAAGAGCAAAAAAAAATAGAGTGTCAGACTGGCTTTAAGAGAGCTTTGTGGAATAAAAAGCTGCTGTAATATTAATATTAACTGGCTTGCTGTGCCTGGTGTTGTTGCATTTGCTTGATATTTGACTGTTAGCAAAATTGTTAACTTGCTAGTTTTTCATGATAAGTAATAGTATCATCCATATGTACAGCTGTTCACATTAATGGCAGCAGTGTGAAAGTTACTCAGTACTCAGTAATTGTGGGTGTGCTAATTTGCAAAAAATACAAATTCTTAACATGGTACTTTGATAAAAATGATTTGATAAACAATAGAAATATGAAGCAATTAAATCCAGCCTCATCTCAGTGTGTTGAAAGTCTGTTTATACTATAGTAGAGCATGACAGCAGTCACAGGTATTTTTAATGGCATTGGTTTTAAAGTTGGTTTTGCTAATCTGACCACTCTGATATGTTAAATTGAATGGAAATGATAAAATTATTATCAAATGTTTGAGACTTACTTTACCGGTTTCTGGCTATAAGAGAGAGTAGCTCATGTTCTTATATTTTGTTTGAACTTTCCAAGGCCATGGAAATAATAACATATTGGAATTCTTGATTTAGGTGGTGTTCCCCTTTAGGTACTTGCTATTACCCACATTTACTAGTTCAAGTGGTCATCTCTATTAAAACAAAGAATATTTTTGTCTTTTGCTTCAATAAAAAGCAGTAAACCTTAACAGATATGTTATTCTATATGACTGATTGCAAATGGTTTGTGTTAAAAAAAAAAAAAAAAAAATAAAGNNNNTGTGACAGCTTCATTTATACTTAATACGTGTCACTTTCTCACTGCTGTAAGGAGTGATATAATGCGTAATTATTCTCTAAAGCCTAGTTCAAGCTTGTACACTGTGGCTCTGAATCAGATTTTTCCAGTTAAAAAAAGTGCAAAGAACACAACTGAACTGTTTGTTGCATGCTATACTTCAGTAAACTCATATTTGATATAATAAATAAGCTTAAGTGGTATCCAACTGAATATTTGATGTTTTGCTTTGGCAAAGGGCAAAAAAATAAACAGAGCAGTTAACATTGGTAGAAAGGGTAACAATTTGCTGACTGAAAAAAATATGATTATCCAAATCCCTAAATAAAAAACCTGATGAATACCTACCAGACAACTGAATAGTCCAAAATTCTAGGTAGCTAAGCAGCTGTGGTGTATGGCATAATGGCATAAGTATACAATTTTGGGACTGTATTTGAATATTGAGTAATGTACAGTATACAATAAGTAATATGGAAAACCTATAAAGCTCAAATTATTCAATTTTTCAATAGAACAACTGACAAGTTTACTTAAAAGTCATTGGACTTTTATTTGACTGACTGGTTAAAACAGTGTTTAAATAGCAATCACCAAACAGGGTTTGTGCCACTGTTTGGTAATATTATATAATGTTTGCTACAATGTTGAAAACAAATATAGGCCTGCAGCTTAATGCATAGAAAGTAACTACAATTTATATCATAATAATGGTCAGAAAAATTTGAAGTACAATTTCTTTCATAAAATAGTTTAGCCTGACGATAAAACATATGGTGTTATAGGGCCATAAAATAAAATGTTCACTGATTTATTCACTCCCTAACTCACAGACTGGCCCAGAGAGGATAAGGTTAGGAGGGTTAATAATGTTCACTGAACCACAGTCATTCGATGCCTCCTCCCTAAATACTCCACAGCTATGTAGTCTGCTTTGCATTTGCTTAAAGATTTTTGCAGCTAAACACCTGTAGACATGCAGCCAATAGGGAAATGAAAGCTTGTAAAAAAAACTCAGCATGATCCTCTGCAGCTGAGATGCAGCTGAATCCTCTCTGTGAAACATCACACGCCCTGTGCTCACACAGAGGGTGTTGTGTGGATTTTCCAGAGCTGAGGCGTGAAACATTAACTTGTCAGACTTCATTTATAGCACAGAACTTTCTAAAATTATTGCCCTACCACCAGAACGATAATTTTATCCAGAATTATATATTTATTTATATATATATATGTTTATATTTATATTAACCTGAGCATTTTTATAGAGCATTTTCTTCCTTGATTTTTAGACAAATTCCGTATGTGGAACTGTTGGAATGGAGATGAGAATAACAGTTTACGACCCTTGGTGATCGAGGAAACTTTAGTTGGTTCACACAAAAATGATTAAGATATGAACAATACAGAAATAGAAATTCATCGTTTTGTTTCAAGTAACAGACTTTCTGCTCATTCCAGCCATATGCCTGTAAAAGCCATTTTATTATTGGATCCGTTTGCCGCAGTCAAGCAGCAGTGAGTGCACTCACCTAGTGTGTTCACAGTGACAACCTCGCTGAAAGGGCCTGTGCCAAGCTTGTTTTGGGCCAGGATGCTGAACTGGTATGTTGTCTCTGGCTCCAAGCCGGGCACCACCATCCAGTCATGGCCTCCAGGCACGGGTATGGAAAGCCAGTCATGAGGACCTAAACGCTCCCTCTTCAGCCTGTAGGGGTTGGGATGGGAGGTGAGTGGACAGACAAGAGAGATTTAAAACAGATGATGGGGTTCCCTTCACTTTTTAGTTTAATATGAGGTCAAAGCAACTTTATGTACATGATAAAAAAAAAATTTAAAAAAAGTCTGTACAAGTAAAAAATCTTAAGTAAAGTTGCAGTTCCATCAGTGATACAACATCACATACATAATTCACGAACTTTCATTCGTACACAACATGACTTTCACTTGATGTTAATAAGCCCATGCTGCGCCCAGCTTTGCAATTTGCTGTTTGCCCATGCCATACATTCAGCGTCGACTGCACCTGATCACCAAAAAAAGCAGAAAACTGTGCACATGCAGCAGCTGCAACACTAAAACACAGCTGTAAATGCCTGGTAAAACAGCATGTATATATGTATGTGTTTTTTAAAGTTCTTATGTTGATGGAAATCTACAATTTGTCACACAACACATAGAATTTAAGAAAAAAGCTTCAATAGAAGAGAAAGACTGATTTGCCCCTAGTCCAAAACTGAGTCCCATTATATTAAGTATTGGCTGAAGTTTTTTTTTCACTACACAATACAGCTGCACAGCGCACACTTAGCCTAAAGTAGGACCCCATTAAAATTACTAATGCTAATCCAATTTAGATATGCTTGACAGTTGAATAGCTTTGTATTAAGAACATTTAGCATGTGTCACAGCTTACAGATATTTGGACTAGTACCCTGTAGTATTTTACACAGTCATATCCAAGAGAGTCAGTGTACATCTGTTTCAGCAGGAAGGTTTTGGACAGAAGGTGGAAAAACTACTTATCATCCATCAAAATACTGAAGTAAATGTTTCTGTTAACTACCAGCAGGACTTTAGAACCAACTGAGAAATGCCATTGAGATGAATGCAACCCAAAGCTGCTCTGCTCACATCACTCACTGATGTTTGCTGTCAGTGTGAATATCATTAATTCATGCTATCTGTTTGTTTGTTTTTTTAGATTTGTGCTGCTCTGCGGTTCCCTAACTGCTTTAATAAAGCATGATGTGTTGAAAAAAAAAGCAGATGGGCTTGTTATAGTTGATCCTGTGGATAGGTTCAGATCAGGACATCTCAACGTGTAACTATCAAATTAAAGGATGCGACAAGGGCGGCATCTGAAACTACATACTATTCTTACATTATGTACTGATACATACTACACAATGTAGTATGTGATATGAAAATAAAAACTAAATCTACAGTCTTCCAAAAATACCCTTATTTTGTACTGATTGGGAAGAAATCTCCAGTACGCATTGGACAAATCTCTCTTTTTCTATATTTTATCTTATTTATTTTACCATATCACTAAAACACACATCACACAAAATGCAGATGGCTCCCTTGAAGTGGGTTTCAAACAGCAAGAAGATCTAAAAAATATGTTATTAATATTACAGTTTAATATAGATTAACCCTTGCATGCAAACCCAGAATTAGCAACTAGATGAAGATCAATTTTTATTTTACTACACTTTTAATTTTCACTTTTTGCAAAGAGTGAAAAATCACTTCAGTATGATTAAGATTGTGCTGTTCTAGTTTAGTTTAACAAATTGTTACCATATAAAGATATTATGGTGTACTGGGATCCTCAGCTTCACTGCTCTTTGTTGTTGTAGCTGGTTTGGCCAATGCATGTCAGTGCACATGAGTCACACTGATCTACTTATTGGGTTAAAAGTGAAAAAGGGGTGCTGACCAAGCCCTTATATGATTAGTTGGGAGTGAGAACAAGAGCTGTGTGGAGGCAATCACAGCTCGGACTGAAGCACACATATGCACTGAATGTTGTTTGCAGCACCTTTAATAAATGAACCCTCCACCCTCCACCAGTCAAGCAGCAGCACAGCAGCACAGCAGCAACAGCAGCAGGACAGAGAACTTTGGGTCATGTTCAGTTTAGTTGCAACTTGTTTTTGTCCTGTTCCTCCAGAAATGTCAAGATTAGAGATGAAAACTCACTCACACTGGATCTCCATGTATTTCCATCTCTACGTTTTCACAACTGTTCTGAACACAACACTGAAAAAAGACATTTTCAGAAGATACAAAGGAAGTATTGGAAGAAGAAAAAAGCAGGAAGCAAAGCATGCTGGGATGACTCACACATGGCCATACCAGACTGAGAATGTCTGCTGGAAGCCTCCGTCATAGCCTGCCTCCCAGGACACATTGGCCCAGGTGGAGGAGGGCACCACATGGACGCTGGTGGGGGCGTGGGGGCTTGTGCCTGCAGGGAGGGAAAGTGGTGAAAAAGGTGTTGTAAAAGGGGCACATTAGTCACTAATGTAGAACATTTATTTTACGTGTCAAATAAATGTATTATGAGCTGGAGCCAGTAATGTATGTTTAAGCAGCCTAATGCAACTGTAAAAAAGAAACATTTACAGCAAATTATTTGATTAATGTAATGTGGAAAAAAATGGTCAAGAGTCCAAAATTACACTGTCGCAGTTGTTACCTGTCAAATGTAAATAATGTAAAATGCTAAGATTAATGTTTCCACCCCAAAAATGCATATAGATTTTTTCTGGTTCCATTGTTTATGTATTGAACTGAAGCCGAAGCAACAGGAAATGAATTAGGAGCCACTTCAATACGGTCAGTGTAGTGCTCTGATTTGATTGGCTCATATCCACACATGTACAATGGGTCAGCAAAGACATTTACTAGAGATTAGGGCTTGGCGATATGGCCCATTAATATTGCAATATCTTTAGGCTAATCTTGCCAAATTATATTTATCTTGATATTTGAAATCTCCTCTAAAGTAATGTTCAATTTAACACATATAATCACACCTGGATGGTGATTCTGGTAATCCCTACAACCTGTCTTCATATTCATTATTGGTTTCCATTGGAAGAATTTTAAACTTGCATGTAAATGGGGGAAATCACAACCAAGTTAAATTTATTCAAACAGGCAATTGCATGCAGCTGTTAAATGCAAATAAACAATGAAGGCCTACACTGCACCCTATTTCTAGTTACTGTGACTGCAGACATGACTTTGTCTCTCTAAAGTTGTGTGAGGCCTGAGTAAAACCCTCAATACTACCGATACTGTATGACAAGCGTCTGCTCCAAACAGGTTTCCTTTTGAAGACATAAAAGTATTCACCACTAAGAGGCTTCTGAAGAAGCCAATCACTCAACTCCTGCAGAACTGAATGCATTCCACGCAGCCACTGTTGCTGCTGCTTCATCATATTTATACTACCTGGCATAATTATTATACAATTTTAATCTACAGTCATTATGCACTCAGTTAATAAAGTGTGCAGTGAAACTACCCTGCATGCAGGCTCAAAGAAACCTCTCCTCTTTGTATCCTGGTAAAGGAATAGTTAGACATTGTTGGAAGTATGCTCATACACTTTCTCCCCATGACTAAGATGACAATAGTAACATGCTTGTTTCTGTAAATTAAATCGGGAACTGAAGCCATGATCGGATGTTTGATTATACGGTAAAGACCAGACACAGGCGGATACAGCCAGCCTGACTCACACCGAAGTTCAAGAATACACCTACCACCACTTCTATTGTTCACTCATTTAGTGAGTTTGGGGAGTTATGTGCTGTTACTATTCCTTGGCGACCAGCAGCCAGGTGCACTGACTTTCTGGAGTTTCCGCTGGTTGCCTGGCAACCTCACAGAGATGATAAGGCTCCAGGAAGTCACAAAGCCCGGAGGGAAATGCAGCACGCTACAGCACACACACCACAACTTGTCCTTTTTAAATCGCGGTATGACCATGAAATTAAACAAACAAAATACAACTTGTTAATTTGTGAATGTTGGAAGTGCTGGCAGGTATGAGTTTAATTTGAGACTTTTCCCCCTGCATGCACTAACATGAGAGTTGTATTGGCCTTCTCAACTAACTCTTGGTATGACATTTAAAATGCTGGACTATTCCTTTTTCTCTCCTTTACTCTGGTCACAAAATTGAGAAATGTGAAGGAAGCATGTGAACTCAACCATGAGGCTGATCAGCCAAGAGTAGGCCATTAAGGACTACCCTTATGGCAAAAACATATTTGAAGCAGCAGCGTGCCTCAGTGAAAGGGGATCTCCGACGTATTTACAGTCGAGGAGAACCATTTCATATATGGAAAAATGTTATAAAGCATTTAGTGGATCCAGAGGAACCAGTGCAAAATCTCATCATTTTGGTTGGGGCCACAGACTACAAGATTGTGAGGCTGCATTAGCCTCTACTAACACAGGGTGCCATCATTTGACAAGGAAGAAGAATGACTTCAAGAAAAAAATATTCCTGTTTTGACTTTTCCATACTCCATAACTTAGCTTTGTGATGATTCAACAGCCTCTACATTTCTGTTCTTTATTTATTATTTTCAGGCACCAGGAGGTGTCCTACCAAAAGTGATGTTATTTTACCATCACAAAGTGAAGCTGAAACATCTTGATCTCCCCTGGTGGCTGGCTGCTGTACAGGTCATACTGTAAACCCGACCCCTTCCATGTTAGTGGGTGGGTCATTGGCCAAACCAAAAAGCCAAAACACACATCAAATAACATTTTCACAATGCAGGGGAGCCTGGTGGGTGTATGCACGGGACCTTGATTACCACAGTTCCACCAGCCCATCACTACTGCGCAGAATCTGGCTCAAAATGACATCACCAGTAGAAGATGGCAGAGCCAGTATTTATAATCACCACTCACAGCTTTTTCTTTAGAGTGTCTCTCCGAAACAAGGATTGAATATAAAAACGTAAGCCTTGTTCTCTTGCTTTATACCCAGCCTCCTGTTTCAGATTGCTCTTGATTGAGTCCTTGAGAAGTCATATAGGATCAAGTAGTTGTAGTTGGGCAGTATGAGAGTGTCACAGACTTGCCTCCCTAACTCTCTCCAGAAGAAGGTCAGCATGAGCCAAGAGTGACCCTCAAAGGCAACTCGCTTGTTCCCAAAATAACATCTGACTTCCCTCATCTTTCTCCTTCCTGCTGAAATACTGTGTCTTGTATCAAATGTTTGTTCATCAAACACCTCCCCCATCCACCAAATTGCAAAATCATAGCTAACTGGTCAATGCAGGCTTGTCAAGCTTTGGACATACATTTTGCAGAAGTGTGCATGGGGCTGATGTAAGATGGATACTAAGTATGTGAAGAGTTCGGAGGGTTGGAGTCTTTTTTTTTAGCCAAGAGTAAAAGTGTAAGGAAGGGATCAAACATTTCTAACCTGATGCAATCATTAGCATGGTTGGCCAACTAGCTTACCTCGTCGTGACCAAAGCCAACATTATTTCCAAGACCATAGATCATTTTATACCACATTGGTGTTTGGGATTACACTTAAAAAAAAACAACAGAGCACAAATCTACCCACTGTCTTGCTTGTCCAAGGATGTAAGCTAAGTAGCTATACAAGGTAATGTTGGAAGGGCATGACAGTCTGATCATATACAAGAGAGACAAGAACAGCACTGTTTCTTAACTTGATATCTTCTACATGAATCATGAGCTGGTAGTGATGCTGACTTTTTGCCTGTGCCAGGAAGCTGTAGCTTCAGTCTTTTAAGCTTAAAGTCATGTATAAAGCTTTTTGGTAGATACTCAAGACCTTTTTACAGGGTTCATGTTTAAATGAGTCAGCTTGAAATGTTAAAAAAATCAGCCAGGGGACAGTGTTATCAATTCATGGAACTAACAATAGCTGAATTAATTAGCTAGCTGATAACCTCTGTGTCATGGACTTACACTTACTATTTTGTGTGCATAAAAGCGTTACCATTTACCATTATAAAGATGAAGTAGTGGTCAAATGTTGCAACCACCATTTTTTGGTGAGTGCCTAATGGCCATGTACGATTTAAAGTAAATAGTGTGGAAAGTGCACTAAAGGGACTGACTGAAGTATTTAAACTGAAACACAGAAAACATCTTCCATTAACAGTTTTCATTTTGTCTTTCTCTTTCTGATATCAAGGACCTGTTGTTTAAAAAATGACTGAAATCATAACAATGAAAATGTCTGCTGATGTTATAGTAAACTGTATGTGTGCCATTTGAAAATGGAAAGCTTGATAGATGTAGCAACCAGCCTGATCTCAAAAAATTACTATTATAAATTTTTTTTACCTGACTTCAGTGGCTTATGAATTGTCTTTTTTTTTTTTTACTTAACTTACATTGTTTACGTAACTTAAGTGGCTCACGGTTTGTGAGTTACATTTTTTTACATAGTTAACGTTCATGTAACTTCTGTCCTGGCTTCACTTCCGGCATTTCTGGAATTTTTATTTATTTTTATTGTCTTTTATAATACCTTACCAGGAAGTTTTTTGCCCGAATGAATTTCATACCACCAGCACGTGATTCTAAAATAAACATGGTCATTTCATTTATGTAGGTTTCTATATACAAGTGTGTGTTTGTGAATTTGTGTGCATTTTAGGTACCTATGACTTGGACGTGCGTGCTGGCAGTGATGCTCGTGGCAACGTTGGTGGCGACACACTCCCACTCCCCGTGGTCCTCCTTTGTGAGTGACTTGAACTGTAAGTTGCCTCGGGGCAGAACATTGTGCTTGCTTTTACTGGGCTTCCCTACCTGCAGTCCAACCAGCCAAGGAAAAAGATGGAGAGAGGAACACAACAGGTTGGAACATCAAAATTCACAACTTTGAAAAAAACATACAGGTCAGTAGGGACAGTTTACCAGCTTTTAAAAATAACAGTCTATAGTATATTGGTGTTTTAAAGGGTTAGTTCAAGTTCATCAAAGTCAAACTATAACACAAATATTTGTAACAATCAAGGCAGCAGTAGACCAGCAACTGCCGTATTCTGGGAGGAAAAATTACAGTTTTTGCCAATGGAGTCTGGTGGCTTTGATGAGAGCGTAATACGGCTTTACTTCACCCAGCGTCCGCGCTGTCTGACAGCAAGGTAAAGTGCTGAAAATATTCTAAATTCAGCATGTACTTAAACTGATCATTTTTTTATGTGGCTTAAATATATTTTGCTGCTGCCCCTGTGCTTAGTTTGTCAGTACACCTGCCTGCTTCTTTAAACTAGGAGTGCACCGACTGCCATCTACTGTAATATAATGTCCAATACACTGACTATGGATAAGTACCTCATACAATCCCACTTTAATAAATCCAACTCTCCCTTTAGTATCGAATTACAGAGAATAATGGAAATTCATAAGTGGGAGACAAAAACAATAGCTAATCAAACAGTAGTCAATGAGCAAGATTAAATATGCCTCATAATCAAGCAAACAATTGAGAGAATCTAATATGTTCACTTGATTGCACATTTTATAGACATCATTAAAATGTGATTAGAAATGCTTAATTGACATAGAATGGTTTGGGTCATTAAAATTAGAGCACCCACTTCAGGTTTTCGATATGAAGACTTTTCAATGGAAAACACTGAAGTCGTTATTAAAACAGCTTTACGCAGAAAATTTGGTAGCCAAACTATACAAACAGGCGATGTGACGAGTGTGAGGGTGTCTTACCTTCCTCCATGTGATATTGGGAAAGGGGTCCCCCTCTGCCTCACAGGGGATGACCAGTTCTCTCCCAGCCTCCTGCCTGTACTCCCCACCAGGAACCACTGAGAATTTGGGAGGGTCCTGCACAGGGAGAGGAAGGCAAAAAAAGGTTGCTATGGTGAACTTGCACTTCCAATGTGACTTGGTGCCAAAGCATCTGTTCTTGTGACATCTCTAATCTCCAATGACTATGAGTGTACCTTTAGCACCAGGGGAGCGGGAGGGGACCATCCCATGGAACCCAGGGCATTGTAAGGCATGCAGGTATAGGTGCCGAGAGAGTCCTCCGTCACCTCTGTCACACGGATGCTCCCATCTTCCATTTGGCTCCAACCAGGGTACTGTGGATGGAGAAGTCATGGACTGTGTGTGAGAAAGAGTAATGTCTTATGATAGACCAATGATAATGGTTCCCAGCCAATCAATAACTTGCGTTAACTGAATCCTTCCACCTAAATACGAGACGAGGGATTGCACTGAAAATGGATGAAGTGAGAAATGAAATCACATGAAGAAATGCCGCACTCGTTTCCAGTCTGAGGCGGAGTAAAGTGAGCAGAACTAAAGCTGCAGCCGCGCACCAGCTCACCTTGTCTATCCGGAGAGGGAGGCCATCTTTCTTCCACTTAACCAGAGTTATAGGGGGGTTGGCATCTACAGGACAGCGGATGAAGCCGGGTAGACCAATAGCCACGTAGATGACAGATGGCATGTTTACCACTCGGGCAGGATCTGGTAGAAAACACATGACAAAAAAAAACACATGACAAATGTCTTTGTCACTTGGGAGAGCTGGTGGCTGCTTATTGTAAAAGCTGTGTGGAGAAGATTGGGAAATCAAACACTTTATGGGAAGTGGGCTCATCATCAAATGATAAATGAGTTTATGTGGAGCACAGCTGGTCTCAGAGCAACATTTGTGCATGTTTGCAGAGTTAATATTGTTCAACACTGAACATCCATGCACATCAGTTTTATTACTGAACTGAAATGAAATGTGAAGCATCGTGTACATGATGATAGAGTAAATCAAACAAGATTTTAACACGGATCAAATCTCACTACAACCTGCTCTCATGCATGTGTGCTACACCAACTTCTACACTTATATTCAGATGGTTTTAGAAACAAGGAAAAATGTATGTGTGATGTGCCAATGAAGCCTCATGAACCACTGTCTTTATTTTCTGAGCCCCACAGATGGCGAAATAAAGAAAAAATGTTTGCGATTCATATGTGATTAACAATAGACAATCATGCAATTAATTGTGATAGAATAATATATGCAAAACCGTATTTAATTCTACTTTCATTTTATTTATGGCTATACTAAGGTGGAATTTAACTGCGCATAGTTATTGTATGGATCATTGGGATGACAAAATTGCTTTCTGTTACTGTGATTCAACTGAAAAAGTCTGTGAGTAATCCTAAAAACAATCTGAAAATTAAGGAAAAAAACGTTAATTTAAGAAATCAAATGACAAGAAGCAAAGGCTACTGAGAATATATAAATAAAGTGCTTCTTTAACACACACACTGACCCAGTGGCTCTTAATGTAGCACCCCTGGTCCACAATTTAATGATTGTATCATCTGAAATTCCGATTACATCATCTTCATTTCTTCAGATATGGTTATAGACCGTTTGAAAAATCACATTACATCACACTGGACCTGCCTTGCCTCAATCAGTCCAATCAGATCTGCTCTGAAATGTTTGAGTTTTATTACTACATTTGCTCCACATTAGCGGCTATCCTTTCACATTTCCCCCTCTGTATTTTAAGTCTAAAATAATTGGGATTCGATATGGTCCAGCTATACCTCTAGGGCACAGAAAAAAGAGAGTCCATCTGGTCGAGGAAAGGGGCTAAGCGGAGGAAAAGGAGGGTGGGGGGGGGTAAAACTTCTCCTTCCTAAACCCTGA
>CAFUXE010000760.1:652642-670130 GCA_903364295.1 Serranus cabrilla | reverse complement strand
ATGTCTGTCTAAGCTCCTCAACTGACAGTGACACATTCTGCCTTATGCAAGAACAGTTTTATATATTCTTATCCAAGAACTATTTGTTTCTGTGAGGCTCGTTTCTAGGAATATTCTTAGTAGGACTTACTCAGGCCTCATTTACACTTCTCATTTCAAGTCAAGCAAACTTGACCTCACTGTATCACACAATTTCTTTGCATCTGCATGACATACTGGTTTAATGAGAAGTTTGATACTAGAAACAGAGCAGTCCATCACTTAGATGGGAGAGGTCTTGGAGACCTAACAGTAACAGATTATACAGGAGGTGATGTTACACTGTTGGGTAACAGGGAGGAGTTCGAGAAGTTTCCAGCTGTTCAGTAGCCAAGCTATGCCAATAAAATAAAACATTTAAAACACACATTTTCAGACCTCTCACTGGATTGCAATGCCATGATGATCATGATATGGTGATCCTTTGTTTTCAATGAAGATTAATTCAGTTATGTATTTTTATTTTAGTTCAGCAACAAAAACTCAACAAGTTACCCTTGATTAAGTTATTAGAATTCTGAAGTGAAGTGTTTCACCCTGTTGTAGAAAAGATAGACATGTAACTCCTACAACAGGTCTGAGCCACATGAAAATTTGGTTTGTAATTAAAATATCGCTCACAGTATAAATACATTTGTGAATGTGACAAAATCTCTGAAATCACTACAATTTAATAGTGATTTAATTCGTATCAGTGGTTCCTGCATAAGGCCCAATGACTATAGCGGACATGTTCACACCAGGTGCTGATCACGAACCACAACCAACTTATGAACTTTTTCAAAATGACACAATTCAAGTGTAATAAGGAAACTGTTCACATTATAAACCACTCTAAGGAATATCAGGCAAACTTTCATTTAAATTTAAATTCCAGCAATACCAGTTATCACTTGTCTAATCTAAAGATATTAAAATATTTTATAAATATGTTGCAAGACTTTCATCACTGTGGTACAATGTGGTGTATAACTGTATATTTACAAAAAATCACATAAACATCAGAAAATAAGAATATTGAATATATGTCAATGATTAGCAGATTGTCACATTCCAACTACAACATCCCAACTTTTTGGGAAAAGTGGTTGTACACATTGATCACATGGCATACTAGGTTATATAATCCATGGCGTGCTTTATCCTTTATGTACGACATAGTTCCAAGAAACAACACAAACAGCATTTCTTCCTCCAATTAGAAAGACTGTCAGGAAGTGCAGAAACAGAAGCAGTACCTTGTCAGTCACTGAGCCCTTCTCTTTGGCATTTCTGTTATCTGAAACTTCTCAACACCAATCTGTGAATATTACCCAGACTGTCATATACAAGCAGCCTGCATCAACATTCAGCTGTGAGGCAGCATTTATCGGAGGCTGGTTCAAAATAACCTTTCAACACTTTCTCCTGATTATCCATGTGCACACACACAGACACACATTTATTTACTCATATTTCCTCCAATTTGTTCTTAACTCTTTTTTTGATAGACCAAGATAAGGCACCCACACACACTGACACACACACACTCACTGATCCACACATATAGCTGAGTGGAGCCAGTGTTGCAGCTATAAACTGCTAGTCCCATATGTTAGTACTGATCTGTAGCCCACAGCCTGATCCTTCAACAGGCAGAGCGTTTCCATCTGCCAGCCCCTTAGCAGGACAACCAGGACTAGGCTTCTGCAGTATGACTGTGTTGTTGGTGTTTGAGCGGTTGTGGGTGTCTGTGTGTGTTTGTGTGTGTGTGTGCCAACCCGCCCTATTTGGAACCAGCTGAGTGCTGGAGATTTGTTGGCACTGTACTCTCTTAGCTGATCTGCTGCTCAGTGGCTTTCCAGGAGGGCCTCTATTAATCCGTCTCTCCCGTAAATTATACAGGACGGGTCAAACAAGCGCTCTGGCTCGGCCCTGGCTTTGTACTCCGTCACTAAAGGAAATATGTGATCTCTGCGAACACGTTCACTGTCTATTGCCTGACAAATGAAAGCGACTGACAGCCAACATGTGAACCACAGAAAGTTATTTTATCTAGCATTGAGTTGATAAAAGCAAGCTCATATTCCTACTCAGAGCTTTTTGACTCTCAACTCATCCTCTGTGCTGCACCATAAAAAATAAATGTGACAACAACTTGCAGCCATGTGTTGTGGAATAACAAGAAATTAACCTTTAAACATGTGCATTCACACCATGGTAATAAGCCATGATGTATCAGTTTAACATTTTCCATTTGCAAAATGACAAGGAGAGAGAAACATACTGTACAATCTATGCATGGGCGGGTGACAACAAGACTAAAAATCTACAACAATGCCAGCAGCTCAATGAGGCTGCATTTAGCAATGCATGGATCTACTGCATTCATCATCTTAGATTGGCGGGTTAGCATGCCGATGTACAGCTGAGGAAGGTATTTGATCATAAACTACTAAATTTTCAGTCATGAAAACTGAGAGAGGGACAGAAATGTCTGTACCAAATTCTGTGGCAGCCCAGCCAATAGTTATTTCACTCTAAAATATCAACCTTATTGCAGTATGACAGAAAAAGAAACAGCATCACTTGAGTCAATGATTCCAAACTTATGGCCCACTAGTACCAGGTAGTAGTCATTCAGTGTAATTCCCTGGTTTGGCAGTGCATAGATGCAACTGGCATCTATTGTGAAGTGAGCATGTCTTTGCTACTTTGATTCTTATAATTCTTGTGGAAATTCAACAGTCTGGTGAAAACGTTTGTTAGAGTTGCAGCCCCAATTCCCTCAGTTCAGACAAGGTCATGACCACTCAGCTGTGTTCATCTGGGGCAGCAATCTTTAAATGAGATGACCTGGAATGCCATGTTTGCTGCTTTATCATTTATCCTCTTCTGTGAGGCGTATCAAATCTAAGGTTGCGGGCAAAGACACACATTTGAAACAGTTTACTTTCAATTCATGTGAAAAAAGAGTGACTTTAAGCTCTAATGTGTGCATCACAACTCATAGACAATAAATAATTAATTGTGTCTTGATTTTGTGGCGGAGCGTGGACTGATACGGACAGATTGTTAGAGTTACAGAAGATGACATTTCGTTTAGAGCTGCAGGCAGAAAGCTCTTTCATCCCCGTGATTCTTCTCTCTATGTAGGCTCTATATATAAATAATAAACTGCTTAAATATATGAATACAATAGTTAAGCTCCATCTAGTCCTAAATGTTCCTGTTGTAAAATGCAGCACTGAGTCATCCCCAAACTAATTTCAGTGTATTCTAGTCCCACTCCTAAACATACACTACTTAAATTCTACTCAGCCTTGTGTTGGCATGGATGTGATAGCACCCTTGAGAGATCAGCTAGCTGGTTTCACAAGGTTGTGACTGTTTTACGCCAGCAGACAACAGATACATGTCGTTTTTAATACATCAGACTGCCGTATACGCCGCCATATTTACGCCTCTGTGACGTTTCAATCTGAAATACGTGACATACGTATATTTGTGCGACCAACATCTGGGTAATAAGAAAGGAATGAGGGCATCAGTATTCAAATCATGTGAAGCAAAATGCAGAACAGCTTTGCTTGAGTATGAAGAATCTCTACAGCTAGACACAGCACGACGTGCAGTTCTTCAGCCATTATTGTTTTAATGCACTTGCTGCTGCTGGCACTTATTGAACACATACTGCCCCTGCTCTGTAACACAGCACTACTGTCTCCTCCCACTTCGTTCTGCAATGCCAGATTGCAATTTAAATGGACAGCAATATTACAGCATTGCAGAATCAGTAAAAAATGTCCTAGGGTGAAATGCCGGCAGATTTCATTACGGAACTTTGGAGGCACTTGTGTAGAAACGCAGTGTGAAAAGGGCTGTTGACTGTTTCATTTAATACTGTTTATTGCAGCCATGATAAAAGCAATGCTGGTATGCTTGTGACCACTTGAGTCCAGATCCCCTGACAAGGTTAACATTTGATATTTCGAAGAAATTTCCTGACAGTTTGATGAATTCTGGTCAGGAACACACTTTCAGGTTAATTCTACATGTAATTAACAACAATCTAGTTGTAACTATGCCAGCTTTTAAATCGTTGCAGCTCCAGCAGTAACTGCTCATTAACCCCAAGTTCCAGTGACCCACTGGCAAGCCAGGCCAACTTTCTTTTTCAGGGGCTCTAGTGGTCTAAACACTACAGATGGTGCAAGGATATCCCAGTATAGCAGATATCCCATGCAGTAAAATGCATTGGAAAAATATTGCCTACAGTCCTCAATGAAAACCTCTTGTGGATTTAGTGTGCATACTTTTATTCCTGTGTGATGACACAAGCAACAAGGTGTACCTTTGGTACCTACAGTAAATGTTATGACTCTGATGTTATAATTGTGATTTACATTAAGCTAGCACAAAGTACCACTGTGCCTAAGTACAGACACAGAGCTGCTGGCATGGCTGCAGACTTTTAGCCTTAGTGGTTATTAAGATGTTTCATATCTTTTTTTTTATATCAGAGTTGTACAAAATCTCCTTAAGAACTTCATTAAGTACAAAATAGAACAATATCGCTTTGGGAGCTCACATAGTTTCTATTGTTACAGATCAATAAAGACCATGCTCCTTGCTGCTGCCCAGGTCTGGTAGCTTGCTGTGTGTCGATAATAGAAAACCAAGAAATCTGCTCCATCGTTTATGATTATAGAAACAATTGTTGTCTGTTCTGTTTTCTCTCTTCATATTGCTTCTCTTTCAAACTACTACAACTATCTTTCTCTTCCTCTACCGCTAGTTTCTCTGCTCTCTTTAACAGTATAAAGTAATTTATTTTTGTTGCACAAAAAAGTACGCAAATGTAAACACAACTCTGTATTGATTGATTTTATATAATTCTGATATAAACTGCACGAATCACAAAAGCAATGCTTGGAAAAGGGAAACCTCCCTGTTAGCCAAGAGGACATAATCTTCAAATATCATTAGTCTGAGGCAAACTGTTGCTCAGTCAGCTGACATCAGTTATATTTCATGCATGACGACAAGCATATGGGATGAAGGATATTGTAAAAACACACAAAATCCATTCAGTCACATAGTAACACATGTGCCTACCTTGTACTAGCAGCCGTGTGGTGTGAATGACCTCTCCCTGGGGGCTGAAGGCTCGACACGTGTAGGCCCCACGATCCTCCCGCGTGATAGATAGCACCGTCAAACTCCCATCAGACACCTGAACACGCATGCAAACAATTTACTTTGTAAAGTCTGCTATTAGTCTCCCAGTTAAAGAACCTTCTTGTGAGTCTACATCATATGATGAGAGTGTAAATGCAAAAGTAAATCTGACTTTCGTCTGCATAGCTACAATTTGCAATGTTATGGTCATGTAGGATAACATATACAGTATAGGTTGAATTATAAAGGCCCAAGAGTAGAACTCTGGAGGACTCCACAAAGTCCCTACCTTCCAGATGTGAAGCAGGATTTATAGAAATGTATTTTATTGGCAACAGCTAGCACCAAGATGTGTATTTGAATAATTATTGAGACAGTACAACATCACACATAAAACAGTGACTGGACGTTTTTTTTAATGAGTTTCAACAGTTTTTTTATGTTCAGCGTAATATCGCAAATGAAACATGGAGAACACACTTTTCAACAACTTTTTCATCGGATTATAATAATATTAACAGTGACTTTGAAAGAGCAATGGATTTGTTTTCAAGTAAGAATAACAATGTGCATCACTGCATATGTATCATTCCTACAAATCCTCAGTAAAAGAAAATGAATGTGAATACAAAGACCTAAAATCTAAAATATATATTGCTTTTGTACAGACAATAAAAAAGCCAAATGGTACACCAATTCAATTGATGTCTGTCACAAGAAAAACATGAATACAAGTAAATTAATTAAGTAAGTAATAATCCAAAACTTCCAAATAATGACTCATGTGAGTCATATTTGGATTCATGAGGCAGGAAGTAATCTATGAATTTTGTGAAACTTCATAAGTCACTAGAGAATTCTAACATCATTACAGGTTTCTGGTAAAAATGTAATTCTGCCTGCAACTGGAATTAATAATAGTGAGATTTTCACAGTAGAGTAATAACATCCTGCAGCTCATTAGAGAATCAAACTAACGATCAACCCCCAGATATATTAAAATAATTATATTGCTTCTTAATTTCCTTTTTGGCTGAGAATAAAATGAGATGTGATGCCACTTGGGGCACCGTTTGATGTAATGGTAAGCAGTGGAAACACATGCTGCTGTTATAGGACAGGGTGTATATAGCTGAAGCCAAGATCAGTGTTTTTTTAGCATAAATTAACTGAAACTGCAGCCATTATTACAACCACAATTATAAAATGTTCTGCTGTACCGCAAGCCGCGATACATGTTGTAATGGGAGGTACTGACATATGACCTATTCTGTAATTTAAGTTATAGATGTTGTTTGCTGCAAAAGCTCTTGAAAATGCACACAAACATTTATGGCTACCATGTCATATCAAATAAACACAGCTTAAGTTAAAACTGACTCAAAGGACTTCCTCTTAATTAATTTTTCAAACCACCACATCTGACTGCATGATTCCGCACCTTCCAGTTTACATGTGACTTGACCATTTTTTGTAGAAAACAAGACATTTGTTTGTGGAAAAAGATCAGAATGTAAACTTTCATGTTAACACCAAGGTGTCTGAATCTAAATCTTTCATCATCTTTATGTCTACAGATCTACAGGTTTTAAAGTTGCTCATCATTCTATAGATATATGCAGTAGCATAGTGATATGGGGAAAGCTGCTGACTGCAACTCAGGAAAAAAAAGTAGATATATACCTTTCCCATGAAGTATGACGTTTAAATAATTAATACAATGTGGGGGAGTCATTTTCATTCCAACGTGCAGCACTCACTGGTGGATACTGTACAGTAACACTACCACAAAGGCTTCTTTCTTCTCATTAAACACAAATTCTAAAACTAAAACCAAACTGCCATAGTAAGTGTAGTGTAAAGAGAGATCCCAACTGCCATGACAATTTATTCACTGAGCTGCTACACTTACAGCAAATCCCACGAGGATCATATTCACTAATAGATTCACAAAGTCTCCAGGAGATTCAGCCTCTCCTCTTGTCTTTCTGTCCCTTGTGTCTTGCTCTCTCTATGTGAATGGTGCATTTAAGTTTTGTGTAGTCTGTCCTCTTTTAGGTCTCCATGGTGGAGAGGAGTTTGTGGTCCTAATCTTTAAGTTGCTCAACATCCTCCTGGATCCATATTCTTCATAAATGTTGACAATATGTATATTATCTTCCTGATTTTTTATATTCTAATTTTGTCATTTTGGTCTGTTCTGTAGACAAAACTGTGTCTGTTGCATGTCTGTTGATCCTAGCGGAGGGATCCCTCATCTGTTGCTTGTATTGAGGTTTCTTCCATTTTTCCGCTGTTAAAGAGTTTCATTATCTGAATCTGAGATAATGAAACTCTTTAACAGGTCAGGAGTCTGTGCTGTACTGTTTTATTATTTGTGATATTGGGCTATATAAATCTGTCTGACTTAACTGATTAAGAACATTCATTTCTGAATCCATCGATCATTGTCTGGCGACAATTTAGCTTTGTACTAGATAAAATATGTTAGTTAAACTGGCAACTTGTTGAACAATATATTTGTAGACATTGTCTCTTAACTCCAACTTTATTCTTCCATCTCAAGTTGCAAATCAAACAAACAATGACAAATGCATGGAAGAGGAAGTCTCAGCCTGAATATCCCCTGGCTTCACCCAAACCCCCAGAATATCAGCCTTTGTACCACATGGTTAAATCATTGTCAAATGGTAGCCAATGGATTTAAAGATTGGATGTATGAATAACTTCCATCCAGATCTAGAGGTCCAATACAAAGGCACATCAGACACCAAACCACCACCCAAGGCGTTCTAATAATATGAGACATGATTTTAACTTTACCACCATTCATTTGTCCTGTAACATATGTAACTGGGCATTGAAGTGCCAGATGTTTGGGCTAAAGTTGACATAGGCTCAACTTTTTGATGACCCTGCCTTGCTTTGCTCATGCAGTATCTCATTAAACTGAATGAGGGGGCTACCTCTTTAACCACAGCTATTGTGGAACACAACCTACAACCTGACAGAAGGAACAAAATCAATATTCAGGTGAGACATAAAGACATTATAGTTATTTACCTTATACTTGGCACTGTTGACCATGAGGCTGCCTTCCCGCAGCCAGCTGACCGAGGGTTTGGGGTTGCCGAAGGCCGTGCAGGTCAAAGTGATGCTACCCCCCTCCTTGGCCTCTACATACTGAGGTGGTGTATCCGTGAACGTGGGGGGAGCTGAGGAGTTGGAGGATAGGGAGAAGTCAAGGCTTAAACAGTCCTTGCAGATCTAAATTCACACATCATTCACTGAGACCATATATAATACTGAAACTTCCAATATTAGAATGTAGAATACAGACTGTAAACATTTTAAACCAATAAGTATGATGATTCAGATTTTCCCTGGCATAATTGACATATGTCCACAGTGGACCATCATGAACGAAGACAACCTCTGCCCAAGTCGTCCAAACCGACCAAAAAAATTGACACAAAACCCTGCGCAAGACATAGTGATTTTCTTTTGCCAGAAACGTATGTGCCATAGACTGTAAGAATACATGTGTTGACTTTGGATTTGTTAAAATAAAATTTTGGTGAAAAAAAAAGTGACAGCCCTAGTTAAAATCAACCCGCACATCACTAATGAATGACACTTATAACTATTTAAGCATGCAACCTCAAACCTGCACCTCAGCGCTGGTGTGGACAAAAAGGTGCAGACTTTTAAATCAAGATGTTGGGTTCAGTGGTCAATGACTGCAGGCCCAACCCCATCTGGTACATAGTCTCAAAAGTATGTAGTTTTGACTTAAGGAGCAAACTTAAAATGAGTAAAACCATAAGTTTGTTTCTTCAAGGAGACACTTAAGTCTTTAAGAGTATGTTTTCACTTGGTAGCAGAATCCTCTCCCTCGTCCTTTGGAAGCCAAGTGTACATAATAGCAGGAGACTGGCCAATCACACAGGTTGCCAAGAGACCACTCAATAATGCATGCGTGTACACCTTTGCCTTTGCTATCTGGTTGGTTGCACATGTCTCTGGGTTCAACATTTGAGATTTGTACTAGTACAGACGATGGTAGCAATGGAATGCCTGTCACATAACTAAACTGAAAGAATATCTGAGGAATAAACACAAACGATCTTACCCCTGGTGTTGTGAGTGCACATACACCGACAGAGCATGCATTTATATGCAAAGCACATACTCGCAAAGCCTTAATGTTTGAATCCACATTTGTTGAGAGAAACCCAGTCACAAAGGGAGTGGCAGGTCTGACATGTTCTGCAGCAGCAACAGCTTTTCTTGAATAAACGGGAGACTGTGTATGTGACCTTCTTCAAGGACATGAGTCCTTTGAATTAAGAGTTGAAAAGTTTTTTGTCTGATTCCGTATTCCAAATGTCTCCATTTATAATCAGAACTCAATTTTGAATAAATGAAATGCATAGATTGTAGTGAAGGTCAAGTAATGAATACAGTATGTCCTAATATCCAATGGCCCACCTGGTGTTAATGAACTGAAAGAAAGGTTTTCACCTTGCTTCAACATTCCTATCAAGTGTGGGTCTTTGGAAGTGATGTGCCAAGCATGCTGTGATTTGTAAAACCATTTTTCACAATCCTCTTTAGCTCAGAGGCCTTCTAGATTATGAGGAGGGATGATCATACAAGACAGTTGGCATGTCTTCCAAGCAGATATACTTAAGCTGTGTTGTCAAGCTACCCCACCCCCTGTAACCTGAACCAACCACATTCAATGCACACACACACACATGTCAATATCATTGTCACTGATTTAATGCAGATTTTGTCATAATTCCTGTTTTGATATTCTCTATCTAATCACCTTAGGACTGAAGCTGATCTGCTTACACGTGTAATCCTGTAGCCTCTCAATTGCAAACATGTCATTTAGGGATGCACCAGTTGTGAAATTCTGAGCCAATGCAATAAGGATGTTAAATTAACAATTAGGCCAATAGCTGATGCAGATCATATTTGTTGTTGTTTAATATTATTTTTTTGTTATTTATTCCAATTTGTGTAATCTCCATTACAACAAAAATAATACAAATGTATATAACAACCTTTGATATAACCTATAAGAATAATTATTTTTATTTTAGAAAAAAATACCTGCTAATGCCTTTTTAGGTGGTATACAACTCAATAGGAAGATTTTTTCATTTCTCACAGTCCAGCATAGACATCCTTTCTGTGAAAATTAATAAAATAAAATTTATATATTCACTTTACTATTTGCCAAAACCATATAAATGTAATCATGTGAACTGCCGTGGTGAGCAGATACTATTTTCATAACTCTCCTCTGTGGTGCAGCCAAGGACACTTTGACTCCCATTAAAAGGAATGAGCTTTCAGTGCACTCAGAAACTATACTGCCAATTAATCAAATTAAAACTAAAATTGTATTCCTCTTTGAATTATTTAGATATTTACTAATGTTTTTGCATGTGACTCAAGGATACTGTAACATCCCTTTCATTGTATTTTTTCCCCTAGAAAAGTTTCTACTCAAAGCAAATGGATTACATTTTCCGAGCACCTTTATATTCACTGCAGGTATCCTTCTACAATTCATTTCAGTGCAGTGTAATTAATGTAAACCAATGGCTCCCGGGAGAATTAATAGTTGTTGTTTTTTTTTTAATGGCAAACTGTGGTGTTGTAGGTTGTATGAATGGTTTGGTTGAGTGAAATGCAAGAAATTCTGATCTTTGCCATGCTTGCTAATACTGTACTGTGTGCAGACCGACTGTGATCATAAGTCATCCACTGCATCCTGTCATGCAAAATCTGCAGGTAATGAGATGTGATTCATAAATCTACCATGGCAGTGATTACCATCAAGGGGTTAGGATACCATTGACCTATTCTGAGCAGTGGCATATGTGACAGGCAATAAAATGTTAGTGCTAACCGTGGCTCACTGCAGGCACTGACACGGGGGAGGTTTTTGTTGGGTGTCTAAGGACTCAAGTGCCATTCAAAGATGTTGCTGTTGCTGTTATAGCTAACATAAAAATAGTCATCTCACTGTAGCAGGGAGACATGAGTTATCTACTATCAAAGTCACAACATTGACTTTCTACCAGTGTATTGTGTTAACGCTTCAGGAGCCTATTTATATGATTTGTCTCTGTTGATGTACAATGTTAGATTGGCAGATGGTAAAAAAAGATATTGGTATTCATTTCATTTGTACTGGGAATATTAACACAGTTAGCTAGGTGTGGTTTGAATAAACTACAATAAGAGCCTATCCTACATCTCTCATCTCACAAATCACTGTTTCTGTTTTCTGTTCTGCAATATTCAAAACAGACCCACACAACATGTCCATGACTTTCCCTATAGACAAGTTTCTAGGAAGAGCACTGCTAACATATACCTGCCTGAGAATCATCGTTCCAGTATTCTTCAGGATCACAGTACTCTAATGCTAGCTAGTCTGTGAATCTATTGGTACATTTCAAGCAAAAACTGCTCACAGCTAATTCAGCATATTTCAATGGTGGGTGTTGACATTGGGCATCAGGACATCAGACTATTACAGGGCTGACACATAGAGAGAGAGACAACCATTCACACTCTCATTCACAACTCCGGGCAATTCAGAGTCACCAGTTTGACCTAAGTTGCATGTTTGGACTGTGGGAGGAAGCCAGAGGACGTGGAAAGAACCCATGCTGACACGGAGTAGCCCACACAAAAATCTGTCAAACAAAAAAGTAAGATAAGTAAATGCAACCTCCCCAGCTGCCACCGCAACTAAATTTTAATTCTGTGGAAAACACTGAACTTGTTAGATTTGGAGGGTGACCATTTCCTTAATACAGCATTTTGTCTGGGGGGTTTGGACACTCCATTCAGAGCTGTTAATCCGACAGCATATGGGATAAGCAGTGGCCAGTGGTGATATCTAAATCTGTTTTTAGACCATGACAAGGAGGGGGCACAGTGACATTTTTATCCCCTTTTCCTCAATGACCTCAACCTGTGCTTTGTATGTGTGTTTGCAAGTTCAAAACGGCTCATAAGAGAGAAAAAAAGGGGGGAGTAAAGTGGCAGAGAGAGATAAAGATGGGTGAAAAGAAAGAGAAATAAAAACACAGAGAAGACAAAGAAAGGGAGAGGGCAGACAGAGAAAGAGGCTGTTGTTGCAGTATGCAGGCACTGCAGAGTTCTGCTGCAGAATACAGGGATGGCAAGCGGGAAGATGTGTTGAGGCTATTTTTGGGGGGAGCAGTTGAAGACTAACCCTGGGAGATATGAACCTTGCTTCTTTGGCATCACCTCATGCTGGATAGAGGCCTGCGCTGTGAGGGAGAGTGAGGAAAACAGTGGGAGTCTAAAGCATTTTAGAAGGGAAGAAAAGGAGAGAGCAATGCCCCAAGAAGCCGGAAAACTGGGATACTGCCCACAGGACTGTGTGAAGTTACAGTGATGCTCTTCATCCGTCCATAAATCCAAACATCCGTTTTCTAATCCACTGCATGGGTACAAACTGCATGGTAACATTTGCTTTGAAGCCCATGTCTATAATGCAATATAAACATACTTATAGTGATTTTATAACTATAATCAAAGCACAACATACATCATTTTATAATGACCTATAAGGTATCATAATACTTTATTATTGCTAGTCAATTGCTGTCAGTTTTTGTAAGCTGTTTATAATGCATTATAACCCTAACCATACAATATTTATAATGATTTATAACACTGACTGTAACTGTACCTCAACTGCTTAAGAGTATTATACATTATAATACTGTTAGAATGCATACAAAACAAGTGTTAAAATGTAATAATGTATAATGTGTTCTATGGGTTCCAACGAAAGTGTTACCAACTGCTGATATGCCTAACAACAACAACAACAACAACAGAAGAGGAACATGAGTAAACCTGGATCCCATGCAATAACTGGTCTGGCTTACACAGAATGGCTAAATGGCTTACACAATAATTACATCATCCAAACAAACAGCCTCTCTTCCTGCTGCTCATCTGGTTCTCCACTCACACTCTGTCCGGAAGGAGTTTGAAGGTGATATAAGTTCACAGGAATGAAGCATAAGTGTCAATTTGTGGAGGAAAAGCATCAGCGCGATGTAGCACTCTCACCCACAATCTATATGCATCTCACCCAGAATCTATATGCATCGCTTACTTCTTCAATGCCAACAAGGCTGACAGCTAAAGTGCTCAGAGTTAACACTGAAAACCACCGATGTTTGACAATGATAGGGAGAGGTGGATTGCAAATGGGGGTCTATAAATAGCAGCACTGCTGGAGCTCCATGCAGCATGAGTATGTAGCAGGGACCTGAACCTTAAAGACTCTGTCACGGCAAACCCTAAAAATATCAACCAAACTCAAGCATGGTGCTGGTACACTTACTTAAGCATTCAACACGCTAATGCTTTTAATGCTTAGGTGATGAGAGGTAGCTATACAGAGATGATGGGAGTCACAGGATGTACAGCTTTACCACTGAAGTATGTGCACTAATGTAAGCACCATCTGGTTCACTGTAACTGCATAATATTTACAGCCTGCCAGCTCTGTATTGACAGAAACTTGGACATGAGGATGTGAAACCTGTGTGGATTCTGTAGATGGATGGCATCTCATAGATCACATTAAACCCCATAAAAAGTCATCCAAAAGTATTATTTTACAGTTTCTTCTTTTCTTTTTCACAAAGGCTTCACTGCCAATACAGCTCTTAAGGCTTGAGCAATTATTTTCTCAATCCTATGGTCAGAAAATTTGCAAGTACTAAACTAAAACAGGCTAAAAATTTGAAAGATGAAAAAGTTATCCTTTCCGGTTAACATTGCCTAACTATCCTACCTATAACTTTCAGCTACCAAATCAAAATCAATGGTGCCTCTGTCATTCCCAATCTGCCCCCTGAACAGCTGGTCTTTAACTTTTTTGGGTGGAGAAGTGGATCTATGCTATGAACACACCACCAGCTATTTCATTGATTTTGGTGAAACTGGATCATATTTCATGGAGAAAATGTTTTCAGCTTTCCATTCTGATGTCCTCCAGCTGCTCTGCCTTGACTCTGTGGGATTTATGGAGTTTCCTGACAGACAGACAGAAAGCTTTACTAGTTGCTAAACATAAGCTAACAGCTAACTGCTGCTAAATGGAGCTGCAGCCAGAAAAATAAATCTTGGATTGGCTTTTAGAGAGATTCCCAAAATATAAGGATGGCATACAGACACCAAGCTGGTCTTTTTACTGTTGGACAGGTAAGGAATATTAGCTGGCTGGCTAGGTTTGTGCTGCTGTATTAACAAAGTTGTTGACTTGCTGTTTTTTGTTTATGAGTAATTTTATCATAACGAATGCATGTTTATGACAGCTCTGTTTAAGTGAATTGCAGTCTTAAATCATAGAGGGGCACAATTGCAAAAAAATAAATAAATAAATAAATAAATTCTATGTAGGGTTTCTTTAAAACAATATTTTTTTAAGAGTTGCAATGTTCAGAGTACAAGAATAATCAGTTGTGCTTACACTGTAATCAGTTTTAAACACTAACATGTGAAATCACAATGCTCTCCTATGTTCAGTCAGTTGAGAGAGGGTGTGGAAGTGACTTTCATTTAAGAGATATTGATTGTTTAAAGTGCTGTTCATGGGACAGCATTGTGAGATAATACAAGCAGCACAGAATGAAGGTCACTGGTTGGCTACAATCATTGCAAGGACAGAGACAGATGTTAATGACAATAAAGTGTCTGATAAGGCAGTTTTTCCCTGCCACTGTCGCTCATGGTTTATGTTATTTACAGTGTCCTCACTATTTTATTTTTCCTTGAAAAATGTGGTCTCACTGTAAAGAAAGGCAGCTTCACAATACCACTAAATCTGTACCGTTACTCAATGTTCTTCTTACACTTCTGGGTAAGTAGGGAACCAGATAAATGTGTCTCATTCTTCATCTGTAATTAGTTTGATATTTGATATTGACCTGACCAAAGCATTTTAAAAGGTGACTCTAGTGTATATCTTTTGTGCACTATTGTGAGCCGCCATGACCTCTACAGCCACAAACCACTGGATTCTATAATAAATACATCTGCCATGGTGCGGAACAGACCAACATCAAAGACTGGACACCCTGCCTGAACTGCTTCTTCCTGCCAGCCAAGCAGAGGTGGGAGTTTTCCCCTGTGGAGCTGCATGTGGATGACATCAGCGTACAGTGAAGCGGCAGGGATTCCCCAGAGCCCCGGTCCCCCGACCCTGATTCCGCTTCACTGCTGTATGTCTCCGGGCCTTTATTTCACAGAGAATTTAACAAAGCAAACCTCCTTGGCTTCAGCCACCATGGCTTGCTTGTGAGTAAATCAGGAGGGCGCTGTAGCACTCAAGGCAGCTGCTGTCACACGGGGCACTCCCATGTCGCCTCCTGCCCTCCGTATGAACTTCCATCTCTTCAGAGATGTTTTAAATCTGACGGTGCTGCATCATATGGTGCTACTGCACATTTAAGGCTGGCCCACCAACACTGTTGAGTGGTCACCACCTAACTCCCATTGGCTGCCTGGATACATGCAAATATTGAGTGCACAGAGCAACCATCTTTCTCAGGGAAGTTCCACAACACATACCATGTTATAGGCTACTATTCTTGAACCAAGCTAGTTTTCACTTTCGTTGGTATACTGTAAGTTTGTTCTCATATTGACCTCCCACCCACACTGGCTATTTCCCACACCTTCACTGACATCTAGCTTTGGCTTTTGTTCTCAGTGAAAAAGTGAAACACTAGAAACTCGACTACAAATTCAATAAAGCGTGCCTTCAATGTCACGACTATCTCCGTACTTAAACAAAACCCCAGGGGAGACAGTGATTACAGTTAAATGTACAGTACATCCAACCAGTAAAGACTTGTGGTGGGATCATGTTTCAAACCAGGACTTATATGAACCTACAGTTTGTGATTTGTTATTTCCATACATATGATTTCAATTATGTCATTATTTAATACATTGAAAAAAGGGTTGGATTAGACAGGTTAACGCGACTGAAGCCATGAAAGACATTTCAAAAAAATAAAATAAAAAATAGCCAGAATCTGTCAAAACAGAAATTACTGAGGGATTTTCAAATTACTGATGGTCCTTGAATTAATCATATGTGACAGACACTTCCATCATGAAAAGGAACCAAATCTAAGCTTTAAATAGTGGTATTCACTCAGATCCCATAAAAGAATTACATAAAAATAACGCTGCACTCCTTGGTGCAACTGGGAAGCCATGAATGAAGATCAACAGTCAGGTGACAAAAATGTAAAAAACAACTGAACTGCAGGCTGTTTTACACAGAGTAAGAAGGTGAGGACAAGAGAGGTAGAGGCTGTATAAATGTATATAGTTCATCATGTATAGCATGTGGAGCCCCCATGTTTTTCCCAATATTAGCAACACTTGTGGACACTTGAAAAATAACTAATGATTTATATTGCATATATATTGCATTTATATTTATGCTGTACAAAAGATATTACTGACACTTTTAGTCATAATTGTGCATACATACACATACACATACACAGCTTCTAAAATATGTTTGCAATTGCAAATAGTTGTTGGGCTAGCGGTGGACAGTTGGGAAATTATAACATATCGCCCAACCCTAATGAATAATTACTTGTTAGTTTGACCCCTCTAAATAAGCTCTGGGGCATAGACTGCAAAACTCCAAACTTATTTTAGTCCTAAAAACAATTTCTTTTTTAGCACATCTCTGCCCAAAGTTGACCTCAACATTTTGGTAGAACTAGCAGCCCAGTCAGACTGTTGACTTCCACAACTGATAAAAGGACTGTGGCTCATGTCTGATGTGGTAACTAGACACTGAAGGACAGCATAAGAGGAGTGACAGACATCAAAACAGAAAAAGAAACAAAGGCAGAGGAGGAAGCCGGAGGCCTTCTGGTAGAGAGAGAAGAAGCAAGGCGAAGTCAAACAGAACCAGAGCAGCACTGATGAAACTGAGCTAATGTGCCGTGACCATGTGGGGTGGCGGTGGGGGTATAGAACTGTATCCTTAGTGTCTGTTACCACAGCAACTAGCATCATCATCGCTGTCTGATTAAGTGTCTTGATGAATGCATGAGCTACCAATTGAAGCCAAGAATATTATTAGTTTCTGTGAGAGATTCCCGTGAGTGGGTTACTTATTTTACACTGAGGTGTTTGTCTGGTGCTGCTCTCCAGAGACAATATCAGTGACAGA
>CAFUXE010000760.1:626672-652610 GCA_903364295.1 Serranus cabrilla | reverse complement strand
GTTTTGCTCAGGGACAGCGTTTTCAATCTTTTGAGTTATGGCAAAGCCACCCTGAGGCCAGTGAGACACCACAAGCAATGAGCCATATTCAGTGATCAGGATACTTCGGACGTCGTACTATAGGGGCTTGACCCCTGACCTTGTGGTTTCTGGATAGTATCTCTACCCAAATGAGAAAATCTGACATCTATTGCCAGAAAAAGAGAATCTTAATTTGATTTTGGTCAATAATCTTTTGCAGAACAAGACATTTACTGGTTCAAGCCTCATAAATCTCAAATGGAATCTCTGTGTTTTTTCAATCCAGTCATACCCTTGGACTCTGAAAACTGTGTGGTTGTATTTCTTTTTCTTTCTCATTTTTTTTTTTTACATATTATAACATAACATGTTTTAAAAATTGGTGTGGGATTTAAGCCTACTATAGACATTAGAGAGATGCAGACAGATGTTGGAGGTCATGGTTGGTATCTTACTCCCATTCTACAAGGAGATCCCTTATAATCAGAAGAATAATCAACAGATAAAGTATTAGGCTAAATTATAAAATAAACAAATAATTACTAAATAACATTCTTATAATAGTCCAGCCATAATATTATAGCCTAACAATCATTCTGATAACATTTTTGTTAATAGCTGTCTATGGCTGATTCAACTACATTCAAACTCTGTGGTAGTCTGATTTGAACATTTATCATGGCTGAAGATCCTGTCCTCATAAGAGAACATGATCAACAACAACATAAAAAAAATTGAATATTTTACATATGGTAGCTGGCTTATTTATAGTTTTGCAGCAATTTTCTTTCTAGTTTCATGTTCGTGTGCATAAGAAAATGTCTATTTTACTGTGTGTGTGCATGAGTGTGTGTGTTTGCATTGATTGTTCATCTCAAAATGAATGGGGCCTTTAAAATCCTTATACTGAGGCCCATCTTTACTAGCTGATACTACTAATAATAACACTATTCATTAATATACCTGTGAAATAAAATATCAGTCCATATATGAACTGTATGCATATCTGTTTCTCCACACCTGTCCTGTCTGTTGTTTGTTTTGCACAGTATGAATAAAGCATGCTATCGCTACTTACCGTTGACGGTTAGATGCACCCAGCTGCCGTTGTGGAAGGTGTCATACTGCTGCTCCAGCATCAGCACCTTACACTCATACCAGCCCTGGTCGTCTGATCGCACATTCTCTATCCGCAGGGAGGACTTGCCGTGCAGACTGGCCCGGCCTGGTCGAAAGACAAAGGGATGGGGTGTCAGCAGAAAGGGACACAGAGAGGTGAGAAGGACGGGTGGATGGAATTTAATGAGGGAAATGAAGGGAAGAAAGGAACAGGTGAGAGGTGAATGAATAAAGAGAAGAGAGGAGAGAAAACGCCAGATGAATGTTAAAAAGAAAATCAACCTTTGAACGCTTTGGATATAAATATGCAGGGATCACAGAGTGTGTTAGTGTAGCTGTCTCAGGGTAACATCACCACGCAGTCACTGCTGCTCTGTTAATGTGCAAACACAACATCAAAGAAGGATAGCTACTGCAGTTGTGTATATACACAGTTAAATCTGTCACTTAAGCCTCAGTGTGGCTGAGATGTCCTCATCTCCATGTCTATGGCGGTCTATTTTGGAGATGCACTGAGGCAAGGACAGGTCATTAGTTCCTTTGAGGAGTGGGAAGTGGCCAACATGACAACAGAGAACCCTCTGGGTTAAACAGGAGTCCCAATCCGTCAGAAAAGATATCGGCTTTTGACTCTGCGAGGAGGGAGTCAGGAATAGCTGCATTTTACTTTTACAGATCAAAAGCTGAGAGAGGGGGATTGATGATGTTGCTCTGGGCAATCTGGCAACTGGATCATAACAGATGGCGACTGGCAATAAAGGCTAAACAAAGGGCTTTCAGGGCGCACACGCCGGCTCAAAACGTCAGCATTATCAAAGCCTGGCTATCCCTCATTAATCCCCTCACTCTCCCCTATCCTCTCCACTTTGTGGGTATTCCTGACTAATTTTTGTTTGCCTTTCTAAATCCCCTCTGCAGCATGACACACCAGGTGAATCTATCAGCGGCACTGGCGGCTGCTTCACTGACTTTAGGTAGACAGTCAAAGTGACGTTTGTTCCCTAAGCCCTGTGTTTGTGTGACTGTGTGTGAGTCTGTGTGTCCTGCTTCAGCTATTTATATATCAGATTATATTTGTCTAGCTTCCAACCATGTCTTTCTCCTCTCTTGGCTGACTGGAAGGAGGCTCCATGTCACTTATTGAGTGTGAACTATGTATTTAATATACTGTATACAGTATCTGTGTACCATTCATGAGCCCCTTTGATTCCACCTCCATTTTTCTTTGTCTGAGGGTAAACAATCTGTCTAAACAGTGGTGGATGTCCTTTTTGGACTTGATGTATTCAAAACATAAATGTTAATGAACAATGAATCATGCAAAAGTGTGTCTGTATAAACAGAGGGTGCTACTCTGACCATCACTGTATGAAAGCGTAGCAGGTTTTGAGTTTCACACACGGCCCCAGCTTTGCCCACGTTAGTACAAGAATTACCCGGTAAATTAGTGTTTAATGTAGATACAGTTTTCAGTTGACTGTATTCCACAGAGGACTATCAATTTATCCCACTCTGCTCTATTTATATTTTAGACATTCCAACTTGGGGTTATAGAATAGGGGTATAATGTAAAGCTAGGAACTGTATTTGTATGTCTATTTCACAAAAACATTTGCTATTGGATTTAAACTGGGAGTGAATTGGCGCTACAATGGACTTGCTAGTTGTCCAGACAACCTCATTTCCTGTGTTGGCTGTTGTTTTAAGAAGACCGAAGGAAGTTAGGTTAAATTTTAGAGAGGGAAAACTGGCACGCCCATTTTCAAAGCAGTTCCTTGACCTCTGACCTTAAGATATAAAAAAATATATATATATATGTATATATATATATATTAGTGCTGTCAAAAATATTGCCTTATTAACACGTTAACACAAATCAATTTTATTGCTCTCTGTGATGTGACCTAGTGAACTTGTAGTTTTTTTTATAGGCTGTGGCCACTGCTAGTAACGTTAGAAAAACTACATGATCCAGTTGTAAACCGTAAACAAAACAACGGACATGCCCCATGCATGTGTTTGGTTTTGCCTGCTTGCTCGCTGTAAAGGCTATCGGTTTATGTGGATGACAAGTGCAAAATGGATACAAACAAGCTTCTGAATGGAAAGTTTAGTTTCACAAAGTTGCCAGATGGGTCGACTGACAGAGTCCACAGTTATCTGTGTGTGTCGGTGTGAACTGAGTTATCACTGTAGCACATCCAGTCTGAAATACCACCTGATGGCCAAACACGGCGAATGGGAATTCTCCGCCGCCTCCTTGTCAAAACCCAGCGACATTGGATGGAGGTATATTGATACCGCAACTAAGGACAAGCTTACGGTTAGTGCACGAAACATGATTGCTGTGGCCGGACAGCTCCTCTTTGAACACATGCCGTGCATCACACAGTGTGTACCGAGCAGTCACAGTTTCTTTACAAAACAATTCAATTTAAATGTGAATAAAAGCTCAAAATGAAAATGTTAGTGTGAAATATAACACTATACGTTATTGTTTTCAATAAAAACATTTGCACAAAGCAAGCCTGTCCACTTTTCCATGTTGATAAGAGTATCAAAATTCAAATTCAAGGGACATTTAGAATAGATAAAAATGCAATAAATTTGCGATTAATCACGAGTTAACTATGACATTCAAATATTTTAATCGATTGACAGCACTAATATATAAATATATATATATGTATATAAGAGAGAGAGAGAGAGAGAGAGAGAGAGAGAGAGAGAGTCAGTGGTATGATGTTTTCTGTCCTGTGTGTTGGTGTGTGCACTGAAGCTGGATACATTTTCACACCTCTGACAGCTAGAAAGTGTCAAGCTATTTTGGAGTACATGAATGCAGGTTTTACTCTTGTTTTCACATCAGTAAGTTATCATTTTCCTGAAAGCCTATGCTTCAGCAAAAAGATACTACCTCCAATGGATTTTAAGGGAAGTAAAACACAGGTTGGAGAAAAAGCTGAAGACTTATCATGGTTGACCTTATGTTATTTGCATTGCAACGCATCAGTTATTTGAACAGTAGGGTGCCCAAATGCATTATATTTTCAACAGCAACTGCTGAAATGTGTACAAGATAAAAGGGTGAAGCTGGTGTTACTCTATATTTTTCTTATTTTCGACTAATTTAATGGAAAGACCAAAACCAACCATGTGTTTCTCAACACTGACTTCCTCTCTACCCTGTCTGTGGCTCTCAGCCCCGAGCCCACTGGTTCCCACTGAACACATAAAATCTTCAAAAACAACTCAGTTATAAAGTATATCTTTATTTTTTTAAAGGCTCAGTGAAGCTCAGTGTGTGTTCATGGTAATGAAGGAGCATGTCACCCAGCGCAATAGCGAGGCATTGATGTCTTTTTAATGGGTTTTAGACAACAATAGAGCTCTCTGGCACAGAGAATTGAGATATATCAGGCTTTGGATAGACACACACACACACACACACACACTACATGTCAGTAGGGATGGGTTCCAATTGCCAGAACAATTTTGGATTTGGTTCAAATCTGGTAAAATACCTGTATTTGTTGGTTTTATTTTGGTTCTGAAAGTTGTTAATAACAATGACTGAGTGAACATGGTGGACGAACTCAACTTAAAACTCATTTTTTGGGAGCTGTCTGGCCATTTCAAATCGCATACTTTTTCTTTTTCTTTTTAGTGCGTAAAGCTGCCCTTACAAAGTACTATTGAAAGCAGTATGCATGCAATTGAGACTTTAACTTTGATCCTCTCATTCATATGCTGCATAGACAATTGTGGGTCAAAATAGCCAGAAAAGGATACTGGCTTTCATACTGCAAAATACGACCAGCGATGCAGTTGAACATCCTAGTGTTTTTGGCATACTGTATTTGATGAATGAGGTACAACATTCTAAATATTTTATTACATTCAAAACCATATGGTAGGGAGACTATTGGAATACACCCTGTGGTACCATATGATGCCACAAGCACCTCCTGCTATGGGTCACCAGGATGTTATCTGTCAAAGAGAAAACCAAGCCAATCCCCCAAAAAAATCCTGTTTTATGTTCTATGTTATTCTTTAGTCAGCCACCACTGCTCTCCCTTATTTAATATTATGTGAAGTTTAAAAATAGAAAGACCTCTCTTAAGGAAAAACATTACAGAAATAAACACTTCTAGGAAGGGAGATTAAGAGAAACATGGATTTCAAACACAATGGCTCACATATCTTCATTTTGTTCCTTTGTTGTGATTTAAAGTGAAATACAGGATTTGCTGATCAGAGCAGGCTGACTACATTATGGCAGCAGGAATCCCCACTGTAAAACATTTAGTCTAAGAGAAAAAATCTGACATACAGATGGCTTTAGTGTGACCGAACAGTATATTCTCATGAAATTTGTCCTTGTGTAAGCCTTTTAAATACAAAGCATGGATGATTTCGTCACCATGCAATCCAGTCTGTTAGATTATCTTTTGAAACTGTAGCGAGAGCGAGGAATCCTACAGGGAGTCTAACACACAGCTACAGCACTTGTCGTCCCTCCTTAGTCAAGGAAAACTACACCGTGCACAAAATAGCACAGACTATGATAGAATAGGCCACTTAGGTGTATGCGTTCTCTTTAGTACCCTGTGGAGCAGTGACAGTGTGTCAGCATGGTGTTATTAAGCCCTGCAGTAGTATTTCACTGTTAAATCTTTTAATTACACAATTCATTGGTGGGGTTATTTCTCAGGCACACACAAATGCTCTGTGGAGCACAACTACAGCTAACAGTGATTTTCTTTATTCTGTAAATCTGCCAATTATTTCCTCATTTAATCGTTTGGTCTAACTTGTCAGAAATACGTCTTTAAATATCTTATTTTGTTAGTCCAGATCAGATCAGACCAGACCAGATCAAATATCTTCAGGTTATTTTTATATAAAATACAGAAAACCTTCACGATTAATACATTCCCAAATAGTTAGCAAAAAAGCTATTTTGTTGACAGATGGATGAGTGAACCTTTCTATCCATGACTGTCATGATCACCAAGAAAAATGTGGTCACAATCTTAAAAACAGAGGGCTGATGTGACTGCCATTAGCTCTGCATTTGGTCATCAGCCAAAAATTGGACATTAGACAACACAAATTTGACCTGATGATGGAACTAGATGAAACAACATCGTCAAAGTTATCACAATTTTCACTGAGGGGCCATTAATATCTGAAATGTCATGGCAATCCATCCCATAGTTGTCTAGACATTTCATTACAAGATCTTAAAAGGACAGAATACACCATAGTTACGAAAAAAAACGTGAATCAGAAAGGAGAGGAAGTTCAGTTTTGTTTAAATCACATCATTTTCACATGCGGTACGAACTGTCCTTGGTGAAAGTCCAATATTTGTTCGTGTTTGTTTGATCTATGACGTCGTTTTTGAGTGGAGATCATTCTCCATTACAAAGAACCCAAAGTAAAACTATAAAAACCAACCTCATAGTTGTGTTTGAGATTAAGTCAGTAGCATACTGCACATCATGTGGAGACCATGTATGTCCGAACCTAATTTCTTGGCCATTCATCCCATAATTGTGGAGATGCTTCAGTCTATCCAACCAACCATTGGGCTGCCATGTTGCTAGCATGACTAACAAACGTGCAAGTAAGACTTAAGCTGTTGAAGTACAACAACTACAGCGAACATGTCTAACACAGCTTTTACCACCACACAAACTAGCCGTGCTCTGGTTAAGGTATGTCAGGAAGCTTTGGTTGGTCAATCACAGCTGTAATGTTCAGCAAGCTCTACACAAAAGCTCCTGGAAAGTTCCCAGCTCCTAGGTCTATAAGGTAAATATATGCTTATATATACACAGTCTTACCAATTCAGCATTGATTTCCTATTTCCTACAAGCAGAGAAAATTACACATAGAACCTTCTTGATGGTTAAATAAGTGCTACTATTGACTGGGTTTTGGGTTACTCTGTTTGATGGCATTTAAAATAACACTCTTTCTGACCTTATTTTGTATTCATTCTTCATTAACTGCTTTCAGCCTCAATTATCACACACAATCCCAGTGTGCACAAACTTCACAAAAGTCCACTTAAGCCGATAAAAACACCACAACAGCAATAAATCATTTCAAACAACATCCAGTTATTTCTTTTTGGATAAAAACATACCCGATTCAAACAAACACAATAAGATATGAAGGAGCTGTAAACAGGACTGAAATGAATCTCTGCTTCAAATATGCAACTCATCAGAAACAGACAGTTGACCTTTGAAAGTCACGAGTCAAAATTACAAGTGACAACTCAGATCTCAAGAGGTCTGACAAGATTCACAAGTCAATAAAGTCGCACAGCTTTTGACAGATGTGATGTTCCAGATAACAGGAATCCAACGATTATGCAAAACAATTGTGGTCCGCTCAGATAACCGTGATTATCGGGCTATGATGTATTAGTTGCAAAAGACCACTCCAGTTTGAGCTGTGTAAATACTGTAATACCTGAAAAGAACAATATCCCTAAGGCAGCAAACGCAACAGTCAGCAAGACTTTAGTTCACTGAAGTAAATATGAAACAGGTCCAGCTGTTCCTACAATGTTGTGTTCAGTCAGCCTGGCCCTGCTTCTTGTCTCTTGTATCAGCTTCCTGCAGTCAACACATGGCAGTCTGTCGCACAGAGGCGTGGAGCTCCTCATGATTGGCATTAACTGTGATAACATAAGAGGACTCGCCTTGGGTCCATATTTTCATCTTCACATGAGGCTGCCTCTGGTGCTGTGGGCTGACTTGTTACTATGGTGTTGATCAAAGGAAATGTAACTGGTATACACACACTGCATATATGTTATGTTACTTCATATTTAAATGTCCACCATTACTTTAAACCCCATCAAACAATTTCATTCTATCTGTTTTATAAGAAGATCCAACTAAGTAAGCTTTGTTTAAATCCGAGCGCAACATATTCTGCATAACTTTAAAAGAAGAACAAAGCACATTTATTAGCTTCTGGGAATGTCCGCTGGGGCAAATCATTTTAAAATGTCACTATTCTTCTGGACCAGCTTGGAGATCTTCCATGATGATAGGGGGCATGCAACAATGTAATCTGGGACCACTTCCTGCTACCTCTTTATTTTTCTCTGTCCCTTCATTTCCAGTTTCATCTTCCATTTCTATTGCTTTCTTCCCGTCTGGCTATCAATGTCTGCCCATCTCTTCCTCTCTACACTCTCTCATGGAAATGTTTTATGCTTTGTGTGTCTCCTCTACTCTCACGGATGTTTTCTGCCTCTTCCTCTCGATAAAAAAAAAATAAGACAATGGCTTGTTTGAGACCGAGGGCAGATCAGTGTCTAGGAAACCGTGCCCTCATGGTTGACTCGAATGATTAACCCTCAACCTCATACCAATCTAAAGAGGGCACAATGTGAGCCTCTATGTATCGCTGCAGCTTTGACTGTGACCTGTGACTTAATTCCATGATGCAATATCATGGTCACACTGAAGCACAGTGGGAGGTTGGTGTTCGCCTTCATCCAGCTTTAGAATCAGAGAACTTCAGATATTTCACTACTGCACTATGAAACAACAAGATGAATAGTTGCTTCATAAGGGCTCATCAATGATGGGTCTCATAGGACTAAAAAACAAGGCATGAAAGGCCCATTAATCAAGCAAAAGTTGCACAGAGTTGCTCAAAACCAGTCAAATGTACATCACTGATATCTAATAATGGCAGTGTTAGCTATATATTAGGGTTGGATTCATTTTTTTTACCTGCATGTGAAAAAAATAATAAGGAAGATAGATCAATGACTGCATACTGCTGTCAGAAATAGTACAATGAGCTGATAATCAGCCCCATCAGCCACCTTCAATAACCAATAAACACACATCATTAGACTGGACACCCAAAAGGAAGCTACTTGTACTATTGGTGTAAATGATAACGCCAAACTCTCTTTAAGAAACATGACATACTAGCAGACTGTAGGAACAGGAAGTGATCTGTTTCTAAAAGGATTTTCTCACTAAAGCATTTGTGATCAGATACATGATGAATTAAACACACACACTCCTAACACTGTTAATTCATCATCCCCTTGCATGTGTGTGTGAGACTGTTGAGGCTGCAGATGCAGACAGCATAAAAGAAACATAGCAACCTAAGTTATAAACTGGAGAGTTTAACTCGATTGATACTAACCATACAAAGTTTAGTTTTTTGGGATTAGCACATAACTCTTATTGTTTGCTAACGCTAGTTTACGGCTGCCGAATGGCATATGCAATAGTGTTCGATCAATTCTGAGTGGCCTGTTTTTTTGTGGTTTTGTTAGAGCACCATCGGCAAGACTACAGTTAATGTGACATATAACACAATTGTTAACTTTCCAATTCAATCAATTTTTAAGACCTGTCTTAATCTTATTTAAAACCTTTTGACACTTTCTCAGCGCCACATATGGGCAGGAGGACACACACAAGGACACACACCCTATTAAAGTGAAACAAGTAGGTTTCAGACTCAGTACATGTTGTGGGAACTCACAAACCTGCATTAGGCGGATGCTTATTTCCAACCCAGCTATACGTAAATACATATGTATATTTATATGTGTGTGTGTGTGTGTGTGTGTGTGTGTGTAATGTATAATGTGTGTTGTGTGGTTTTGAAATGAGTCGATGGTGGGTAACAATGGCCAGTTCATTTTTTAATCCAATTCCTGATGGAAAAATACAGAAAATTTGTTCAGCTCTGACGCTGCCAAATCTCTTATGGGACTTCTGTCTCTCTTCTCTCTTTTTATTAATAAAGAGAAAGGTACCATTTGCAGGCTTTTTTAGCCTGCATCGTCACCCATTATAGTCTACAATGGCCATCGCATTCAACAGTAAAAATGACAAACGCTCCTGGCAGCAGTGTCATTAATTAACCTGTGTTGCATAACTGCTGGACTGAAACTTTGGGCTGTAGTCTGGGTAATGTGCTCTCAGCAAACCTGTGTCTGTGCTAGGGAAAAAAAACATCACTCTGTAAGAATCACTCTTTCATATCAAACATTGAATTTGAGTATGTGGCGTAATGTTTGCAATACGTCATTTAACCAGGAACGGAGGTTTAGATGCTGTTTCACTATCTAGCCATATATGGTTGATATTTAAAGTAAGGAAGATTACAGCTGTTACTTCAATGTATCAGATACAGTGATTGCTTTTACTGGAGGTACAGGAAATTACACCACACAGAAGTGGTACACATCACCTGAAAGCTGATAAACTGAATCTGAGTTGGTGTTCAAGTCAAGTTTTTATTGTCATAAATCTCCAACAAAATTTGTTTTTTGGTCAGCCAATTTTAGAGTGGGATTTTAACAATTTTTACAGTTCTGCTTATTGATTCTACAGTTCTGAATATTGTTTATTTGAGGGGCAATGTTAAAATAGGTGAGGTGCATTTTTCACAAAAAAAAAAAACATGTAATACAAAACAATAACTTACAGTTATTCACCAGTCAATTAGAAACAAACTGTTAAACAATCCCCAAAAAACAGTAGATGGCAGAAAGGTACTTTACATCAATGCACCAAATGCACCATGAAAAACTTATTTACCCCATGCCAGACTTTGGACACATGTCCTTACACTAAACGAGAAAAACATTCAAATGTGGTTTAAATTAATAATCTGAACTTCAAATCAGGGATTGTTTAATTGAATCTATAAAAGTTTTACTTAAATTGTGGCAACATATATTATAAATATCTGCAAACAGACTAAAGACTGAAGAGACAACTATATGTCATGGCAGGTGTATTTTTCAAAACCTAATGATACATAATGAAGTGGATTGGCTGATCACTTCTGCACAATGCACCTACCCCAACAGGCACTGCACCAGTCTTATGAATTGTTGAAGCAACTTTGGGTTGATGCTTATTTTTAAACATTGATTTGATGCTAAATTTCCCCATTTTTGACCACTTCAGAATTTATAAAAATGGTTTTAAAAAATACAAAAAAAAATAAATACAACATTAAGACACCAAGAGAGAAATCATCCTTCTCAGATAACAAAACCATATAGAAAACATTGATTTATTTCTTAATTTGATTACATTTACCATCAACACTGATAAGAAATCCACATAAAAGGTGGCAACTCTTCCATTTAATGGTGCGATTGTTGCCATCCACAGGGACTATGGATTACATTTATATCCTACTGCTCTTTTTGCTGTGGTCAGGATTCTGTAACTCTAACCATAGCTTCTGAAACTCAGCAGGTATTCATGCTCAGTGTCTAATCAATGAAGACAGAGTGTGTGAGGATGCAGAAAGATTATACAAAGCATCTGTATTTTTGCCACAATCTTCTGGTCTGACACGCTATTTTTCTTCCTGCTGCAGCAGGCAGGTGGGATATAAAGGACACTTTAAAAATAAACCTTTTCCTGTATCCGATGCAGACGGTGGCCAATCAATCAGCTGCCTTTCAAACCGATGTGGAGATTAGTAACTGCCGTGCTAATGGCAGGAGGTTTGGAGGAGTAAACAACTAATATTGTTATAACAAAGAATTTGTCTTTTAACAGAAAATCTGAGTTTAGCAGATATTATGCTGTAGTGGAAACAATGGGATTTAACAGGATAAAAATGTAAGAGTGAAAGCTTATTGTAACAGACTGGATTTAAAGTTTAAATCTTATTAAAAATCTTAATATAAATCCTGAAAATCATAACACTAAAAACACTATTCTTAAGGTTATGAACCTATGTGGTTTTCGTGGCAGTGCTCTTCATAGGTTTAGGTCCTGCTGATGCTGGCACTATTTGAGAAGCACTGGTCTAATCAGTGATCAGTAATCCTGACTAATCCAGGCATCCCTAAACTGGCTACTTGTTGCTTAACTAATTTACCACTCTATAAGATGTACAACAGTACAACCATAATTGCAAAAACTTGGGATTCAGTGGAAAATTAGCTTTCCCCAAATTGCGGATGCTTCTTGCACTGACTCCTCCTCACACAGGGGAAACTCATCTTTCATTTGTTATGACATGAATGAATGCATGATAAAAGCTCTTTGATTCACACACACATACACACCAGAAGGGGGGATTATTCCTGAAATGTAATGATCAGAGGGGAGGAAATCAAAAGCAGGCAAGGGGAAAATCCCTCTCACCTCCCCAGCAAACTGAGCACAACACATAAATAATATGAGGTGGAAAGGGCTGCTGCCTCCAAAGGAAATGTAATCTCATTAAAGCTGTCTACATTGGTTAGTTAACATATTTATTACAGTCTACACTGATAGTCATGCCCCTCATCAAAGGCAGCACAGTCAAGAATGGGAAGGTTTAATGTCTTTGTTTAACCAAAAAAAGAAGAAAAGGAAAAGGAAAGGGAAATGTAAAAGTTAAAAAAAAAAAAACTGGAAGAGTGGCATAATGGGGTTCTACAAAGTGGGTACCCGTATGTTAACCCTTTAAGGACATGCCCATTTTATACTCAGCCTATGAAGTTTGAGGGCCTGTTGTGACCTCTATAGGATAATCAGGTATATTGAGCTAGCTCACCATCCAATTGCAAATTCATCATCATTAAAAAAGAACAGAATCTATAAATATGCAAATATTTTTGCATACAAAAAGTCACCTACTCCACTGTTAAGTCCATTCTCAGTATATTTGCACTGGAAGCTTCAAGTTTCCACATCACACATTAAAGCGAGCACAGAGCTTTCATCGTTCAGCTGATAAAAGTAAAAACAATAAGGCTGTCAAAGTTAAAAATGTGTTAATAGTTCTGAAGCATTAACCTAGGTTATGTTATGACAAGTCTTCACCCACAGTTGGATGGCATCCAGCAGCAATGGATAAAGAAAATGTATTTTGAATGGCAGGTTCAGTTACAAAGCCTTGCCAGATAAGAGTTGTCAACAAAACCGGAGTTATTCACAGTTACTGTGGATATGAACTGAGTTACCACGAGAGTTCATCGGCTCCTAAAAACTACTTGCTATCCAAGCACACGGCTAATGCAGACACCTGTTAGCCCCAAAACATCCAGCTTGCAACAGGCCAATTTAAACTGTGCAGAAGTATCAGAGATACAAAACTTGTGTAAAGGCTGCAGAAGTAGCAGAGGAGTCGGGCCAGATTACAATGTTTGCATTCACCAGAAATTTCACTTAGCAATCACAGTTACCTGGGGATGACATCACATTATTTTAGCAGTGGGAAAGTGTAGTTACCAGATGTAACTCCGGTTCTGTGAATATGTGCGTAGCTCTCTATCAACTGTTCTGCTCATTGATTTTCAATCCTTGCATTTGCATTTGAAAATCTTCCTTTAAGGTACATTTTGGACAAAATAATTGTGATTAAATATGTCAATCGCTTGACACCCCTAGAAAAACTCATGAATCTGCATAATGAAGCTCAACCACCAAAGTAAAAAAACAACAAGCGAAACTCATCTGAGTTGAGGGAGTCTTTAAAGAGCAACCTAGTACCAGTGTGCTGACCTCCAGTGCCTCCAGTGTACCTGAAGGTGTGTAGGTACACTGTGATATCACTGATGGGTTTTGTTACAGATTCAATAGAGCACATTTCTGTGGTCAAAGATTTTACAGGTGTGACTATAAATGTGACTGTTTTTACTGTCTTACCAGCATATTCCGGGTCCACATGAGGAGGGTAGAAGCGAAAGTTGATGAAGAAGGGGATGGGCATTCCATACTTGAACCACTCAACCACATACGGCTGGCCGTTCAGGGGGTGGGACACGTCGCATCCCAGGATGACGTTCTCTCCTGCACGGGCCGTCACAAACTGAGGCTCCTCTCGCACTCCGTGGGCACCTGCGGAGTGACAGCATTCACAGGTTAGCCAGGTCAACAATCACAGGTGGCATGAGGCCCATTTGAAGCCCACACACTTGAGATAACAGTTTAAATCAAAACAGTGCTTTAATATTTCATTTCGGTATTTAATATCTCTAATGTGCTTTGCAGTATTTCACCCAATAGCATTTTAATTTTAATTTTCACACATTTAGTGCTCACATCAGGGCCGGTCAGTTCAACAAAACAAAAGATACATAGACAGACAGATGTGGTGTTTATAGAAAGAAAAAAAAGTCAATTTCTCTGACAAATGGGAGAAATTCAGGTCAAATATGATCTGGTTCAGTCATGGTTGGTCTCATACATAAAGTATGAGATCACCAACATGTAGAGTTATATTATGCTATATTAACCTGTAGCTCATTTTGCTTATATTCCAAATTAAATCAATCCCATCAACAGGCATGATAAAGACATTAAAAAAATAGTGTGCAGTGTTGAGAAAGTCACATCCACAAAGCATGGAAACAGGATAGTATCCATGTTTCAAGTCATTTACCAATATCACCAATGGGACACACTGAGAATAGTCTGCCCCAGTAACTTTAGGGGCACTTGTCAGTAGTCCAGGATTTGAGACAGGGGGGGAAAAGCCACCTGGTCACCTCCAGCTTTATATTTGTTTGACATGCCATTCATCACCTTTCATCGACAAGCATACTTCTCTAATCTTTAGGCTATCGTGGCATCACTCAATTTGAAGTAAACAACGTGAGTGTAAGCTGATTCCACAAGTTTAGCTGAAATGCCAGTTTGCACATTAGAGATGGTTCAGATAAGAAAGAAATATCGCAAGAGGTTCTTTAGAAAGCAACAGAGTTTCACCCAGGAGGTGAGTGTTGGTGTGTGATAACACAAACATGTGCTAAGCTACAAGTTCCATCAGTCAGGACAGCAAAGACTGCCACTGACAAATCCAATACGAAGCCAAGGCCAATGGGTTGGGAAAGGAAAGATTAACAGCACTCGCAGACACATGAATGTGATTTATCTCGACAGAATCTTTTTCATCTAATTCGCCTGCCAGAATGTGGGCAGGACAAAAACATCAAAGAGGTGATGTGACAGTAATGCACCTGATGTCCAATAACACTTGGACCTTTAACCTTTTACAAAAAGAATTCAGTCTGTTAGCTCAGTGCAATCCCTGTGAAACTGTGTGTCTGTGGGCTAGCTGCTGGACGGCCACATCGATCCCAGGCTAATTACTATGTAGCTCGGCTTTATGAGCGGAAACCCGGCGTGGTAGCATTTTACCAGTCGATACGGCTAATCAGATGTACTCACTGCTCGTCCCTCTGTGGCCTGTAAGGAAGCCAGGCAGGCAGCAAGTTTCTCCTGCACACAGATGATGCTCTACTGCCTGCATTGCCTCTCATTAGTGAAGGCAAACAGTGTAAGGTGTTATGTGCAAGGAACCAACACTGCTTTATCTATTGCATCTGTAAATAACTAAGACAAGGTGAAGTCTTATTCTGTAGCAAAGCACAGCAGATATGTGAGTTAGTAAAACATTTATAAAGACTGACCCAAAGCACTGGAGTCAGCCAAGAGAAGATGACAGAAGGAAATATGTAGGGACCTGTGCTATGTTTTGGCAGGCAATGAGACAATGGGCCTCTGGGCACAGACATGCAAAAGGCCCCACATGCAATACACACAGACTTTCTGGTGGTTAATATGTTCATGATCCTCCTAGTCATATGTGTCTTTCTTGGTCATTTTTTAGAAGAAGTGGATTGGTCGTTTTGTGTCTCTTTGTGGTCGTTTTGTGTGTGTTCTGATGAGGGTCCCTGACACTTTGGGACCCTGGGCCTATGTCTAACAGACCCATTCACTAATCCATCCATGGTGCTATGGAAAATGGATTAGCAGTAATGTAAAGCTACATTTATATGTATGGGGTTACGCCACCAATCAGAACTGATTTTGGTATTTGGGAGTGAGTGAGTAAGTGAAAAATGTAATAACAATATGCAATATTTTTTAAACATAAACAAAATTCTTGATACAGATCCCTATGCTTACTACCAAGAGCATGTGGGGACCATAATAACTGTTATTGAGAGGGAAGACAACTTGAACCAAGCTGAGTAAAGATTATGTTATTTTATTCTTTTCAGTTATACGGGTGTAGCCAAGCGCTCTGCTAAGTGCGGTGACCACTCTCAATCACAGTAAATGAAAGAATGTACATGTGCCGACAACATGGAATACACAGTTACTGTGAGAAATGTAGTTAAAGACTGTACATCCATCTAGAGGGGAAGTGGAGCTTCTAACCAACCAATCACCTAGTAGTCTTAATCTGCCTGCAGAATGGACAATGCAACACGCATCAATTATTCTTCCTAAATATGTAAACTAAACATCAGCACATAAAATGCAATATACATTTTTGAACTTTTTTTGTGAGTATTCAAATACAAATGCTATAATAACTTCAATCAAAAATGTCAATGTCAATATAGGTAATTTGTACATGCAGCAAATTATGACTCTATGACTTTATGTGACTTCCGTGGGTCACATTTTGTCTATCACGTTTTTTACGTAACTTCCGTTTTTTTTATGTTACTTACATAACTTCTGTGCTTCACAGTTTATCAATCTCATTTTTTTACGTAACGTTAACATTTATGTAACATTTCCATTTACGTACATTTATTTGTTGTTTAAACTGTAATGCCTTACCAGGAGTTTTTTTGCCTAGGTCAGTGGTTTTGTAGCCTCATGTCAACAAAACTGCAGCCTTTTGTACAGCCCAAACCGTATGTGTATGTATAGTGATGTGTGCGCTATTTTTAGAACACTCCACTGTACCGCAAGCCGATTTTGACAAAATCTCATGTGTGTTGTTATGGTAGGTATTGACAAATGGTCTGTTTGGTCGTTTAGGTTGGAGATCTTGTTGTCAAATATGGAACTTACTCAAAGTGCCCATTCTTAACACAAATGGCAGCTATTTCTATTCTTTTTTTCTTTAGCTTGAAAAAAATTGTACGTTTCAATACCACATGGACAAGAAGTGCTTGGACAAACAGTAGGAGGAAGATAAACACAACAATCATTGACAGCAGAATGGGACAGTGAAGCAGTAATGCTTTGGGCTATCTTAGTCTACATGTCTTTCAGCAGAGGGGCTGTGTGTAACAGCAAGAAAAAGGTCAGGAAGAACAGCTTGCTAAAAGCACAAATACTCAGAGGATGACATTCTGCTGAGCTTCAATCCCGGTACGTGATGTTTCTCCGTTTTGCAATTACCAGAATGCGCTTGTTGTTGAACAGACCAAACAAATTACATTGCTGTAATAATTAAATATCCCTTCAAGGCCGGCCATAAACTGTTAACCCAAGTTATCTGTCTTGACTTGTCAGTTTGAGCTTTCAAATGCCTATTAAGGCTGCAGTAAGAAATCATGAAAGGCCTCCACAGTCACCTTGAACTGAGGTCAACATGAAAAGCTGCTAATTGTCTTGGTTTCGCACTAAACAGAAGATTTTTATCGTATAACTATAGGCCTATTGGGAATGTCAGATTAATAGAATTAACAGATGCAGATTCAAAGTGAAATGTAAATGAACAAATAGCAGTAGAGCTAGGTTTTCCCCAAACACACAGCACACATTCAAACGCCCTCTAATCACATTGTCAAATGCACAATATCTCCAAATACATCATTACAATCACTGGCCTATCATTTGCACACAGCTACAGTATAAAGCAGTCTTATGTAACACATATAGAGTATATTACATCACTGAGGGGCTATGTGTATCAGAAGACGCCTGTGGATTCGTGTGCATATGTGCTCTCATGGTTGCAGGCAGAACCAGATAATAACTGTGCTTTTCCCAGTGGTGAACCCCCCCACTCCCCCACCCCCTCACTCACACACATACACACGTACGCACACACGCTACCTCAAGCGACGCTACGTGTTGATTGGCTGCTGGTGACATCATGGCAGATAGCACAAAAACAGGCCCCTTGGAAGGTATGACTTCACTGTTTATAACTGATGAGACGGAGAGGGAGCAAGAGAGCCGAACACACAGAGAGGAGAGGCAATAGCTCATTTGCCCATCCCCACCCATAAGGGTTTAGCTCATTTACAATCAAAGACCCAGGGGAGGGCACCATCGCTAGGTATAACCACTGAGGTGTGCTCACACACACACACACACAGTACCAAGAGTGTAAGCAAGGTGGAAGAAGGAAAGAATGGTATGCTTGCTGGCTATTTGTGATGTTGTACTGTAACACTTGTGTAATCATGCTACTTTGAAGCCACCATCAGATTAAAAATATATTGTGTCTCAAAATTAGTTAAGTCAGGGGAGATGCACATTAGTCCAGACCAACAACCAACCACAGCAACAAAACGTGATAATGCATGATTCATACTTGATCAGCGCTTCCTAGTTTGGCAGTTTGATCTGAGTTTAGTGAGTTGCGCTAGACGCCAGTCATAGTATCAAACACATATTAGATTAACAGTTGTGATTGGCTATTCCAGGGACAGGACTAATGGTAATCTGTGTCTGAAGGGGACCAAAAACATCTGCCAGAGACATGAAACATGAACTTGGCAGCCTGGTCTGGTTCCCTGACGCGGGAGACGCCACAGGTGAGAGGAGTCATAAGCTAGGTTTTTATCAATGTCATACAAATTGAAATGGAATTTTCCAAAAAATGTGAATACATGATACATTTGATATTAAGATGATGTAATAAAAAGGGTGCCGGTCAAACGTCAAATGAACAAAAACAAAGTAGAAATCAAATATGGCATTTATGTTTGCTTCATTTGGGGAAAGATACAGTCTCCCATTGATAAGCTTTTATACATCCAACAGCATTTCCTCCTCAGTCAAGAGTATTTTGAGTTTTCTCATTAAATTGAAAGTGCACATAAGAACTGGTGGATAGAAAATCAAACACAGATTCAGCTTGGTTTGCTAGAAGGGGGCAGCCGGTGGTCAAAAACAGGCAGTGCAGCTGCAGCCTCTGTCTAGCTACCCTGGCAACGCTAACATTAAGTAATCAGAAAAAAATAGAGTAATAATCCAGTGCATGCTGTGCACAAAGCTTTTATTCCTTTTCACTTGGTAGTTGACCTACTGAAGCACGACTTGTCTGTAAAGCTAAGCAACAGAGGGCAAAGGAGAACTTGATGCCTCAAGATTTCATACATTATGTTCTTTTTCATGGATTGTGTTTACCCCTGAATGTGGAAAAAGTTCTACTGCAACTTTTCAACACACACCCACACATTTGTCTAATGTGGAGATGGTGAGTGCAGAAGCTGTATATAGTAGTTTGTGTGTGTGTGCATACATATATATATATATATGCTCAACAACTTTATGAATTCATAAAAAGCATTAATTAAAGGCAATTGGCTGCTTAGTACCTATGCCCTCCAAGAAATCCCTGGGACAAGCCTGGATATGGTGTGTTTATGGTATGCTCGCCTTCGTAATGCTCCTGTACACCACAAGTCTAAAATCTTTGTCATTTCTGAGTAATATTTGATTCCAGACCCTGGTGTATCAAAGATAAACTGTTCTTCTTCTGTTATATGACAGTATTACAGTATAATACCATGTGGCAGTACGGACGGGCTTGTTTTCCCATTGAAGCCTAACAGAAAACTGCATTTCTGTATTTATTCAAGGTGACAAACGAGACCATGCATGACAATTTAGGAAGATGCAATGAATTAACAACATGAGTATGAAGCATTACCACACACGAGACACACTCTAGTGTACTATTTCATTTGAGACTCTGCGTTGGCACTTAAAACACTGAATATACTGAATCTTCCCTCGTCCCTGTCTCAGCTGGTCCCCTGGCTCCATCCTGGAACTGTCTAGCAGTGACAACTGGCCCACTCTGCTAAGTGCCAACAAAAATGAAAAATAAATGAGATTTTTACACAATACAACATGAATTATTGATGACTATAGCAAGGTCAGTACATTATCATAGAGCCTTTTATTCTTGCACCTGCACTTAGTCTTCCTGTGTCTTATTCCAAAGTTGAAGTCAGAGGTGGTGAAAATTAAACGACAACCCTGGGAAATTAATGGAGGTATTAATAATGTTGCCAACCAGTGAAATGGGGACATATAATGGCACTTCTTCTTCAGGCTACATTCAAACTACACATATGCTTTATCAGCCTGAATCCCCTGAATCGGTTCGCAAAAACGAATATACGTTTTTGTATAAAACCTGAGTAATTCACAGATAATGCGTACTGAAGTCAAATATTTCCATTTTCCTACTGTCACTTGGCCTTTAAACTCCATCACCATCTGTTATCTGGAGGCATAAATCTTGTGGCTCAAAGTTATCCAGTGGCTACGTAAGCATTCACAGAATAAGTTGAAAATGTCAAACAGCTACGTTTGTCCACCCCATTCTAAAACATCCCTTCCCTAAAATAGAGTGGTAAATATTGTTTATCTCTTTTAAGAAACTTTCAATATCACTTAAACTTTTAGCTGAAAGTTTGAGAGAGAAATGAGAGTCAGCTCCTCCAAGTCTGAGGCCATCGTGCTCTCCTGGAGAACATTGGACTGCCCCCTCTGGATTGGGAATGAGTTACTGCCCCAAGCGAAGGAGGAAGGAGTTCAAGTATTGGTGGTGTAAGTTCTTGAGTGAGGGTAGAATGGCATGTGAGAGTGAAAGGCGCTTTGGTGTGAGCTGGTTCATGCATCTGGTAAGGATGCTTCTGTGGTCCCTCTGTCAGAGGTGTATGTCCAACTGGTAAGAGGCCTCAGGATCGACCCACAACACACTGGAGGTTGTGACATATTGAAGTTGTGGATGGGGAGAGGGATGTCTGGAATACATAGCCTGCCCCTGCAACCTGGCCACGGATAAGTTGATGAAAATGGATGGACTAACAACAAACAAAAATATATCCGAAGAGGAAATTTTAAAAAACGGCATTAAAATAGTTTCCTAACCGAGGAGCATTAGAGGAGTCCATTAAGAGCTTCTATTCCCCTGCGTGGGATCAAAGACAAGTACAGTTTTAGATCAATAAAGCAAAATGTGCAAAACCATGTGAACTAAAGTATATTCATAGGGCAAATACTTCTTGCAGGAAGAAATAATCCATTGGGGAAAAGCAGAATGAATTGTGAAAGCGAGTGTGTTTGAAGATTCAGCTCAGTTTAAATAGGAAGAAAAAGAGAAATCTGCATCCAGAAAGTCAAATTGTTGCCTATAAGCTGATAGAAATTTCATTTCTCATTTGTGTTTGTCAGCCTGTACTAGTACCCTTAGATATATCAGGGTAGCTTAAAACACTAATGCCACACCAAAGGGGTGGGAGACTTGACCTAATTCTGGTCTCCTACTCTCGAGCAAACATCCCTCATCATTTGGAATTCACAGGAGATCTTTCCAGGGTGCAGAGGCATCTGATCCATCCTGCATCACATGTGGAGTAAAGCAGAGAGTAATGTTGGTGGTATATGTTTGATAGTTTAATGCTGCAAACATTTGTGAATCACCTGGACAGCAAGAGAACAGGGTTGACTTTCAAAGAGATTTAATCCTGGATGCAATTTCCATTTGTTGTTGTCCATGCAAACAGTGAAGCCAGCGATCAAGGTGACTCTGTCTGCTTTCTGTCAGACGACAACTTTTAAAACACAGACTTCAGGTCAGACAGTTCTATCAGGGTGCTGCTTTTAACCAAATGTCCACTAAGTATTTTGACCATTAATCCCGTCCTTCCTCCTGACCCACTTTCCCCGTTGCTGATGCTTATCGTTTGTTTCCTGACAAATACCTGAATGAAATTCACATTTCAGTGTTTTCTGCTGCGAGGCACAACACTCCATGGATCCTGGAGGTAGCCAAAGGAAAACGACTAATGAGAAATGACATCCCTCTGCAGCAATGCTAACAATTCCACCCAAAAGCAGCAGCTTCTTTAGTCGTGCTGATGATTCACCCTAACATATACAGTACCTGTGCAAGCACTTCTGTCTTACAGATATTGCAGCTGACAACTGTTTTAATGGCATCTCCTTGGCCCTTTGCCCTTCGGTTTACCCTGCAGTTCTGTCTGCCTGCTTTCTTCCTACACCAGAGATGTCATTCAGTTGAAACTCATAGCCTGTGACAATCTTTGTGGCAGCAGAAAATTCAGACAAAGCAGATGGTCCAGACAAGAAAAGGTGAAAACAGGCAATGTCAAACTAAAAAGGCCATCTCCGGCCAAGAAAAATAGTTAAGATTGGCATTTGGGTTTCTTCATTTTTTTTAATTAAAAATCTACTAAGAACTATTGTAGCATGGAGCATGTTCATGTATATTAGGGCGGATTTAGTTTTTGGACAGTAAACCAGTGGTCACACTAAGAGGCAGTATTTTACAAGCACACTGCTGCTGTGATAAGTGAGATATATGCAGCATTTATAAAAAAAAAAATGTATAATTATTTTCTGATACCAATTTTCATCTTGTTTACAGTTGCTCGAAGCATGCCAATGTTGGCCCTCAGAAACATTTTGTGGTGCCCCCAGACTCAACATGATCTACCCTATCTGCAAACAGGTGATTGGAATTTAATGTTAAATAATTCTAATGAGACATTAGAGTGCAGATTTTTGGGTGAAAAGCACTATAATGTAAAGGTGTCAACAAGACTTATGTGCTAAACATTCAACAGTCTTTTACCCTATTAGGTAAGAAATGACCACACCTAACCAGTATTATCTTTGTAGCATATGATGTGCTGTGTAATTGTGAGTCCAGATATTTAAAAAAGCTAAATGCTTTCCATTTAGAATGACATGCATCCCTCTTGCAAACACTGCCCGAGGAAGCTGCCAGTAAGGATGTATTTAAACTCGTTTTAAAAAGTGGTGCTTCAACTTTTGAACCTGTTGCAGGCTTGCACCTAAGAGTCTTAGATTTTAGCCATGTGTGTGAGTAGGACAAAGAAGTGTTTTTGAGCCTCTTACCTCCTGTTGACTGGCTGGAATTAAGGGCAGATGGCTGAGGGAGGATCAGCGGACAGTCAAGTTCAGGAATGCTCACAAAGAAGCGAGGGCAACTCAGGGAGTTAAATGAAACTCTGTGCGGTGAGGATCTGACAAACAAGCCTCTTTTTCAATTTGATGACTATTAATAATATGCAACATCCTGCATCTGCGTATGATTTATTAAACATGCATTTTTAAAATTTTGTATTGCAGCTGAATAGGTGTTCAAATCTGTGTTGTACGCACTTGGAGACACACATTGTTGTTACTGTGTTGAGCTTTATCTGACATTCTTGCTGCTGTTTCGATGAAGGTTCTGTGTTCCCTCCTTGCAGCCTGGCAGGTGTTAAAGCGCCTGCCATGCTTCAATTGAATCAAACTCTGGCAGATCTACACCTTCGGTGCAATTCGTTTGGGAAGGTGAGAACGCCCTAATCAAACTCCGCGCTGCCACAGGGAGCTAGTGTTGGAGCACTGCCAAGTGAAGCCTGGAACATTATGTGAGGGAAAACTAATCGGAATAAATGCTGCACATTATGGGCTGCCTATGTAGAGATGCATTCTTGTCAGGAATGGTGCACACAGGCATTTTGCATCTGTTCAGCTGTCAGCATGCATTACAAGCTTCAGCCCGCCTCACTTGTTTTTCCTGTAAAGACACTTGGAACCGGTCCTGGTAACATTCCATCACTTTCAGTATTTCTGTTGCATGCACACCATGTTTTTTAGAACATGTGTATAAATACACATTGACATTCACGCTTGCAGCATCTAGCAGATGCTCATAGCCAGAGAGAATAACAATACTGCTCAGTTTTCATAACTGAGGGAAGGCAGTCTTTTCAAACAAAACACTTGGTCACAAACAGATCTTCACAGTGAGTTACCAATTTCAGAGGGAGAAAAATTACTGATTCCCAATATGGCAGTACATATTAAACATTTTTGAGCTAGAGGGAAAACATAACTTTTCTGTCTAGATTGTACAGCAATTTTGCAGCGATAAGGTTATGCAAGGGTACTGAAAAGGCTTTTAATTTAAAAAGAATTCAGTATTAGTACTGTATGTTATACAGTATTTGTCAATTGCTGAAGATTTTATTGAAGTATATTTACAAATCAAATAAATGGCTACATGACACAATCATGTCGCGCATCATATTCTGCAGTATAAACTGCATCAGAAACTCGTAGGAAACATACAAGCACCTAATCACAGTGGTTGTGTGCCCCAAGTGGTGTCCAACATAGCCCCAACTAGTATTTACATTTTATGAGAGGGCAACGTCATAGCCTACAACATAGCATCTACTAATAGATATAACCTCTATGTGTGAAGGTACAACTTCTTATATATTCAACGCAATGAATATGAGTGGTTGTACTATATGTATTTCAGCTCACAATATAAATAACTTTCGACAAAAATGTTATTTTATCCTAACTTTCAAGATAAACACAATCCAATGTCAAGGTTTGTACTTGAGGCAAAGTAAAAGATTAAAATGTTATACTGTACATTAGGGCTGCAACAACAGATCTATAAAATAGATAAAAATGGTTATTAGAAGTGTTTGCAACAATTTCATTATCGATTCGTTTGTCGCGCGATTATATGCATCACTCGTCGTGACGCAGAGCCGTTTCCTTCACCTGCAGAGCTTTGTCTGAACGGCCTGTTCAAGTTGCACGTGTTAAGTTCGGCGTGCGCGCACATAGAGATCATGTGGGGGCGAAATGTTGTAGACAGACAGACATGTTTCTCTATCATGCTGCATTGTTTTGTCGCTGAGAACTGGAGTGTAAAATGTACACGCCGAAGAGAATCGCAACCATAGACTGTAAAAAAAAAAGTTCACAACTTGTTAATTAAAACTATTTTACTAGAAATAAAAATAACGTAGCCAACTGCAAGCTGCACGAGAGTGAACCGTTGACACTAATGGAAAGTTCTTACTTTACTCACCTGAAGCTCGGTGTTGGTGTCTGAACACAGCTCGGTAAATTCAGTGCGCACGTCACTGCTAATGCGTCTAGGAGGAGAGGTGGGCGGGGCCTCTATTGACTGACAGGTGACAGACAATCTGCTGAGTCAATGGCCACACAACGCAAAATAACTTAAAATTATGAATAGTTTCCAAATTCTTTCAGTAGCTTATGAAAATGTAACGGTGCAGAAATGTGCGGAATATGAGACTATTGAGCGGCAGATTAGATTACGGCGGGCCGCCACAGACTGTAATTAATGGGAAACACTGGTATAGCATACATTTAATTTAATTATTATTTCAAAAAATCTATATATTTTTACTGAAGCTATTTGACAAACATTTGTTTTTTTTTATAATTATTATTTAACATTATTATAACAGAACATTCAAGCAGCAGCCTGTTTTTGTGCACTTTTTTGCTCTGTCAGTCCAAATGTTCTATTTTGGAATAAAAAGATGGAAATTAAAAATCTTTTATTTTTATCTGATCCACAGATAAATTGAAAAAATAATCAACCGATTAATTGGTTATTAAAATAATCATTAGTTGCAGCCCTACTGTACATTTCAGTGTTCAGTATAAAATTCAGACACAACTGACAAAAATGACTCTTAGTTTGCATCATGTAAATTGGTGGTAGGCTTGTTTAGAGCTGTTAATGTCATGACAAGTTGCATTGTACAAGCAAGTGGAAATAAACACTTTGCCCTCTAAACTGACCCAGAATTTGTGCTTACCTTAGGATGTTAGAATGCAGTAAACAAAGTCAGAGGCGTTCTGAATTCAGGGAAGCTGTGTCATAAACCTTACATTGGGTGGTGGTCTAATACATTTGATAAGCACTGTACACACACACACACACACACACACCGCCACG
>CAFUXE010000760.1:615580-626592 GCA_903364295.1 Serranus cabrilla | reverse complement strand
CCCACCCAATCAGAGCTTAACATGAGCAGTCAATCAGGACATTACAATACTGCAACTTATAGCATCAATAACTAACCAAAACCAAACTTTTAGAAAAAAAAATACACTTGAACAAACATCAGGCTGATCAGAACTACCTAAAATGAAAAAACAAATGTGCACTTTTCATTTTTAGGTCTGTTCACGTCCCATCCACTGAGATGACGGGGGCGAGGTTTATGACTTGTTCTACTACCAGCCAGCAGGGGGCGTTTGAGATGTTTTGGCTTCACTTATGTGGAGCTGCCAGGCTGTCCATCTTTACATACAGTCATGGTCTATATACCCACCCATTGTTCCACATTACTGGAGCATGCATGAGCACTGAATTAAACAGAATGATTGTGGGAAAGACACGCAGTACAGTCACAACGATCGACTAGCATGTTTTGAGTCCCAAGTGGAGGGGTGATCCACCAACTACAAACCATCTTCCAGTGTATATTGTTTTACTGGTATGGATGTATCACGTGTCATTTATACCATTTTTTAAAACTATTCATGCTGTGTTATAATGTGTTGATTGTTGCTTTGCCCCTAGAATGAAAAAATCTGACTGTGTTTCAATGAAACAGAGTAATCATGTTGCTTCTGTTCCCCTGGCTCCTTGTGTGGATTTTTTAATATATATATATGTTTGTGCTTCTTTATAATTTATGAATATAAGACATGCATTACTTTCCCGATGGTCTGTGATACTTCATCAGTTATTTGTTCATATTTAATACCACACTTCACCCTGATTACTCTAAATAATATATTGGATGCTGCACACTCCCCGACTCCTCTGTTTGCACTGTGCTCCATAGTGCTCAAAGACTTTATAGGGACCTGTGCTGCCAGCTGTCTCTCTATTATGAATGAGTCTTTGATGTGTGGCTCTTTACAAGCCAAACTTTTTCTCCCAGAAAATTACAGGCTAATCTCTAAAGGAAGCATTTACTGCAAAGGTCTTTGCAAAATTGTTGAGAATTAAACTGAGAGTCACTTCCAATAAAGAGTGACATTTCATAGATTACATGTAAAACCCTGATTCCAAAACAGGTGGGATGCTGTGTAAAATTTAAATAAAATCATGTATTCAGAGTATACATTTACAAAACCAAAAGTGTATAAGTTTGAACATAAAATATGCAGCCTTAGTACAGTTTTAAATCCTCACATTTAGTTTTATTTAATTATTCTGTTTTCAGACAACATCACAACTTTTTGGGAATCGGGGTTGTAGTGGGCTCCCTACCATGTAAATGATATCAGACAACAATTGTTTTTCTCTGCAACAATTTGGCCGACACATGGTTTTGTGTCTCCTCTGGGATTAAAACAAATAATTAAAACAGAACATAATCCACACTAACAGCCTAATGTGTCTTCTGTTCCAAACAGGATTCCAGACAGTTTACATCATTTATGCTCTTATTCCATAATTACAGCTGAGCATAACATGAGGAGACTTTATGAGTACTGAATAATGTTAGACTCAGTGAAAATGATATTGTAAATAAAAGCTATGCCCACTGTTGTCTTCATTTATTTAACATTAATAGCCAGATAGGCCGTAATCCGTTTTCCCTGCTTTGGCAGCAGGAACAGCATGACCAATTATTCATTACAGTTTGTTATCAGGTGACAACATTTCACCTATGGTGAAAATGCCAACAATATTTCATAAGGTCTACATAAAATTCTCACACTTGTTTAAAGCCTTATATTCTTATTTTTAGCCTGATATTATTTGCATTATTTACTTCACCCCACGGAGTGGGAGAGAAGTATTGTTTTGGGCGGCGGTGTCTGTCTGTCTGTCTGTCTGTCTGTCCGCTGCATATACATCCTCTGGCCAACAGAGGGCGCTGTGGGGTGAAGTCTGCCATCTCTGTTTGCTTTGTTAAGATATATTATCACTACAGTGCCGTTTTTAAGCGCATCTTATTACCTGCATCAACTTGTATTCAGCTCCACCTATTTGAAAACAACACCCTAGCTTCATGATACCAGAGAGCCAGGATGACTAATGTTAGACTTAGTGAACCCAGGTAGTCCATAGTAATCCAAATATGATAACTAGAAGCTGTTGCGTGTGCATGCCGACATGCTTTTTTAAACGTGTCTGTGTCATTACATAACTTTAAGCTATGATGGGGTTTACTTTGGGGCCCAGCTGGTATCCTCTCTTCTCAGCCAAAACTACTGGCTGCTCTTTTTGGCTGCTTCTGAAGATTACTTTAAGGACTGATGTAAGCTTTGATCAAAATCTTTCAGTAAACTGGTCGGAGATGTGAATGCAAATCAGTGCAATTCCCTTCTGTATTATATCAGTGTCACAACAATGTAAGTTCTCTAATGTAAGCAAATCACTTAGTGTTGGACTAGAGTTACAGGTCAGACACAAAGCACACCTCACTGTCTCTGTGGACTACAAACAGTGGCTGCTTTTGCTGATCCCCAGCCTCATTTTAGGAGAAAGCAGTGGAGTGTGATTTCTGCAGCACCAGCAGGCCATGCACCACACACACACAATTAAGCTATATCCACTGCAGACAGACAGCTCTACTGATACTAACAATGATAGTTTTTTCCACATCTCTCTCAAAACAGAGACGAATATAATGTTCACCTTTGTGAACACCTTTTTTAAAAACAGATGAATGAATTCAAAGTCAATTTTACATCAAAGAGGTTTACCTTGAAAAAGCCAGCAAAATGATAATGAAACTGAGTTGCTTCAGCAATTCTAAAGACATCTATAATCTAGGTTCTGGGCTCAGAGATACTGAAAAAAGATTGTAGCAGAGCAGCTGTTTTATACATCTACAGACAAATTAGTTTCTGCATCAATAACAATTTGGATTCAGACCCAAACGTGCTACTGATACTGCAAACTGTCCAATCTAAAAAAGTCTTTTGGATAAAGGCCATAATGGGGAAGCAGTTTTCCTGGACCTGAAAAGGCCTACAATACCGTTAACAACTATGTGCTGATATCCAAACTTTAAAAAATCACATTTTCTGACCATGCCTCACAATGATTTCACTTGTACATTAGGAGAAGGGTGCATTGTGTGGGAGTCAATGGGAAAAGGTTAACCCTCCGTGCCATAGCATAGGGATTCCCCAGGGGTCAGTTCTAGGTCCGCTACTATTTAGCATATATAACCTGCCAGAGAGAGAAAGTTTTACTGGGGTGGGCTGTTAAATGTAAGCTGTGATACAGGCATTAATACATCTGCCAGAATCCTTACATTATGTACTGTAGAGGCAGTTTTTTTGTTCTTCAATAGAAATGAGACCCAAAAATTAAAGATTCATAAAAAAAATAAAGATTGAGCTCATCAGTGATATTAATGTCATGGACTTGGGAATTAACTTGGACTCACATTTAAGATTTAGAAACAATTGTGTAATATTTGCAATAAAGTTCAATCAAATCTCAACTGTTTCAAATTCATCTAACACCTAGCAGAGCCCAGCTCCAACTGTAAGACATGATATTCCTTTTTGTTGGGATGTTTATAATTAACCATTAAACTGGTAACAAATAATACAAATTCTGACTGAATATTACTATCAATTAACCACTTTAAAAAAAATGATCATCAAAAAATACACGTAAATACAACTCATGGGGCAACACCATACGTGCCTTTTTTTGTAGTAGCTTATTGGATAGTCACCGCTGCACAGGGTACAATCAGTATGCCAAGCAGACACTGTTGACAGCCTTGCAGCTAAACTAGCAGTGGAGACTTGGGGACGTGCCTGCATTTGTCCCTGACAATGCATGCAACATCACAGAAACTGTTGTATTGCATGATGCAAGACCTCATTCGAACAATCAGTCTTCTCTGCTAAAGGAGCAAAACTATGGAAATGAATTGAAAATGCAACATTATTTCAACATTTTCTTCCTGGGGGACCCAAAGGCGTCCCCAGGCCAGGCCAGATAAATATGTTACCAGTTGGACGTGCCCAGAACACCTCTAATGACAGGCACCCAGGAGGCCTCCTGATAGACTGTTCTCCACTAAAAACTACAATATAGGGAGTTTGTACAGGTAGCAAAATACAACTCATATTTACGTTTTAGAATGTCCTCTGTTGCCATCATTTGGACATAGTTGTAATGATTGATGGTGTTATGGGGTTTACATGGCGGATTCACACTCGGAGAGGAGGGGTGGGAGGTGGATGGGTCGAACAAATGGCGGACTTTCATAAAACAGCACACTTGTGCTGCTCATTAATGTCCCAGAAACACAGTTCCCCAACCTGACATACTGCGGCCTTCCTATCAGGTAATCTGTGATCCAGGAGATTAAAGAAAGATCCACACACAAAAGACATATTTAAACAATCCACAACATTAAGCCTGCGCACTGAGAAGTTTTCACATGTCAAAAACCGGAGGGAATACTTGCTTTGAAATAAATCTCTCTAGTTATATGAGCTATCACTCTGATTAGCCACCATCTGTCTCCACAGACCTGCCTTGTGTTTGCCAACCACAATCGATAAACAAATGTCCAATCCAGGTTTGACAAAGGAAAAAAGGCTCAGGGGGTACCCACAATCTTCAAGCCTCTGGCTGTTGGAGGGATGCTCACATGTTTGTGTGGCTGTTTATTGTGTGGCTGTCATTGCTCTGACAAGGTCATGGCATCAGGTCACACTGGATAAGGGGACACCATGAATCCACAGCACAGGAACACATTATTTAAATGAAGAGGAAGAAGGCAATAAAGAATTAATTACTTATATGATTAATTCTTCTTTATTCTGTCTTGGTGCAAACTGATTTATAATTCCTGCAGTTTTACTTAGAAAAATATGAATGGATGCCTCATTATATGAGAGAAGAGGCCAAAAGAAGAAAGGGAGGAAGTACATGCATTACGACTGTCGCAGACACTCAACAGCGTTTTCTAAATGAGATTATAAAATAGGATTCACAGCAGATATGCAGGACACAAATTCTGTATCGTTTGCAAAATGCTGTCATCCAGTGTTCACAGTAAGCACTTTTTACCTGGTGGTAGAGGAGATACAATGGCAGCTCCCTAATACGTCTCTATTTAGACATGACAGCTATTCCCTGCTCACCTCATGTCCACTGTGCACTCTACCTGCTCTCAGCACAGACACACTTCCACATATGAACCCACACACCGTTCCTTTATATACACTCTGTCAGAACTGTTCTGTGATCTAAAATGTTTAGTGAAGTAGCAGTGCTCTTCACTGATGCTTCATGTGTCTGCATTGTTTCTCAGCTGGACAAGAGTGATCTGACCTTTTGATGAAAAGATTACAAACAGTTCATGTCAGCAATACGCTAAGTAAGTTGTCACTTGACACCTTGGAAGCAGCCGTAGAGGCGGGCAGGCTGATCCATCTGCTTCACTCTGTGAGGGTGATGGAGAGTCATGGATACTGTCATGGGCACAGGGCTAAAACTATTATCCATGATGGCTGGTTAAGAGAATATAGATACTTTAAAGGATCTGAAAAAGGATTTGTTTTCCCAACACGAGAAACATTATCAAGTAGCTTCATCTATTTTCAACAGTCACAATGTCTTGGTGTCTTAATGCGGTATGCTGGAGTGATTTCTCACCATTTTTATATACACTATTATACACTTTCTACATTTTCAATTAATTAATCAATTAATTAACTGACTTAATTAATTTACACTTTTTTTTAATACAGATTTAAGACTAAGAAAACACAATGCTAAGGTGCATTTCAAATTATTATTATTATTTATATGTGTAATCTACTGTTGACCTGCTGTCTCCCCCTAAAAAATCCTGTCCCTAAACTAAAAAGATAGAAAAAGGAGGAACGGAGCGGAAGAGTTTCAAAAAAGGAACAATTCAGATTTATTGTGCAGACTGATTTTGTCCACTGAAGTTGAACACTAAGGCTGTATTTGTCCTAAAGTCAAGTTTCAACAAATCTTAAGAGAATTTGTTCAAACTACTACAACAACAGTCTGTGGTATACACTGCAAGTTGTATCAATCCAACACTGCTGCCAGACAGCAGTGAGGGGATCATGTGTCATATACTGTGCTACACCAGCACGAGCTAGCAGTTTGTCTATTGCATGCATTTTCTCCTGCTTCTTTCAGTGGGGCATCCATGCAACCATGCCTATAGAAATTGCCTTCTTGTCTGCAGGATCAGGGTTAGGGTCTGAAGCTCAGATCTTGGGCTGAATTTAGAGTAGCAAAGCTGAGGCTATGGCGAGGTATCTTATGGCCCTATCCAATGAATGTTTAATGGGTCTCGAGAAGTCGCCGTGGAGGAAGCTGACTGTGCTGCATCAGTAGGCCAGGCTGTAAAATGAGACAGGGCAGGAAGCCAGCCAGCTCAGGATGGTGGGAGGGGAGTACAGAATTCAGAGAGAGCATATAGAACAGGACAGCAAGCTATATGCATGTTTGCAGAAAACCAACAAAATCACACTGCTGCACTAAAAATCCTCCAAATAAAAATGGTACGAGTGTAATACATACATTTCACAAATGATCTATTCAAAATCTGCACTACGCAAAATATTAACTTCAACTGCAAGTGAGCCACACTGCTGTCCGCTAAATTGAATATACTTTATCCACTCATCCGTCAAACTGTTTCCTCTACCTGACAGTGCCAGTGTACATGTGTCCATGTGTGAGCAGTAAAGAAGCACTGTACTGTGGACACTGGGATCTCTACGCAGATCAGGAATACACTGTCAACTCAAGGGAAGGCTTTCCTTTGAACATTTCGGCTGAATTTGACTGCAGACACAAACTGGAGGCTGGATGCATTACCACTGTCTATAAACAATGTCAGGATCACTTCAAAGTTTTATTGCAATGTCATAATAGTAATCTTACAAGACCAAAGGATGTGACAAGCCTCATGAGAGAGCACAGATCTGCCATGCAAAGATTCCATGGCTGCAAGACTTCAGGACTGTTGGAGGCTGAACAGGGAGAAAGCTGACAGACACTGTAGTGTCAAAGCAGACTCAACTCTCCACCCAAACTTTACATCACTGACAGCTTATGAAACAGAGATGCACCACATCTGGATATATCTAAACCCTGGGGTACTGCAAGGAGGTAGGCCAGAAGACCCGCAAGAAGCATCATTAAAACTTCTCATGCACCTGAACTGTGAACAGTTCCTCCCTTCTCACTGTTCAGAACAAAGTTCCCTCTTTCCATCTGGGACCACATCTGTGTGTCCATGTGCCCACAACGTATGAAAAATGTGCTAATGAGGCATAAAATCTACAGGACATACCAAGAAAGAGAAAATTATTCACCTCATAATAAAAATGACTTCTTCCTCACACAACTTCAGGAAAAAAATAGTAGCCAGAAAAACAGAAATTGCATTTAGAGATACAGGAATATTCACTACATGAGATAAATAGCTCTTTTTGTAAAGAATTTATTATTTTATAACTATTTGTAGGGGAGTGCATCTGTTTAAAAATAGTAATAATGACTTTTTACTATGAGACTTTTGTTTTTAGTATGAAACATCCTCACTCGAACTTTAATGTTATACAGTTAATTAGGGTTGAACTGTAAGGCTTATATGCATGCCACCAGGAATAAAAGACAATACAGAAATTTCAATCGAGGGGCTCTCATTATATATGGAGCACAGATGAAGGTGGTGGATTTATCAAGCCATTCCATCACGACAATAGCAGCCACATCGACTGATAAAGAGAAGTATCTCTGAGAATCTCTGGGATATTTAACCAGAGATAGTATTTTCAGAGACACTTCTGTGAAGGTCAATATTAACAACCATAAACAGATGATATAACATTTTCCGAAGTGATTTATATTAAATAAATAACAGTGTTATCTCTGTATTTATTAGACACACCAATAACCAGACTTAAACCCCTTGATTTTTGGGCCATTTGTTTTCTTTTAGAGGCTGCAGCAGACTTGATTTTAAGTATACAGAGAAGATATGATACCATGTGCAACTTAAAGATCTCAGGAATCCATTGGTACCATGTCATGATATCTTGTCAAGGAGGGGTTGAAGTAATGTTCCAAAATTAGGTGATTTTTAGCAAGAAAAACAAACATGGTGATTTTCAAAGTGGCCCTCTGGCCTCAAGTTTTATGAATGAAAAAAGGCCCAATGGGGACAAACATGTCTCCTCTTTACAAACATGTTTATTTTATGCTAATATCAAAAAGGGCAAAAAAAAACAAAGGCCCCTGTTTAAATGGTTGCTTGATTTGACTTGCTGTCCAGTGCTCAACAAAGAATTGTACTAAAATCTTCAATACTCCCCGATGTAAACTCCACAGTGGCATTACAAGTAGCCAATGAAACTGGGCAATGTTTCGATGATGTGTCCATTCTCTGTGTCCCGACTGCAGCAGAAGAGCTACAGCAATTACTAGCTGGACAGCTTTAAGATTAGTCAGCCAAAGGACAGTGGTACAGTATATTCAGATGCCTTTCTGAAGCGCAGTGCTGCAGGGGCTGCTCCAAGTCAAACACTTTAGCGAGATCAGCATACCATACACACACTAACCTACCACAATCTATTTCAGTCCATTACAGATGTGAGGAGTAGCTGCTGGGGAGCCAGGAGAGAGTAAGTTTTAGATAAAACAGAGCAGTTGTCTTTATGTGAGCCAAGAGACAACCACAGAGATCATGTCTTAATCAATGTTCAACGACACGAGTGGACCCAAACCTTCTTCTCTGCTTACTTGCTGCTTCTTTCAGGAGAGATATATAATTGAAGTTTTACAGACAACTAGAAAAACAGAGCAGTGCCTTCACTGCAGTCTCCCAGTTAGAGTTCCTTCAGTGCTCATCTTTCAGTAGGTTTTAACCAGGACCAGAACTATGCACAGAGATCTCATCCTCTCCCAAAAAATAACCAGGTGATTAAAGATGTTAAAAACGCTGAATAAAGCAGTGTCACCTTAAAAAATGTGTTTCTCCAACAGTTTTTTGGGGCGGGGCTGTTAGCCAATCTGATTCTAACACTTTTTTTAGCATGTTTCTGTGATCATTTAAGATCCAGATGTTCAGGAAGTTTTGACCGGGAGCTGAAATATCCACAGAGGTGTCAGGTTTAAACCAGTAAAATCACTGAGAGGCTGCTAGCCAAACTGCTACTGACCTAAATCCTTGTCTTCGGTTAAAATATATAGTAAGATCTAAAAAGTTTATCTTAACATATGGCTTAAAATTTAATGAAATGTCAATTAATGACAACTTCTGGCAGACAACACCGCTGATGCATGCGCAGAGGGGTTATGACAACATGGACACAGAGCATGTTGTTGATTAGAATAACACTTAATAACTTAATAACACTGTCAATTGTTGGAAACACTTGGGATAATAAGTTCACAACTCAGGGTGGTTGGTAAATACAGTAACAAAGCTATGATACCAACACCTCACCTTTACCCTCAAAGAAAACCTAACACAACTAGAAAACAGCTCTGACAGGTACAGCTGTCTCAAACATGACAGCATTTATAATCGTGTTGTAAACATGACGTGTTTCTGGGTTAACTGGACTGAAATAGAAGCACACTGGCCCTTACTGAAAACACTCTGGACTGCTCATATATAATTGACAGGGTTCTGTAACAATCTGAAACTACACATGTAGCATCTCTTGCCGACAATCTTTTCCATCACCCATCAATTCATCCAGCCAGCAACCCCGGCAGACTAGTTCACTGAACCAAAATGGAGGCTGCTGGGAGCTCGGGGGCCTGGCAGCAGCTGCCAGTCACTGCTCCTTGGCCCAAATACCACATTGATTGCCATCTAAAGGTTGGTGACTTTTATGAAGTGTGCCATTTGCCCCGAGCAACAGGAGTGCTACTTTTCATTAAGCTCAGTGGGAGTGAAAGCTTCTGTACGTGGAGCGCCAACCGATAGCAGCGGATTATACTGCACAGCTGTACACAAACCATGGATACCACCAGGTACAACAGATTATCAGCTATGTTTCAATGCTTCTTCTACCTTTCTCTGTTGAATCTCTTTGGGTTTGGGACTGCTGGTCAGGCACAGGACATTCGGTTTTTAAAACTGGAATGGACAGTCTTTATTTTATTTTTTTTGGCCGTTTTAAAGATCAAATGATTCATTGATTGACCCAGAAAATAACTGTCACAATAATGAATGATGAAAATCTCTCTCTTTGGCTGTAACTACCAGAGTGTGCCTCAACAGATGCAGACTGTTGGGATAAGCCTTACATTGGCTGCTTGTTTGAGATGGAATTCTCCTCCACTTTCACCCAGGAAAACCGCGATTGGTTTAAGGAAATACAAACAAGCTTGAGCATTTGTTTCCTGATCCTAAACTGCGTTCTCCATCACAGAGCTGTAGAAATAGGTATCGCTATGAAAGAATATAACAACTCAAACTAAGCCAGTGCAAATCCCATCATTGGAGGTCCCAACCTGTGTAACTGTACCTGTGTGCAATAGAAAGTTTGTTTTTCTGGAGATTTTGTGGGGAACACTGGCTCCCTCTACAGAATAGAAGACTTACTTAATTAAACCTCGAACATGGAAAACACTGGGACAATGGGAATTTTTTAACTCAACAGCTCATCTGCCAAAAACTGTATATCAATATTGAAGCATATGAAAAAAAGGTTATGGGTATAAAATGTGTGTCTATAATCACCTGGCTCCTGTTAGCACTGTGTGAGTCTGGGGATAGATTAAGTTTTCCTCACTAATGCTATGTTTCCATACAGATGGAGCAGCCACGGGGGAAGGCTCTTATTTTATTTAATAAAAAAACGTTTCTTCTTGCAGACCAAATAAATAAAATATGTATATCTATGTCTGTAAACTTGTGTGAAAACTTTAAGGACGAATGTTGGCTCGAGATGAAGATGACAGTGGAAACGTGAAGTCTAAAAATAACAACCAACAACTGCCAACTTAAAAA
>CAFUXE010000760.1:596890-614802 GCA_903364295.1 Serranus cabrilla | reverse complement strand
TTGTAATCTGTCTGAGCACAAACATATCCAGCTGTACACACAGCCAAGAAGCATTCAAGAGCCAATCGTTCACCTGCAGAGCTGGTCAGAGCTGCAAATGCAATACTTTTCTTATTTCTTATTTAGTATCCACACAAAGGACATGGGAAGTCAAAGTGTGAGAGGTGTCACTGTAATGTTCATCAAGAAAAAGTATGGAAGAAGAATTTCTATCAATTTCTACCAAATTCATAAATAATAAATAATAAAATTAGTTTTTTTTCTCCAAAGCCAGAGGTGATTTTTGATCACTTCAAAAGGCCCAAAATCCAAAGTTATGCAGTTTATGCATGTCACAAAGCCTTAGCAAATCATCGTATTGTTTTATTTAAATTTTAGACAATGTTCTGAGAATCAGGATAGTAGGAGAAAAGTAACAGATGAAACCAAAGAACTTTGTATTGAGGCTAAAAAAATACTCAAAATGGTTAACCAATTACCAAAATAGGTGCATCCATGAACTTATCAATCAATAGCTTGTTTGCAATCATCTGACTATTGTGACAAAAACATTCAGATGGGCAGGAAGTGATAACTGCATGTACAGGGCGAATTGAAAATAGAGGAAAGCGACTGCATTACAGGGTAGGATGAACCTGCACGCAACAGGTGCCAGCTGGAAATCACAAATCATATTGGATGTGAGCGACGCAAAATGAAGAAAAGCAAGTTTTCCCAAAATAGCCATAGGTAGTACTAATTAACTCTATACATAAATACATTGGAACCAAATCAGAACTGCGGTTTTGTCTTTGTCAGGGTGAGTAAATGTGCTTGAGAACAAGTTCTTAGCACATTGTAATTGCAGGGCAATATCAGCTCAAGACATGTTTAATACAATGCCCCTTCAGAGTTAGGACAGAGGTTTTCTAGTCTCGTCAGCTGATGTTTCCCCTCAGAGTTTTTTTGACTCCCCTTTACATACTAATATTTTTAGGACTCAAACGCACCTTGGTTCTCTTGTATTAATCAACTGGTACTAGTGAATTAATCTAACATTTTTATCTAGTCTTTATGTCCCTTGAATTTGTATTTTAATACCCTATTGAAAAAATAGCGTATAGTGTTATATCTCACACTAACATTTTCACTTTGAGCATTCTGAATTGATTTGTGTTGTAAAGAAACCGTGACTGCTCGGTGCACACGCTGTGCATTTGTTCAAAGAGGAGCTGTCTGGCCGCAGCGATAATGTTTCGTGCACTAACCGGTCAGTGAGACAACTTTGTGTTTGATGATCCACTCTCTGGCTACTTGCATGAAATGCTCTGCGAAGTGCGTCTCTTCTGTCTTCATGGCCGTTAAAGCATGCGACTGAAGCCGTCCAATGTCGCATGGTTTTGACAAGGAGGCGACGGAGAATTCGCATTAGCCGGTAACCGGGAGCCTTTATAGCTAGCAAGCAGGCAGGACCGAACACATGCGTGTCCATTGTTTTGTTTCCGGTTTACAGCTGGATCCTGTAGTTTTCCCAATGTTACTGGCAGTGGCCACAGCTTATTAAAAAAAATTACAAGTTCACTAGGTCACATCACAGAGAGTGTTAATCTCGAAATTTTAAAAATGACGACGTTAAAATGTATTTGCGTTAACACATTAATAACGCAATATTTTTGACAGCACTGCACTAAGTGTATTGCGGCTTTTCCTACATGGGATGTTAGAAATGACTATATCACAACATTTATATCTGTATTTATTATTTAGTCTTATTTATTTATTTTATTTATTCATTCATTCATTATCCTACACAGGTCTACAGACACTATCACAGGGCAGATAACCATTCACACTCTCATTCAGTGCTACGGGCAATTAAGAGACACCAATTAAACCTAAGCTGCATCACACTGTCTTGGTGTGGCATATGAGGAGTGTGTTTTTGCATCTGGTTGAAAAAAGTGAAGTGACACAGTCACTAGTAGCTACACATAGCTACTAGTCTTAGCCAAGTCATCAGCTGTTCTATGCGCCTGGTGGACGTAACATAGGATTAAGGGCACTATTGGGAATGTGGTGTTTTTTTTTTTAAATACTCTGAATCTGTGGGTTTCTTTAGCCTGTGTATCAAAGCTCTATGATTTGGAATAAAGTATCTTATTACAACAACTTTTTAAAAATCTTTCAATACAAAAATAAAAACGATGCATGTTATTGTTTTACCCATTGTTTCTGGTCCCCTATACTCCAGCTTCACCTCCTGCTCTTCTGTCCCTGTCTGTCCCTAGCCATCTTGGCATGTTGTGGCATATGTATTTATTGAGCAGGCGAGTGGCATTTATCTCACAGCTTAATCACAATTAGTCCAACTTAGTCCAGGGCAGACAGCCTGTTAGTGGGCATATGTTCAGATCCTGGTTAAAGACACACCGCTCCCCCAGGGGATGCTTGTGTGTTGACATGTGTGTGTATGCTGTGTGTGCCTGTGTGGGAGTAACAAGTGTGTGTGTGTGCGTATCGCAGCAGACGGTTGCCGTGGAGCGCGCCCTGAGCCTCCATTAACACAACCCACCCTTTTCCCTTCCCTCGGCTACCCGGCCATGCTGAGAGAGGCCACTTGAAACCTGCAGGGAAAACGGGTTCATCCAAGTGTACGGAACAGGAAGACGACAGGACGGAGCAGGAGAGAAGAGAGACGGGAAGAGGATGGGAGGGTGAGGAGGACCTGAGTCAGACGGGAAAAGTGAGAGGAGGGAGGAAGGGATGAAACAAGGTGAGGAGGAGAGGAAACCGGAGAGGGGAGGGAAAGAGACAGTCTGGCTCAGATCCAGGGTTATCACTGGCAAAAGTCGAGGCATTTGCCAGCTGCCAGCTGGAGACAGCAGCACTCGGCCAGAAGGATGCTGCCCTGCGTAGCTTCTCACGGCGAGTGTGTGCGTCTGTGTTTGTGTGTCTGTGTGCACAGCGTGGATGCTGCAGAGCGCTGAGAGCTCTGTCGACGTGTTAAAGCACAGGACAAGGACCATATGCAGAACCAGTAACACTGACTGAAGGCACAGTCTTTACAAAACACAAACAAGCCCAGTCACAGTTGCTCCTCCTCAGAAGTTAGTGCTCATTTCTGCCAAGTTGCCTGCTCTCCCAACCGTGGAAGAGGCGAGGGAAGCCGCTTAAAAACATCTCCCTAAGTCTCCCTCTTTTGGCAGACGACGCTTGAGTGTATCCTCTTTAGGCTGCACATTACATAACTGTTTGCTACGCAGCCAGCCGAGCCCATGCATGCCAGAAGGATGTCAACAAAAAATAAACGTACATAAAACCTGCAAGATTTGGAGTCAAAAGTTTAACACACGGTGACGGAAATCTTGTTTATACCATCGAGCACTCCTTTCCACCTCATCTAATCAGTGAAGCTGAAGCACAGACGCTGTCCCAATTTCCTCCATCTCTCCTCTCTGTTGAAGAGGAGAAGTAGCAGGGAATCCTTTTTTAAGGGTAAGGTGCCATGCTGCTGCAGCTCCACTCGCTCACCACATGTGTCCCTGTCGTCATCGATAACAGACAAGCTCACATGCGCACAATACACACTGTCAGACTGGCAAGAGGATGATGTCATTTATAATGAGTTGAGATATCCCTACGCCCCCAGAATAACTCATGATACCATTTTATATTGAGAATTTGCCCAGCAACAATATATACGTGATATCTGTGTAACTGAGGCAGAAAAATGCGTCTAAAAAGGCAAAAGGCAGGGATTGTGTATTGATTCACTGCAATTAGATGCAGCCATTTACACCAAAGTGCAAAAAGTCTTAGCATAAATCCTCTTAAACACATCATAGCCATAAACTGCCAGAAAGCTCAAGAGTTAAAATGTAAAAAAAACAAACACACAACTAATTGGATAAGCACCACCAGGAGGAGTCATGAAGTAGTGAGTCCAATAATTAAAATTTGGGGAGGGGGGGGACCCATTTGCTTGAATATAAAAATATCTATTTTTGTCAATTGTAATGTATCACAAGAGAAAGTAACACCATCTATTCCTGTTTCAATATTTCATCCCACCCCTATTTTTGATAAAGGCTGTATTAGAGCTGTAATTAGTTGATTAATTGAGCTTAACAGAAAATTACCTTTTGTCATTTATAAGCACAAATCATCAAAATTCACTCCTCTTTTAGACTTTAGTCAGATGCAGGTCCATGAAGCCACCATGACAGACAATACCTCTGCACATTTAGATATGTAAAAAAAAAAAAATAGCCTGCAGCTCACATGAAGATGAAGTTCTCATGTGATCAAAGTTGCATCACAGTTGCTGAGTGAGAACTGTAATTCACCTTACTGCGGTGCAGGCTCAGGAAGCACTCCCTCTAACGGACACAGCCGGTCACACTCAGATTCAGCAGGAACAGCTCCCTAGGAAGAGGTTAATCCACTCATAGCATTTTAATGACATCTACACCAGCGCACCATGCTAATCACATTTGCCTCCACATTTCACGAAATGCTCGCCGCCGGTGTGCAGCTCAGTGTAAGCGGCTGCTGCAGCCCAGCAGCTACCCGCATAATGTCCTGGAGCTCCGGGAGAGCAAACTCACACATCTCGGGAGGAACATGTCAACCCAAACACACTGCAAAACCACTCTGAACATGACAACGTCACAACTTCGATAGTGCCATTAAACACGCATGTTCATTATGTATTTTGTCCTTTTTAAAAAATATATTAAAAAAACATACAAAACCAAAAGAGCTCCTAATATCCTCTGTTGCAGCTCTGTTACTATTCATGTAACGGCTAACCGGTCCGTTTCCCTCTTCATCTGCCGGCCCGGCTCCACTCAGGTGCGGGGATGAACACACGCATGAACTTCATGACGTAAAGTGTGACATTCTCCACATACAAGCGACACATAAAGTTAGCAGACAGACAAGCCTTTGCTTTTTTTACAGGGAAAAAAGCAAAGTAAAAACTTGAGCAATGAGCGCCGTTGGATGCAGATACTGCACTTCGACTCACCTTGAGCGGCCGTTCCTCGGGTGCTGAATACACTTGCTATCAAAGTGGCCACATACCAAATCATAGTACTATTGCCGACCAGAAATAAACCTCATCATATCTCAAAGTGCCCCTTTCGGTGAATCTCTCATCGCCGAGTGTCCCAGGACGAACTGAAGCGGGCCGGTATCCTGTCTTCTTGTTAACCGTGCCCTGGACACTTTTCCATCGGCGCTTTCCCCTCTCTCTTCCCCTCTCCTCCGCTCTCCTCTCGCATCCTGAGACGGATCACCTGCGCCAATGGGACGAGAGCTGACGACGCAGTGAAACCAAGCGCGAGCTTCTAGATAACAGCGGCCCCACCCCCGCACTCGTTTCATTGATGGGCGTGGGAGGAAGGCTGACCGCTGATTGGTCACCTGCGCTGTCGGTTTCCCAGCTGGAATGTGGCGTTTGTGACATATGGTATTACTCGGAGATTTCAAACTTCTGTTAAAAGAAAGTACCTCAATGTGCTCAAATAGAGCCTGCTTTCTTATTAATGTAATTCTTACCCTAAATGCAGAATTAACAATGATCTCATTAATGTATTGATTCGTATTTTCATCTGGGAGAACGTAAAAAGACATTATAACAGGTTACAATATCATGCTACAGATGTTTGGCATCTATCAGAGATTCAGCCAAGGTCCCCTTACAATATGGGGACTATACTGGGGACTCCCTCATGTATGTTTCTTGGACAAATTGAGATAGCCTATGTTTTACAAAATATATTTAAAGTGCATTTCACACTAACACATATCAAGAGACAATGTTTTATTCTTGTGCATATATAGGGTAAACAATGTGGAAAATGTGGACTATATATATATCATAATATTATTAAATAGCAAGAGGGTTGCTTGTTTGAACCCAAGCTCTTCTGTGTGGAGTTTGCATGTTGTCCCTGTGTCAGCGTGGATTCTCCTGGCTTCCTCCCACAGTCCAACAACATACAGCTTAGATTTAATTGGTGTCTCTAAATTGCCCATAGGAGTGAATGAGAGTGTGAATAACTTTGGATAAGTGGTTAAAAAATCACTGCCATATAGGATTTCTTGCCAAGATTTTTTTCCAACCCATCTATGGTTAGGCATTTCTGCTGAAAAAAAACATATTACACATATCATCATTACCAAAAATAAATTAATTGATTAAACAGGGAAAATAATAAAAAGTGACATATGTGTGACATGATAGAAATAGCATCATATCTCAAAAACACTAGCTACCAGTTCATAGTAGTTTTGAAAGGAAAACATTACAAAAAAATATGAATCAATGTATGAAAGCCGTTGTAGCAACATAGTCACTTTAAAAGTAGGTCTATCTTAGGGATTTAGTTAGACTGAAACTTCTGGTTACAAAGACAAATTACAGACCTGGTTTTTAACTAATTAAATCACCCTTTATAAGCTATTGATATACCTTAACAATATCACAATCTGACCACAGATACAATCCAACAGGTGGTTCCCTGTTGGCAGCCTAAATGTGATGTAAATCCATCTTGCTTTTTTAAAAGACAGTAATACTACCAATGCTTAATTGCAAGAGTTCATGTGTAACATAACTTTAATGTGGGTCTGAAGAGTCAGGATCTGTTGACAAGTTTCTGACTTCTGTCTCCTAAAAGGATGGATCCATCGTCCTGTTTTTCACGTTGGGCTCTGAATGCAGCACTGGAGAGAACCGTTATAAGGTGGGTTGGAGTGTGAAGCCGTAGCGGAGCTGCGGTATCATCCTGCGCAATTAGACGAGAGGAATCCTCCAGCCTGTGCATCATCACATCACTGCCATACATACATCCAGATCCAGCTTTAAAAGTGTTAATTATGTATGAATGAAATAGTGGTCGTCAGGTTGCTTTAGTGTTATTTTTTTTAAGCGTTGTCATGAATAACACTATGATCACAGAACACTGACTGTAACAATTTGCAACAAATAACTTTGAATGCTGAGTTCAGTATGAATCATCTTTATTGATACAGTGATTCAGTCAAGGACAGTTTAAAATCCAACTGACTCAGCCTGCCTTGCTCATAGAGCACCTTTTTATGCCTCCAAGAGTCAATTCTCCTCCTCCTCCAAGTCTAAGGAACCCCCTTACACTGCTCATTCAGGAGGAGTAACAGCCTCCAGCAATATGACAAATGCATTCATTTCAAGTCATATCAGGTCATTCTGTTTCACTCATCATTTTCTATTTTATTTAGCAAATACTGGTTTTGCTTATTTATATCCTAATTTCCTCAGCATCCACATTTAATTTCATCCATACATTTTTTTTTGTAAGAGAAATCAATCAAATTGTACTTAATAACAACATTCTGCCGTTCAGGTCAAGGTAAATAAGGTAAATAAATCTTTCAAAAGCTGGCCAAATTATGACAAATGTGACAGATGCTTCAATTTGTCTTGCACTGTCAGAAATGTTGTTTTCATTTTTTAACAGCTGAAGATACATTGAGACTGATGGGACTTTTCTTTTTGTTACATTCTTCTCTTCAGCCCTTTCAACTAACATAAATGTTTGACGCACAAAATTCCACATGAGACACTTCACTTATCCCACAGCACATCATAGAATTTAACTTGGAAATCTCTCATACATCCCCATGACTTATCTAATTATGTTTTCTAAATAAACTGAAGATCATCTTTGTCTTGTTTTTTCTAAAAGGGATATAGATATTATAGATATTTATTCTTTTAGTATTGTGAGTGCACATCAAAAGAGTCGCTTTTAGTCTTGGTCACTTTTGGAATTCATAGCCCAGAGAGGGAAACACATGACTATCGACTTAGGTAAAAATTTAAAGGATATTGCGGGATGTCTGAAGGCTTTGATGCACATTTGAACCAAAATGTTACAACTTATTTTTGCTCTTTGTTTAAGCTACAGATTCTTGGAGAAATCCAAAATACTCTAGGCCGACAAATAACATTTGTGGTTTAAGTTTTGGTCAAACCCAAAGGGAGCCACTGGAGATGAGCTACAGACCGCTGTTCTGAACTCTAACAACAACTTTAGGATGGGTTTATCCCTTTAGTGCCAACAATAATGGTTGACATTTACCATGTTGGATGGTTTGACATGAAGTGTTCCACTTTACATGGGTTAAAGCATTGTCATAGAAGACATGGTTGTATTCTGATGTTTGCATTTAGCTCAAAGCATCAAACTGTGTCAGTAAAACCCTTATAGAGCGGTTAGCACGGCTCTAGACTCATAGTCTTGTTTTAAAAAGTCTCAACATGGTGATTTATCATGTTGTTCTTCAATCAGCAGTTTTTTTTATTTTCAATGCTAATTTTAAATAAGTAAAAATTACAAAACAAATTAACAAATGGTTTTAAAAAAACAAAAGGGAACTGACTATGAAACATTCTCTTTTGGTACTGGTGGACTGGTGAAATATTCCTCTTAATACACTTTACTTTTTTCTAATGAGTGATGGAGATGTTAATATGATGTAGCAATTTCAGGCAAACATCTAGGTACAAAATATCTGCTCCCACTCTCTGTTACACACTGCTTCTCATATCTGGAGCTACCTTGATCTGACTCTCATTCTATCTCACAAAGCCTGAGGCCTCAGTAACTCAGAGCAGGCTTTTCTACAAGAAACAGCCAGGAGAGTTTGGCATGTCAAGCCCCAGCATGTCAGCATCTCTGACAGAGACATCACTGGCTACTGATGCAGCTGAAGGCCCTTCTCCTGGTGCTCAATAGCCATTCCAGCCACTGTGGTGATGGGAGGACGGTCTTGTCTTACAGCTAACCGCCACAGTGAGCAGAGTGCTTTAAAAAGCTGTGTGAAGTGCAAATAGTATATTCATGGTGTTCTGTGATCTACTCCACCACACTCAGCTCCAATCAGCTTTTTGTTCCTCCCTGCTGACTAATGAGCCAGGTGTGACTCATTAACTGTTGGTCGTAGCTACTGACTGTTATTCAATAAGGAGAGACTTCATTAGAAACATTTATTACCACATGCACTGTAAAGATGAAAAATCTTTGGCGATAAGACTCCATTGTGATGTCACCGTATTTTAAAAGGACTAGAAAGGCAGGAAGTAGTTTAGGAGACCCCAGAGTCCAGACACTGGTGGTGGGGCTGGTGGTGATGAATGAAGGAGATGCTGAGATCTGGAAGTGTGAGAAAAGGAGAGGTCTTCAGGGGATGGTCTTCACACTGTAAATGACAGGCGACAAAGTATGACAACAAAGATATGATTGGCTTATAGAGATCCTTTTTTTCTTCTTTTTAAGGTCCCTCTCAAGTCTTCCTCAAGCTCGGGTCCTCTACCAGGGGCCTGGGAGTTTAAGGGTTCTGCACAGTATTTGTGCTGTTTCTAGGACTGTACTCCTCTGGACTGTGGCTTCAGATGTTGATCCTGATTACTGCCCTATTCTGCTGTTTGTCCACCGCCACTATGTCCAGTTGTTTAGCCAGTAACTGTGTGTCAGTCTGGAATCTGAACTCCCACAGAACCTTAACCCTTTTATTCTCCCATCAGGATTTGGGTACTTGTAATCCATATTGGGTACAGATGTTCCAGTTTGCATCCTACACCCCATTGTTATGTGCTGGACGGTTTCAGGGGCATCTTTGCACAGCCTGCACCCTGGGTCTCGCCTGCCATGGTAGACCCTGGCCTCTATGGGTCTTGTGCTTAGGGTCTTTTCCTGCACAGCCATGATTAGCGCCTCAGTGCTTTCTGGTTGTCCACTGTTTTACAGTCATCGGTAGGTCTTCGTGATATCTTCTTCTATCTCATGGTATTAAATGCCATGTCAGAGCTTGTCCCTCCATGTTTTTTTGTTCCTCATCATTCTCACCTTTGTCTGGTTTCTGCTGTCTGAGGAATTCACTGAGCAGCTTATCATTTGGGGCCATTTTATGATGTAATCCTGGAACTTTGATGTCTCATCCTGGATCGTGGCTCACTAGTCCTCTGCCTCCTTGTTTCCAATTAGTGTATAGCCTCAAGGTGCTGGATATGGGGTGAAACCCTCCATGCATGGTGAGGAGCTTTCTTGTCTTGATATCTGTGGCGTCTCTCTCCTCCTTTATGATAGCAGCTTGGTATCTGATGACTGGTACATGTTGATGGCTTGGGTCTTGTTGCCATTCAGCTGGCCTTTCAGGACTTGCTGGACCCTCTGGGTCAGGTATTTGTAGCCGCCCTGAACATCTCCCTCCACTAGCTCCACCCCTTCAGTTAGGATCATCTTTTCTCTCTTTGATGCCATCCGACTGCACTTGTCTATCTGGCTTTCCAGTATCCATGTGTGGCATTGAGTCATAGGCTTTCTTGTAGCCTATCCAGGCGTTGCACAGGTCAGTCTTTCTGTTCTTATAGTCTCTGTTGATTGCTCTGTTGACCAGTAGCTGGTCTTAGGCTTCTCCACCAATTTCCCTTCTGTGCCCCACTCATGTATTGATGAGTGTATCATGCATTATTTTAACCACTAGCATTACTTTGACACTCATACTGAAATTGATTTGTATGCATGCTAAATAAGATTCGTACCACAGACCATTTTCAAAGCAGACGTCTTTATTTATGATGGTGAGAAAAGCACAGGTGTTACCAATAACATTAGCAATGGTTCTATTCTATTCAAGTGTCCAAATAAGCATGACAGTGTGAACTAGCATGCACAATAGCAGCAGCAGCAGCAGCAGCAGCAGCATAAAACTGAATTCATTATTCAATTTATTAGTCACACACATGACTGTCATACTGTGTCCTATTTACAAGTTTTGTGTAAATAACCAGCTAATTTCTAGCATATCGTTGATATATGATTATAGTGTATAACATCTGATACTTGTTGCTGAAGTCTCGTGTGGCATTGCCTTTCTGTACAATGTATAACACTCTTTCTGTGCTTACATAGAGCATCAGTGGGTAGTGATATTTTACAGATTACATCAAGTTGGATTGTATTTCCATGAACAGGGAAGACACATACAATACCAGTGTCAAATATTATTTTGACATTTGGACAACTATTTGTGATTTTGGCAAAAATGTGGCAATTTGCTGAAGCTGAAAGTATTAAATCAACATGTAGAAAGTCAGGAGGGTTGTTGTCTAAAATGTTTCCCATACTGAAACACAATTAATACACTAATACACCATTTCAGCAGCCACGTTCTTAGTGAACTTCATGAAGAGGTTTTACGCTAGTCCATGTGTCCTGCTGAGGGAGCTGGTTTATCATGTGCCTGGGAGCACTCAGTCTGGACTAGGGAGGTGATCAATGCCCCCCCTTGTAGCAGTTTGTCAATATGGCTCCAAATGGTAACAGTCCAGCACAGCAAGACTCCCTGTTGTTACTACCTTAGTAGTTTATTATGTTGTACTGTTTGTCAAATGTTTTGGCTGACAATGATCACCAAGTGCTGTATTTCCATTTAATATTAAAATAGCAACTGGAAGACACATGGTCCTAATAGTCTGAACAGATTGGCACAAAATGTGGTGTAGTTATTCATGTTACCAAGAGAATCTACATATACTTCATCTAGTCTACAGTAGAATGCTACCTGTGACGTCATCTGTGACAACAACAACAACAACAACAACAACAACAACAAAAAAGAGGTTGCTAAATGGACAACTTTGGCCACCCACAAGAGAAAATGAAGAGAAGTGTTCAGGAACTAGATTCAATTGGGAAACTTATAATTGTTCTTCCATGTCAGCCCGTCTCGATCGGCAGAGCGGAAACAGCTGATCAGTCATGTTAGTTGAATGATCACTACGTCAACACTTATTTGGAAAAAGCATTTCCATCTTCCGTTTAATGCATTACATTTTTTTTTAAAAGAGAAAACAACCTCAAGTGAGTGTAGAAACCTTTATGCGCATTTTGTCATGGAAATCTTCAAAATGTGCATAGAAATTTGTTGATGACAACCCGACTATAATAATGTGACATCATCAGTGAGGTCAAACACTTGGCTAATCGAACCCTGTTATTTTAACTCACAGATTATATCATGCTCCGATTGCCGCAAATGTTGGTGGAGATATTCATGTTCCCCAGAAGATAAGGCCTACTGACTTTGGTGATTTAAAGCACCATCAAGAGCACCTGTTAAGTGGATTACCATGAGACTGTTTCAGACACTAATGGTCTCTGTGAACTTTTGTAATCCCCTGACTTTTCATCCAGTGCCATCTTAAGGTCAAACTGGCAACACGTTCTATGGCCAAAGGAAAGCAGGGGACTAGGGAAGTGTGAATGTGACTGAAGGGAGGACAGAGGTGGAAAATGGCAAAAGCAGAACTGAGGGAGGTATGCCATTGTGAATGCCCGCTGATGAAAATACCAATCGGCTTCACTTCGCATGACAGCACAACGGGACAATAAATCAAATTGTATTTCATAAATATTTGAAGCACAGTTTAAAAATACTTCAAACTAATAATCAGGAGGTGGTGCAGTTTTGATCTAGGCTTTTGTGTTCTTACAACTTGATTACTGCATCTCACTCCTGGCCAGCTTGTTACGGTCTCACTACGAGACATGCCACAAATCCCCATTGACGTCAGGACAGCAGACCAACTAAAAACTACTTTTATTTAGACTATACCTTGGCCTATAATAAAAAAAAGTTCATTAAATCAAAAAGTCTTTCCCTGGCAGACTGTTTCTAAATGCAGGCTTGAAGCAGTTCAGCATATTAGCTGAAGCTGATGAGCATCATTCTTGCAATGTTTGGGTTGTATCCACATGGCTGAATGCACTTATTGTAAGTAGCTTTGGAAGCATTAGCTAAATGAATGTAATGTAATGTAGAATATAACAGAAGGATTGCAAAAGATGTGAATGAATATGTTGGATTCAATCCAGGACAGTTTACAATGAGAGCTTGATAGCAGGTGGTAGGATGATGTGTAGCACACGATTCAGAGAATGGAAGTGGGGCCGTTTACAGAAATTGATGATTAAACAGATCTTGGAGTGAGGCTTGATATTGCCCAAAACTGCTTGACAATAAATTTCTTGCCAAAACAAATATCACTATTTTGAGTTTAGACATAGCTTTACAAAGCAGAACTGACGCAGGCAGGTCCTGGACACGATGTCAGCTTACCACTTTCATGGTGCTGAGGTGGTGGAGAGAGACAAAATGTCTAGTTTTTTTTAACGCTATTATAGATTTATGGGTGGATAGTAAATATCGGTACATTTACATAAAGAGTCCTTTTTGTAGCATTTTCAATTTGATGCTTCTACTCATCTACATTTTACTAGAGGCCTTTCATATGATGCTTTTACATTAAAACATCAATTGATATGCTTATAAAGTATAATGCCTTGTTAAAGATTAAACCCGTAACTCACTTTTTGACTTGTGACCCCTCACATAAAGGCAGTGTCATGTTTCTAGATGCTATGAATCCATAGCAGTGCCACCAAAGAGACATTTGCACTCTAAACTTTTCAGATAGTTTCACTTAAATTAGTATTTGTGGCTTAAGGTGTAAGATGATCTAATATTTCACATGAAATTTAATACAAGAGCATGCACGCACATGCAACCGAATTTACGACCAGGCTTATGGTACACGCCCACTGTACATAACTGAAATTTAGACCAATTCACTGTGTATGGAGTTTTGCAAATTGACTGAATAACGTGCATGCACCATTACACCTGGTGGAAATAATTCTCACAGAAAGAAAACTTCAGCAGTCAAGTTTATGTCTAAACACATAGGCCCTCATCTACAAAATAAACGTAAGACAAAAAAGTGGCTAACGGTCATTTCTATGCAAGGCTTGGCATTCATCAATTTGAATGTGAGCAGCGGTAAGAATTATATCTAATGTCTGGTCTCAACTCCTGTTCAATAAGTCTGCATGAAGTCCACATGTCTGTGTTGGAGAACTTTTCTAGTTCATAGTTTAGTGACAAACCAAAGCATGTTTCCTCATTTATCATTAAAACATCATTACAAATAAATAAACCCTGTATCTTCTTAGGGTGCCAAATAAAACTAGTTTGTTCTATTGCACCTGGGACATCAGCATTACAATTCGAACCTCTAAGAAATGTATCCTCTTGTTCGTATTGCATCCTTCGATGTTGTGAACTGTAGCGAGGCCTCCAACCCGAGTATATATGTAGGCGTGATATTGAAATGACGCTTGTTTTCAGCCTCCACATTTATCAGCACCCAAACATTCTTAGACTGTGATTAACGAGATACGAACATTTCATGAGTCACACATGAACCTATCAGACCTGTGGTTTGATCTATACTGATTTCTACATTTGATAGATACATGAGGGCCAATATGACCATAATCTCCCTAGAGAACAGGTCTTTACAGTAGGAAAATAATCATCCTCCCATTTTATAATACCATTCCATCCAGGTGGGAATGATTGAGAAATGAGCTTGATTATGCTCCACTCCCTAGAACCACTAAACAAAGCTCATGGCCCAAGTATTTGCTTGAATTAGTTCATGCACCAACCCCGGTGGGGCGCATGACATCAGTGGACCTATAGAGTCTAAGAGGCTAAGAAGGAGCAACAGAGAGAGAGTGGCTTGGCGTAAGGGAGCCTTGATTGTGTTTGTGGTGCTGGCGGATGTTTTTGTGTTCCCCTGAGGCCCGACAGAGTGCAGACCCACGAGAGCTGGGATAGGGAAATAGTGGAGAGTCGCAGCTTCAGGAACAGAGACAACAGAGCAGGATACTAAAGCTTTATGATGCTTGGACAATTTCTAATTATCATCTTGCACAGTGCACAATTAAAAATATTTGCCTTTTTTTTTTCTTTTCCATGAGGTTATTTTTACAAAAGTATAAAAATTTAAAGTAGTTTTAAACTTCTGCCTTTTTCATAGTGTCACCAAGTACTGGTATGCATGGTGTAAACCATCTAGAATGACACACAGTTTGGTAGTTTCTTTCGTTTTTCAAATAAAAGCTTTGAATTGAACAGAGACTGAGTCATGCAATTGTTGATGAGCTTGCTGGCACTATACACACAACCTTGGATACCTTAATGACTTCACCACTGAAAGCTTCGCAAGCACCTGGGATTGAAAGCAATAGCTCAGGTTACATCACAGCGGGGGATTGAGCTTCCCATAATGACTTCATCCTAATGTCTTGCCAGTTAATTACAGTACTGGAATGCTTTGTTAAGGGCCCAAATGTTCAGCTCCAACACCACTCTGGACATTCATTACACTTCAGTCATAACTCAGGCTATATTTGATCACTTCCATGAATATAGACATCACGTCCTCTGTCCTCTGGGTCTGCCATGCACATGACTGGGATAGAGTGTGGGCACTGGGGTGGAGCAGATCAATTAGGGTTGTCTGCTGGCCTTCCCCCCCTCTCTCTCTCTTTCTCTCTCTCCCTTTTTCTCTCACACACACATATTTTGTCTCGTCGTCCACCAACCTTTCCCTACAACCCAGGAGAGCTGAAGGTCCAGCTGGCATGCAGCCCAGGCCGTGCCTCCTCCCCCTCAGACCACCATGGGGAGTGAACCAAAAACCACAAACACAATGATATCCAGGTCACCACACAACTGTGGCAAGTTATGAAAAAAGTACACTGACGCATATATTCAGAGTATAGTTCTAATGACAGGTTGGGACAATATTTTACATTATTGAGGGTCTGCTAATGTGTGGCTATAAAAAGGCAAGGATGGTACTGAAATAATATTTTGTGTAGTTTTAGTTTAAATAAAATTCTGGCCAGAATATAATTGCAGCAGCCAGTGTAAGAAAACTCAACAAATAAATTAGACCATCACAACAGTAAAGGGACATTTTACACAAATAATGCAGAGTGAGGAAACCCAGAAAGCCATGAGTAAATTTTGCATAGCAGTGTGAAAAATTACAAATTACAAATTACATTTTTAGTGCTTTTTCATCAAAAATGTAAAGTACCACATCAAAGTCAAGCCAAGACTGGGAGCTCAGAGCTTCAAGGGATTGTTGGTGTTAACACTGATAGCACAGAAGTTTTGGACCGCTGGAGGCAAGGGGTGTTCAGACCCGGAGCGGGTCAGAATGCTGGTGGGGAGTGGAACAGGGAATGGCATCCTCTATGGGCATCATGGCAGAGGTGAAAAGATTAAATAGGACACTGAAGGAGGAAACAAACAAAGGAAAAGGAGAAAATAACTGAGCAAGGTGCAACCAAACAAGAGCAAATCTTGGACTGGCTTCGCCGAATAGAAGCATGCCTTTGGACTAACGTTAGCAGTTAGTAAGTGATATTAGCTGACTTGCTTGGTCTTATATTTCAGATCGATTGGTATTCTGATTTTCACAGCACTACCACTCCTTAATATCTGTACACACACACACTTCCCACACAGGTGGGTCACATAGTAAGTCAGCAATGCTGGATATAATCCATTCCTTTGTCAGAGGACTTCTTCGTTGTCATGTGTTGTCACACCAACACCTCCTCATGTGTACACAAGTGAGCGCATTGTGTTACCTAACTATAAAGCAAAGAGAGTTTGTTAGTGTGTGTGTGTGTGTGAGAGAGAGTGAGTGTGTCCTTCGCATAGCTAGAGTGCTTAATACTTGTTGAGTGCAATGCTGAGGACCAGATGAAGTGCAGTGTGAAATGTGGAGACAAGATCACGGTGCTATAACATTGAGCTTTACATTTTGATTTTGGGTGATGATGGACGTGTATATGTCTCCGTGTCCATGACAACGATGGTGCCTTTTGGCCAATAGGTCACACTGTAGCAGTCATCATCTAACTATAAAGGCAGGTTTCTCTTGCTGCGTCTCAATTGACTTTTGTTATACATTTACTTGTAGTACACTGAGTATACTGTTATATTAAATTAAATGTAACAAAATAAATTTATATTTTTGAGATGTTTTGTAATACTCCACTATACGATCATTAATTTTAATTTTGCATCATGTTAAGCATTTAATTTTGACAATTCATGTGAAATATTCTACTGTATGATCAGGTCTTTTGTGTGATTTTTTTGTAACCTGTAGATCAACCACAATGTAGCTGAGTGAGCACAATTAATTCTATGTATTTACTACATTTTAACAGGGTAGAGTTATCTCAAATCGCGCTTGGCCGTTTTGCATTTACAGGTGGCTCGGTAGATCAGCTGGTCAGCTGCAGACATCGCAGCACTTCAGTTATGATGACGAACACACTGAGCTGTTAATGGCCTCTATCCAACTACTTTAGTTTAGTTGTGTAGATGTGAACATACTTCATGCACTCAAAATAGCAAGCATAAGTACAAAAGTACACTCATTGAGATACAGTAACAGTATATGTTTGTTTATCTGTCTGTGTATATAATGTATAACTTTCCTTTACATTACTCAAGAACTATTCATCCAATTGACTTGGCTGATGTATTGTGGAGTATAGTGTTGATTTTGAATTTCATCAGATGAGCGGTACTCTGCAAGCAGCCATAACACATCTCAAGACATGAAAGTTACACTTCTAGGAGCCATACTTTGGAATGTCATGAGCCAGAGCATAACGACAAAATAATTTAAGAAAATAGGGGGATCTGTCTAGAATGAAATGATCTGCTTTTAGTAATATATTATGAGAGTGTGTTCATGCAATAGATCGAAGGAATTGTGTTTGTCAAATATCAACCATTCTTGAATGCATTCTCAATGCATTGTGTCCTGTCTTATGAATTATTGAGTGTGGTTGGAGGGTGTGTAGTGGCCAATCCATGCCTTGTGTTTTTCCATTCAGTCTCAGATAAAACTGTTGCCACTTCCGTTCATTCACATACAGGCCCCACTTAGTGGTAAACAGACATGCTCCTCATGTTTCCATTGCCAGTCAATGTTTTATGAT